>PVHT021183666.1:28900875-28920267 GCA_004024745.2 Catagonus wagneri
CAGCTCCCTTCTGGCCCCAGCTCTACTAGAACCCACCTAGCCCCTACCCCAAGCCGGGCATTGGACGTGAGAGGGCTTTGATTTTCCTGATCCTCTAGTCCCAGTGCGAGCACTGGGTGACAAAGAAATTAGTGACAGCCTGGGGCACTCTGAAAACCACCCTCATCTCCCTCTGTGGCCACAGGCCGGTCACTCCCTCTCTGAGCTTCAGTTTTCCCATCTGTCACATGGGAATGGAACCTCGGGGCTTAAAGCTCTGATGACTCTGGTTCTCCTCATTGAGCTGAGGCCTGCGAATGCCACCCACGCCCCAGGACAGAGCTCGTCTGAATCCCTCCCCGCCCATCCCCAGGCTGCACCTACCGCATTGCCAGAGCTGGCTCCTCCACCCCTGTAGGGGCCGGCCTGCCTGGGCACACACCCGGGCGTACTCTGCCAGTGCCCGGCACCAGGTAGCTTCATCACCCGCTGATCTGTGCAGGGAAACGGATGGTCACGCTAGAAGAAGATCTGACCCATAGCCAGCCACCCAGATTGAGACCGTCAGGCTCGGGGGGCACCCCTCCTTGCACAGCTGGGAAAGGGGGCCGGGGAAGGCAGCTACGTACACAGACCCCTAGACTGGAGGTGGGAACCCTGGATTCTAGTTTCAACCCATTGCCCCGACTTAGGTGACCCTAAAGGAGTCAGGCCCCATTTCTGGGCCACAGTTGAACGGGGAAGGTCTGTCTCAAGTATGCAGAGAAGAATTTCAGAGCTTTAGGAAGCATTCCTGTAGCGCGTGGGACTGTCAAACTCAGTGGCCCATGTGCTATGCCCCCACCCGCTACTGGAAGAGGTCTCCCCACTGCCCAGTACCAATCTCCCCCCGCCGCCTGACTACCCACTCACTGGCAGAGATCGCTGGTACAGCTGGCCGTGAAGGGCAGAGGGCTGACGTAGGCATGGCAGGCATCAAAGGGGGGCCGCAGCAGCGCCTCGCAGCGGTCGTACACACCCTGGGGCGAGGGCCAGGAGCCAGAGCTGGGGGCTGGCAGGGCAGGTGCAGCCCTCTGACTTCACCAGTCCCATCGAGAACCCGAACTTGGGCCCAAGGGAGAGAAAGAGGAGGGTGCAGAGGAGATGGAAGAGGTACGGGCTCCAGCAACCCTAGGCCCCTGCGGCCACTGACTTTCCAAGAAGTACATGGGAAACCAGCCTAAGCCAGGCATGGGGTGGGGGGACAGGAGTCGGGGGGTGGTCTCCCCAGGATGCAGACCTGCATGGTTCCTGGGCTCTGATGCAGGCATGGAGGGCGAGGCAAGGAGGACGTCATGGGCCCTGGAGGCTGGTTGGGAGCCTGCTCCTGCCAGCTGTGCACAAACTCAGCCACATCTTCCGTCAGCTTCCCTGGAGGGGAGGGCTAGCATGACGACAGGTGGTAGAGGCCGGGGCAGGGGGGCGGGGGGAGGAGGCAGGTGGGGCTGCAGAGGTGCCAAGAACTAAAGAACCTGGCCTCCTGAGCGCCCATCCCAATCTGCATTTCCCAACAGAGCCATTTTCCTGAAAAAGATATTTGGTAAGAATGGTCAAAAAGGAGTTCCCATGTGGCGCAGTGGAAAGGAATCCAACTAGGAACCATGAAGTTGCGGGTTCGATCCCTGGCCTTGCTCAGTGGGTTAAGGATCCGGCATTGCCGTGAGCTGTGGTGTAAGTTGCAGAAGCAGCTCGGATCCCGCACTGCTGTGGCTGTGGCGTAGGTCGGCGGCTACAGCTCCGATTTGACCCCTAGCCTGGGAACCTCCATATGGCATACCTGCAGCCCTAAAAAGCAAAAAAAAAAAAAAAAAAAAAAAAAAAAAAAAAAAAAAAAAAAAAAAAAAAAAAAAAAAAAAAAAAAAAAAAAAAAAAAAGAAAGAAAAGCAAAAAGCAAAAAAAAAAAGGAATGCTCGGGATCCTGTGAGGTCCCTGGAGTGGCTCCCTGCTGCTCTAATCTCAGGAAAAGCAACACCTCGCAATCAAAAGAGAATGAACTGTGAGCCCGAACGAGCCCCCGAACCTCTCTGAGCCCGAGTTTCCCCACATGTGAAATAAGGCAAAGAGCCCGCTCACGAATGAACTGCAAAAGACTATACCCAATGATGCGTGTAAAGGGTTCCACATGCAGTGGCTGCTCAAAGGTGTCACTTCCTTTTCTCCTGCCAGAGTCGCCATGATTTGGCCTGAGCCCTGCACTTTAACTTCTTACCACACTCCTCCTGGCTCCCTCTGGCCCTCCGCGCCCTGCCGTGCCCCCCACTCCCCTCCACCCCAGCACATCCCTTGCAGGGTCACCGCCAACTAACAAAGTGCCCATCAAATCCTCAAACTTAGTAGAAAGTCTCATGAAGACCATTTCGCAGATGAGGAAACTGAGGTCCATAGTGGTTAAAATATGCCTGAGGGCACACACTTGGTAGCAAAGGGCCCCTGACCTCCCCCTGGGTCTTTGGCGCCATGACCGCAGGGTTCTAACCCAAGTCCCTTCCCATCCTTCCCGGCCTGACCTACCCCCCACCCCCGCCAAACCCCCTTGTAGGCCACCCGCCCAGCACCTCACCATAGCTGGTCACCAGGTCGTCCTGGGGGTCAGCGTTGTTGTTCCCACACAGCCCGTGGGTCCAGCCCAGGAACTCTGGGCTCATTTTAATGTAGACAGCGGAGGCACCATCCCAGGCCAGCGAGAAGGCCGACTGATGCCGCACGAGGACATAGCTGGCCAGCCGCTGCAGATGCAGGCTCCCCATCACGTGTGGCAGCTGGAGCCTGCAGGGCACAGCCTAGAGCTTCAGGGCATCCACACCGCCTCCACTAGCCCAGTCCCTTCACCCAGGACCCACCATCTCCCATCTGCGGGACCCACCATATACACAGGATTTGCCTCACCCACTGGCCACAAGTACCGCAATGTCTTTTTTGTTGTTGTTGTTGCCTTTTTGCCTTTATCTAGGGCTGCACCCATGGCATATGGAGGTTCCCAGGCTAGGGGTCTAACAGGAGCTGTAGCCGCCGACCTACACCACAGCCACAGCAACGCAGGATCCGAGCCGCGTCTGCGACCTGCACCACAGCTCATGGCAATGCCGGATCTTTAACCCACTTAGCAATGCCAGGGATTGAACCTGCAACCTCATGGTTCCTAGTTGGATTCGTTAACCACTAAGCCACAACGGGAACTCCAAGTACCGCAATGTCTGAGGTCCCTACTTTCCCTTCTCCTAACTTCTTGGGTGCCTGAAAGTCCACAATTAGAAAGGGGATTCTTTTTTTTTCAGAGTTTTAATATTGCAACTTCCCTTGCTATCTGGAGTCACACTGAGAACAATCGTGGTATTTATGAGTAGTAACAGTGATTTTTTTTTTTTTTTTGCTTTTTTGGGTTGCACATGTGGCACATGGAAGTTCCCAGGCTAGGGGTCGAACCAGAGCTGCAGTTTCTGGCCTACACAGCCACAGCAACAGCAACACCAAATCTGAGCCAGATCTGCGGCATACACCATAGCTCCTGGCAACACTGGATCCACAACCCCACTGAGCAAGGCCTGGGATCGAACCTGCATCCTCACAGATACTAGTCAGGTTCGTTACCACTGAGCCACAATGGGAACTCCAGTGATGACTTTTTATACAGAAATTATTAATGTATCTTTCATTGATGGTGCTTCAATAAATACTGTTTGTAGAGTAAAAAAATAACAAATAAAAAATAAAATTGCAATTTCTCTGGCAGGGATAAATCTCATAGTGACTGAACCTGCCATTTCCTTTTTCCTAGACAAGAGAGGTGGTATAAACGGACATGCACTTTGCTTAGAATGTGGTGTGAAGAGAAAAAGAAAAAGCCAAGAGAAAAGACAAATGGGAGTGAAAGAAAAGACACATACAGGACTACAGCAATCTTGACACCTTCCCAGTTTTACCAGGACAGGTTTTCCTGGTCAGTCTGGAATTTGACAACTCCTTTTTTTTTGTTTTTTTTGTTTTTTTAGGGCCACACCTGCGGCATATGGAGTTTCCCAGGCTAGGGGTCTAATTGGAGCTACAGCCACCAGCTTGAGCTACAGCCACCGGCTTACGCCACAGCCACAGCAACATGGGATCCGAGCCATGTCTGTGACCTACACCACAGCTCATGGCAACACTGGATCCTTAACCCACTGAGCGAGGCCAGGGATCGAACCAGCAACCTCATGGTTCCTAGTCAGATTTGTTTCCCCTGCACCATGACGGGAACTCCCTGATTCTGGCAAATTTAACCCAGCTGAAAATCAGGAGAAAAGCAAAAAGTGTCTAACCAGCAAAGCTGGTACCAAAATATCCATCTACCAATGCTTCATTCACAGGAGAAAACCCTCTGGGGCCTTCGATTCTACACTCAGCCCCAGACAGCTTAGTGACTCGATTTCCAGGTCTGAAGCAGAAAATGAGAAAGGAGAGAAGGGTCAGTGCAGGAAGGTCCCCCCCAACAGCAACATGACATGAACATGGACAGCAAGAGAAGGAAAGGCCGGTGAGGAAGAGATGCAAGAAAGATCTCGGAAAGGAACACAGTCTGCGGCCTTTTGGTGTAGGAAGCTGGGTCCTCACCCCTAGGGTTGTCCCCCTGGCATCCACGAGGTCCCAACAAGGTAAGTGACATTCAAAATGACCTCATGTCTAGAAAGCCCAGAAATAAACCCAAGTACCTATGGTCAACTCATCTGTGACAGAGGAGGCAAGAGCATACAGTGGAGGAAAGACAGTCTCTTCAATAAGAGGCCCTGGGAAAACTGGACAGCTACAATAAAAGAGTGAAATTAATACATTCTCTGACACCATGCACAAAAACTCAAAATGGATTAAGGACCTAAACCTAAGGCCAGATGTTATAAAACTCCTAGAGGAAAACATAGGCGGACACTCTTTGACATAAATCTCAGCAATATCTTGTTTGATCCACCTCCAAGAGTAATGAAAATAAAAACAAAAATAGACCAATGGGACCTAATTAAACTTAAAAGCTTTTGCACAGCAAAAGGAAGACATTAAAAAAAATGAAAAGACAACACATAGACTGGGAGAAGATCTCTGCGAATGAAGCAACCGATGAGGAATTAATCTTCAAAATATACAAACATCTTATAGAGCTTTATATCAAAAAACCAAACAATCCAATCCAAAACGGGCAGAAAATCTAAAGAGACACTTCTCCAAAGAAGACAGAGATGGCAAAAAAGGACAGGAAAAGCTGCTCAACATCACTAATTGTCAGAGAAATGAAAATCAAGACTACAGTGAGGGGGAGTTCCCTTTGTGGCTCAGTGGTTAACAAATCCGACTAGGAACCATGAGGTTGCGGGTTCGATCCCTGGCCTTGCTCGGTGGGTTAGGGATCCGGGGTTGCCGTGAGCTGTGGTGTAGGTTGCAGATGTGGCTCGGATCCCACATTGCTGTGGCTGTGGCAAAGGCCGGAGGCTACAGCTCCTGTTAGACCCCTAGCCTGGGAACCCCCATATGCCGCAGGTGCGGCTCTAGATAAAGGCAAAAAGACAAAAAAAAAAAAAAAAGACTACAGTGAGGTATCACCTCACACCAATCAGAATTGCCATCATCAAAAAGTCTACAAACACTAAATGCTGAGGACGGTGTAGAGAAAAGGGAATCCTCCTACAGTGTTCATGGGAATGTACATTGGTGCAACCACTGTGGAGGATAGTATGGAGGTTCCTTAAAAAAAACTAAATATAAAACTACTATATATGATCCAGCGATCCCACTCCCAGGCATATATCTGGAGAAAACCATAATTCGAAAAGATACATGCACCTCAACGTTCATTGAAGCACTATTTGCAATAGCCAAGACATGGAAGCAACCTAAATGTCCATCAACAGAGGAGTGGATAAAGAAGATGCGGTGCATATACACGATGGAATATTATTCAGCCATAAAAAAGGAAATAATGCCATTTGCAGCAACATGGATGGACCTAGAGATTATCACACGGAGTAAAGTAAGACAGAGAAAGACAAATATCATACAATATCATTTATATGTGGAATCTAATAAAAATGACACAAAAGCTTATTTATAAAGCAGGAACAAGCTCAGATTTTAAAACCAATTTTATGGTGACCATAGGTGAAAACTCTGCAGGGAGGTCAGGACAGGGAGGGCCTGAACCTACCACACCTATTACTGTATAAAATAGCTGGTTAACAAGAACCTACGGAACAGCACAGGAAAACCTACTCAATAGTCTGTAATAACATATATGGGAAAAAAGATCGGATATTTTTATATGTATGACTGATTCACTTTGCTGAACATCTGAAACTAACACAACGTTGCAAGTCAACTATACTCCGAATTCAAAAGAATGATCCCATGTCATGAGAAAAGGGTGAAAGCGTGCTCAGTATCTGCTCTGAGGAGGCTTGAGCCATGGATGCTACACATAGGAAGATTTCCTTCAACTTGTGAAAGGGCAAAAAATTAAGCATGTTCATAGTAGCAAACGCTCAGCTATCCGGACAACTTGGCCGCTTGCCCCAAGACCCACTGTCTGGAAACCCGCAAGGGCCTGAGAGTTCCAGAACCTCATGAGGGACTCATCTTGCTGCGAACCCAGAGGACTAGAAACACAGCTGGCCTGCCAGGACGCTTCTGCGTCAGTGGTGGAAACCCTGCCAGTCGACCCCAGAAAACGATTTCCTTTAGGCTTCAGAAGGAAGGGTGCTCACCCATCCTTCACACCCGTGCCAGGGAGTAGGGGAGCCCGGGGCCGAAGGGGTCCACTTACCTGGTGCCGCCGTGGGTGACCTCCTTGGCCAGATGGATCTCTTGCTCACCCGCAAAGAAGAGGCTGACGGACCTGGAGCAGGTGTAGGGGGAGGAGCCGCACTGCGGGTCGTTGTGCACCTGGTTGGTGGGGGGGACAGTGTTCAGAAGCCACTACGCAGGGTCCCGCCACACACCGGACCCTGAGCTTCGGTTGTGGGCGCAGGCGGCATCCTGATGAGCTTCCACGAATGCTGAGCGCCTGCCTGCTGCGGGCCAAGCGCTTTACTTCTGCGATCTAGCCCCGTCCCCGCAACGCCACAGGGCAGTCAGAGCTGTCATTACCTGCATTTCACAGAGGGGGGCACTGGTGCTCAGAGAGGTCAGGTGACAAAGGTCACACACACACACACACACACACACACACACACACACACACACACACATACACACGGGCAGGATTCTAATCCAATTGTGCTGCCTCTCGATTTCCAGACTTTTTGGTTTATCCATAACCGGTTATCCCATCAGATTGAAAGACAGGTTACACGCTCACAGCATCTCACACTCACACAGAACACACGCGTGAACACACGCACACATGCACGCACACACACACGCACACACATCTCATATGTCTATCACAGGGCGCTCTCAACGCACACACTATACACACACACACGCCAGCCACCACCCTGGCAGGCACAGCCTCGCCCTCCCCTGCACGCACGGGCGCACGTGTCCTTCCTGTGTCGCCTGTCACATCCATGGCCCCTCTGTCCCCTGCTCAGACAGAACCCCTACTTCCAAGGCCAGAGGACCCAAGGAGGGGAGGGACGGGACTACAGAGCTTAGGGAAAAGCCTGAAAACGTGTCTCTGCCAAGTGTGGAAACTCGTCCGGTGCGTGCACGGACCTTCCCCTAGGGTACCGTTAAATGTGGTTAAGCAGGCTAGAGCCACTTCACCCAAAAAGTGGGACCTGTGAAAGCCACCCCAACATGGAATTAAATAGTTTTCAAACTTTTGTGACCATGACCCACAGTGAGACATATATACATACAAAAATTAAGCAAAAATTTACAAAAAACATTCATCCCTATTAATGGGTAATACATCCTTACATTTTCTATTTATATTCTTTTTTCTTTTTATGCTGGTTTTGATATATATATATATATTTGTCTTTTCAGAGCTGTACTTGTGGCACATGGAGGTTCCCAGGGTAGGGGTCAAATTGGAGCTGTGGCCGCCAGCCTACACCATGGCCACAGCAACGTGGGATCTGAGCTGTATCTGCAACCTACACCACAGCTCATGGCAATGCCAGATCCTTAACCCACTGAGCGAGGCCAGGGATCGAACCCACTTCCTCATGGATCCTAGTCAGTCTCGTTTTCACTAAGCCATGATGGAAACTCCCTGGTTTTGACTTATGAAGTTCATTTTATAACCCACAGGTGTGTGGTGGCCCATTAATCTAAGTAATTACAACACATCTGTCATGCAATGACTCAGTCGTAAACTCTGACATGTGATACCCGTGACACCCCGAGGCCAGGGTCCTCAGCCCATCCAAGACATGGTCCCCAGGCATCATGGCGGCAGGTCTTTGCCTGAGACAGAAGGGAGCACACCCAGCTGGCAGAGGGGTGACACTGAGCACCAGGATCTCCGCAAACCCCCGAGCCCTTGGCCTTAGCTCAGCAGTGGCCAAGGTGCCTTCCAGTAGAGCTGGCTCCCCGAGTAGACTCTTCTCCTGTGCGCAGAGGGCCTGCCCACTCTCACACGGGGTAACTGTGTGATCAGGTCTGCCTGACAGTGAGTGCCACACATGTTCTATACAAGACACTCTTGTACCGGGCACTAATCCAGATCCGGGAAACAGGAGTTGAAAAGACATGGTCCCTGGCCTAGAAAGCTTACATATGGAAAGGAGATCATCCCAGAAACAGAAGGAGAAACACAATGACACGTAGTGACATAAAAAATCTGGTTCCACAGAAAAGAGCCCCCGAGCCCACGCAGGAGGTCAGGGCACCTAGAAAGCCTTCTTGGAGGAGATCACCCTAAAGCGAGTCATCTACAACTTCTGCCATTTCCTTTGAGGTACCAAGCTCTTTCTTACCTAAGGTCCAGAACACCCGATGTTCCCTTGGCCTAGAATGTTCTCATACCCACCCCTGATCCCTTCTCTGGGCCAGCTTCTACTTCATTCTTCAGATCCCAACTTAAATGTCACTGCCTTCAGGGAGCCCTCCCTGATTATCATCCTTCCCAATAAGTCGGGTTAGATTTCCATCACATACTCTTCTAGCGTTTGGCGTTTCTCCTCTGCTGCACTCGGTCGCACCTGAAATGATTCGCTGGACTTGATGTCTGTTTTCCCCATTAGACCGTAAGTTTCACGAGGACAGAGACCACGCCTGTGCCGTTCTCAGGGCCAGCACCAGGGCTTGTGCTGGGAAAAGAGCGCGATTATGCACTTCATAAATACTTGATGAATGAGAGACTAAGTGGGTGAATGGCCAGGAACAACCAGGAGTGAGTGGGTGAGAACAGGGGAGCCCCCAGCTCCCTCCGGGTGCAGACACCCTGGGCAGGAGCTCGCACTGGAAACGAAGATGCCAGCCTCTCTTAACTGTGCCAGGCAGAAGCCAGGCCAGCCCAGACTTGAGGGCTCCTGGACAGGAAAGGCAGGGGACAGCTCACCTGGACTGAGAAGGTCTGCCCCTCCGGTTCATGGCGCCCCACCAGGGTGTAGCTACCCTTTCCGGACAGGTAATAGTAGAGGCCATCAAACGTCTCCACGTGATGCTGTCCCCACGCCCGGCAGATGCTGTCCCGCTCAGGGCCAGCATTGTACACTGAGCCAGGGAAGAAAGAAAGTCTCTGTGTAGCACCAGTGGGTCCCAAACCAGAGACCGGTGGGTTCAACCCTGGCAGCGCCACCCCCAGGTCCCTTTAGCCAGACCCCCAAATCTCAGGCCCACAGATTTCACTGTGCCCACGGCCCAGCCTGGAGGTGGCATGGAGCCCAGACCCACCCATCTGGCAGCGCGGTCCAGTGGCATTGAAGCGTCTGCAGTCACAGAAGGCCGGGTGCACACACTCGCCCCCATTGAAGCAGGAGAACAGGTCTGCAAGGGAGACGGAGGACACACCCCCCGTCAAGCCGAGAATGGCTGGACACAGTGATGCAGCGCCTCCCTCAGGCCAGGGCCCCTGCCCCAGCCCTCCCAGGGCCACACGGGACTCAGATGCCATCACAGGCAGCCCCGGCTTTCCTCCGTAGCTAGCTTTACTCAGCGGGAAGAGCAGGGTGCCTCGGACGGCCACCCGGCCCCCTCCCTGGCAGGCTGTGGGGCGGGATCTCAGAGCACCTGCCTTCAGTACGTACCATGTGGCCCCCAGGCCAACCCCACCTGGGCCTTGAGCTTCCCAAGCTAAAGGATCTTGGCTGCCAGGCAGGGCAGGCAGAACCGAGACTATGGAGCGTGAGGCAGGAGCAGGGAGAGTGCCCGGAGATGGTCATGTACCTCCCTTCTCGCGGCTCCAGGAGCTCAGGGGAGAGTCTATGGCGTGAACCAAGGGAAGGGGAGGGACTCACATTTGAGTGCCACAGAAAGGAAGGCCAGAGAGTGAGAGGACAAAGCAGCACGGAGTGTGCTGAGGGAAGAGCTGTGATGTGAGAGGAGGGACCGGAGACAGAGGCCAGGGGAGGGGAGAGGCTGTGGACACAGAACAGGGGAGGCGAGAGGCCACGGACACAGGACAGGGGAGGGGAGAGGCCACGGACACAGGACAGGTGAGGGGACAGGCCACGGACACAGGGCAGGTGAGCGGAGGGGCCACGGACACAGGGCAGGTGAGGGGAGGGGCCATGGCAAGTAGAAAGAGGCCACAGAAACAAGGTGAATTAGAGGGAAAACCAACCCCTAAACAAGAAGCTTAATCTCACTGGAATCAGAGCGGCGAGCAGGGAGCCGCGGGGCTGCGGTCATGAGAACAGGTCACTTCCTCAGCCAGAGGAGGAGGCAGAGCGGAGCTGGAGGCCGGGGCCGGGGATGGTGGAAAGAGACCTCATGCTGGGAAAAGAGGTCACAGGGGGCCCCCAAGAGAAAGCCGGGGCTGCCCTCACAGGCCTCTGCAGGTCAGGGCCTCCCATGGGCCACAGGGTGGTGGGGGACACTTACAAGAGGGGGCACATTTGGCCCGATGGAGCCGCCTTTCCCAAGAAGACATGGCCAAGGAGTCCAGGGCTTCAGCCACCTTTTAAAGACGGGAGAAGGAAGAGAACGCAATCAAGGGTGACCTCGGGGAGGACAGCCTTCCTGGAGGTCACGGCGCTGCCTGTCCGTCACCTGGAAGGGGGCCATGGCCCCACCTCCCCAGGCCCGCCGCACCCCTCTAGGCTCCAGCCCCCCTCACCTCCCCGAATCTGTCCCATTTTTTTTTTTTTTTTGGTCTTTTTGCTTTATCTAGGGCCGCACCTGCGGCATATGGAGGTTCCCAGGCTAGGGGTCTGACAGGAGCTGTAGCCGCCGGCCTTCGCCACAGCCACAGCAACGCGGGATCCGAGCCGCGTCTGCAACCTACACCCCAGCTCACGGCAACGCCGGATCCTTAACCCACTGAGCAAGGCCAGGTATCAAACCCGCAACCTCATGGTTCCTAGTCGGATTCGTTAACCACTGAGCCATGACGGGAGCTCCCGACTCTGTCCCTCCCTAGCAAACACTTTGTCCTCCACAGCCCAGCACAGAACCCCCTTGTCTGGAGAACAAACACAACACCTCTTTGCCACAGAAACCAATGGGGCAGAGCTAAGAAACAAAGGTGGCCCCTCAACCTAGAGCAGCTCCCATCCCCACCTAACCTAAGAGCAAAAGCAGTGCCTCACAGACGGCTCCCCGCTGTCCTCGGAACCCAACTCCCAATCAGGATGATCCCCGATGCCACACGTCTGAGGACATGGGCACAGCCCCGCTAAGGGATCTTATTTTCCAGACCAGAAATCCCAGCACGCGGTCTCTGGAGAGAAAAACCATCTGAAATCAGGACTGCCCTGAACATCATGTGTGTTCAGTCACCACACGGCTAACTGTCCTCTCAGGACTCCAGCCCCGAGTGTCTAATGTCCCCCGGGACGGGGACCCTGGACTCTGCAGGCTCCTCCCTCTGAGAGCCCCTTCACTCGCACAACTTCTTGACCTGGGTGCCCGGCCTGGCCCTGGGGCAGTGAACGGGAGCTCATGTTCTTGTTCACAGGGCCAACAAGGCACGAGCCACACCTCCGGTGATTGTCCCACGCTTCCTTTCCCTTGACATCACCTCTAGGTCCCTAGACTGAATCCTCAGCCTCCAGCAAAAGACTCGGCACAGAGGAAAGCGTCCAGAACCCCCAATCCCTGGAGCCCAACCCAGGCCCTTTGCCCTTCTTGCAACTGAGTCTCTCCACCTCCTGCCTGGCATCCATCCTCTGCCCCTTTACTGTCCTGCTGACCCCCCTGGAGGTCGCCGGCCTCCCTGGCCAGATGGCAGCATCCTGCACCCCCAGGCCAAGCCCCAGCAGTCGGCCTTCCCTCGCTGGTCATAACCAGTCTCGCGGGGACCTCAGGGGGCACAGTAGCCGGGAAAAGGCTCATCACCAACATCCCCCAGGCCTGAAGAGCTTCAGTCACCTTGGGGGTCCCCAGATGTGGCCTCTGAGATCGGTCTTGTGCGGGTAAGACAGCCCGTGTGACAAGGAGTCAGGGCCATTTTCTGGAAACAAAACGTAAACCCTGCCCGAATGATTCCTCTTCTGTGTAGACCGGGAGAGCTTCACCCTTGTCATGCCACGAACCCCTCTGACAATCTAGTGATGCTTGGGAGGCCCTTCTTAGAAGAAATGTTTCTAAATACACAAAAATAAAACATATGATTGGAAAGGAAATCAAATATGCTGCAATGCAGTTATAAAATATTTCATAAAAATAGGTGACTCGGGGAGTTCCCTTTGTGACTCAGCTGTTAATGAACGCGACTAGGATCCCTGAGGATGTGCGTTCTGTCCCCGGCCTCGCTCAGAGGGTTAAGGAGCTGGCATGGCCGTGAGCTGTGGGTAGGTCACAGAGGTGGCTCGGACCCCGCATTGCTGGGGCTGTGGTGTAAGCCTGGGGCTGACAGCTCTAAATCGACCCCCTAGCCTGGGAACCTCCATATGCCACGGGTGCCGCCCTAAAAAGCAAAACAAACAAACAAACAAAAGGTGACTCCGTGACTTCTGCGCTTCTTTATTAGCACATTAAGTCATGAGACCAAGCATGAGGTCTTATCGCTGCCAGATTCTGGGTGCAGCAAGCATGAATGAAATCTGGGAAGAGCAACAACAATTGCAGGGTGATAGGAAAATATCCGTGATTTCTCTAAGTGACAGTCACAGACACTACTAATACTCTGTGGTCTGTCGCCTCTAGCAGCAATGAAAGCAAAGGCTAAATTTCAGCTCCTCTGAGGTTCCTGTGAGTAACGATGCATTTTCCTCCCCCATCCCCACTCCCGGAACCTGGTCTGCACCACCGATTCTCTGGAGAACGACTGAGCTCTACTGGAGTGAGGCAGCATAAAGAACTGGCAGTCAAGAGCCCCCTTACTGAGGAGGGCATTCCAGGCACAAGCCCTTTTGAACTAACAGTCTCCTTCCTCCCCACCCCACCCCCACTCCTGGAGCCTCAAAGGAGGGCCGTTCTAACCCCTTGTTTGCTTGAAGGAGTCATGTGAGCAACTCCTGGGGTTGTCTGCATGCTTCCCCAGGGAAAAAAAGGGGAGGCCTACCCTGGACTCCAGCAAGGAAAGAAGCCCGCTAAGAGAATGAGGTGCTTGGGTAAGGATTGTTGGCCCACTAAAATACAGGGGTTCCTGGACTCCACGGGGGCACAAGTGACACGGGTGTTCAGGATGGCTCCACCAGGAGACCTTGCACTTGCCTGTGCCCTGAGGGCCCTGGCAAGTCACTCACCTACCTCAATTTCTATACAAAGAATGACAAAAACATTTTTGGGGTCTTTTTTTTTAAGGGTCTCAGCCACAGCAGGTGTAAGTTCCCAGGCTAGGGGTCACATTGGAGCGGCAGCTGAGGTCTACACCACAGCTACAGCAACGTGGGATCTCAGCCATGTCTGCGACTTACACCACAGTTGACAGTTCACAGCAATGCCAGATCCTTAACCCACTGAGCGAGGCCAGGGATTGAACCCGCCTCCTCATGGATACCAGCTGGTTTCATTACCGCTGAGCCACGAAGGGAACCCCCTGATAAAAACAGGTTTGATAAAATAAAGTAAAAAGAAATAAAAAGAATGATGACGTTTTTCAATTCAAACTTCACCTGATTGTGATTCTAAAACTTGGGACACGGAGAAATGGGCAAAAAAGAGACAAAACTCTCACCTAATCCAGTCATTAGAAAATAAGCATGTCCCCTCCTATCTTGGCTCTTCACATCTTAATTCCAAAGGGCAGGTCCTTGGGGCACATTGTTTTCTATTGTAAATGATGTCCCCATCCTGCTGGCACAGGGAGCTCCCCAGAGCTGACGCCTTGGCCCAAGGTGTGTGAATCGAGGCTCAAGATTCTCTGGGGGCTGGTCCGGGAACTTCCACACACCGCAGGTGCAGCCATAAAAATAAAAATAAAGATTCTCTGCGAAATCTGGCTTTGAGTGGGCTGCCAGTGCAATACATCCATGGGTGTAGAAAGGAGACAAATACACGCCAGGATTAGAAAGAGAACCTGAGTGGCCTGATCCAGAGACCGAAGAAGTTTGGTAAAAAGAGAGAACTTCTCCTGAAAGCACGGAGGATGCAGGGAGGGTGGACAGCAGGAAACCATCAAGACTCCGGACGGTAGCTTAGGGCTCTGCTTCTCAAACAACCCTTCCTTGCAAACCCCATCAGGTGGCCCAGTTTTTGTCTCTCATCTCCAGGCAGCATTACTAAGGCACGGCTCAGGGATGAAAGGAGACTCTAGCAGGGTTTAGGACAGGCAGGGAGTAGAAAACTGAATTCTCTTACACTTTCCCCTTCCAACTTTCACCCAGGGGAGGAAAGAGCTCAGCTGTCTCCTGACTGCACCTCTGTGCCCTCCTCCTCTAAGGAAAAAAAAAAATTATCTTTTTTTTTAGGGCTGCACCCTCGGCATATGGAAGTTCCCAAGCTAGGGGTCGAATTGGAGCTGTAGCCGCCTGCCTGCGCCACAACCACAGCAACGCCAGATCCTTTAACCCACTGAGCCAGGCCAGGGATCGAACCTGTGTCCTCATGGATCCTAGCTGGGTTGTGACCGCTGAACCGCAATGGGAACACCAAAAAATAATTTTTAAATAGATAGACAACTAAGCCGACTACAGGGCCCCAAGAGATTAGGAAAATGAGAGCAGACATATCTTATAAATGTGCATACTTCTGACACATACTAGGAATCTTATTTGCTTCCTTCTGAATAACTGCAGAGACGTCCTTCCTGCAACCACCAGAGCTCCCTGCCAGCCTCAGCTCCAGACAGAAGTAAGCCCCTGCCCAGTGAAGCCACCCCTTCCCCAGGCCTCCCCTTACCTGGCCTCCCATCACTGTTGTGGCATCCTCTATGGCAGGGATGGCCTCCTGATGGCTGTGGCTAGATGAGAAACAAGCCTGGCATGGGCGAGGGGACAGGAATGGGCCATAACTCTCCTCACCACCCTCAGGCCCTCCCACCCTCCATGATAACCCCCGGGGTCACCCACGCCGGGAATAAAGATGGAACCAGTGGGTGGGGCAGTCACAAACTCTTGCCTACTCACCTGGGATCCTGCACTGGCTCAGGCTGCAGCTCGGCATTGCCCCGGGGTACGGGTGCTGCGGCTGGAGAGGGGGATCACTCTCCACTCAAGTTATGCCTCCCTCCACCCATTCCCCACCTGCTAGGAAGCTTCTCCCGCACCCGCACCACCCCCATCCTCCCCGCATCACCCCCATCCTCCCCGCAGCCCCTCAAATCCTTTCTCCCCCTCCCTGGGGAATCTTCTCCAACAAGGGCCTCCCTCCTCCTCCTTTCCACTCTCTGTGCCCCGGTTCTTTCTGGTTCCCCACGTTGGGTGTCTCGCACCCTGCCCGGCTTGGGACCCATTCCCCTGACTGTCACTGGCCTTTCTTTCCTTCTGCTGCGCCCCCTCGCCGCCTCGGACCACTCCCTGGCGGTCTCACCTGCCGCCCCCTCCTTCTCTCAAGCTTTCTTCCTTCCCTGTTTCCAGGTAGCCCAGGCCCACTCCCCTAAGCATCCCCCTAGCCCCCGGCGTCCCCTAGTCCACGCCCCTCTCACCAAGAGACTGCGCCAGCAGGGGCTCCCCGACCGGCTCGCCCCAAGGCAGCCAGACGTAAGCGAGCAGCAAGCAGAACGCGGGCGCCGGGGCCCCCATAGGAGCGCGCGGGGACGGGGAAGCCGGAGCGTCCGGGGTCCCGAGTGACTCACTAGCGAAGGCAGGGTCCAAGCTCCACTCTCTAGCTCTCGCCCCTTGGCCCCGCCTCCCAGGCACTTGGCTCCGCCTCGAGCTAGAGTGACAGGACTGCCCAGCTCATTATCATAATTTAGGCGCCTGACAGTGGTCCCGCCTCCGCCCTTCTTGGCCTGCCCAGGTGACGCGAGATTCAGATCACTCGGCCCTAAGTCCCTTGGAGGAGCTAAGAGGCAGACAGTCCACGCAGCTTCCAACATCCCTTGCTCCTCAGAGATCCCTGACTCAGGAACCTGGGTTCTGGAAGCTCCTTAAACCAGAGACCCAAGATGCTGGTATGGCTCCGGTCCTATGCATTCCTTTTACAGAGGTCATGCTGCTCAGTGGTCAGTGGCAGAACCAGGACTCAGGCCTGCAGAGTCCTAGCCCTGCTCCCACCAGTCCCCACTACAGCCTCCTGGCTCCCCAGGTCCACACCTTATCCCCAGTTTTAAGCACCTCTTAGGAATGGATCATGCCTTAGTCCTCAGTATCCAATATTAGCTCAGGGCCCAGCTCAGGAAATGTTAACTGAATAACAGAAGTATCTCACAGTCCCATACAGACTCTGACAGAAACACTAATTTTGTGAACAAGATATACTCTCTGTGCAGGAGGAACTGAAAAATAGTAGAAATGTGGGCCTGAGAGCCTTGGGGGAATCTGCATCATTTACTTGGCCAACGATATGTTAGAACACCAACTAGATGCCAAGCCCTGCAGATGATGCTGATGATAATGATGATACTATTGTGTCCCATAGAGCCCTGAGCAGGGGTATATGTTTGGGATGGATTCATTTATTCATCCACTCAACAAATTTGTCGGGCATCTACTCCTTGCCAGACATTGTTCTGGAAGTATAGTGGTAAATAAAGTACACATAATTATCCCCACACAGGGTGCATGAAGCCAGAGGCTTAGATGGGAAGATGAAAAGGAGAGAGGCAAGGATGGAGCCTTAAAGAATACTGATTAAGGAAGGGGTGAAGCCAAGGTTGTCTCAGAGGAAGTTTGAAAAGGAACATTCGTGGTGTAATAGGGAAGAACAAATCTGACTCCATACTGGATCTTTTTTTTTCTTTCTTTTTAGGGTCACATCCATGGCATATGGAAGTTCCCAGGCCAGGGGTCAAATCAGAGCTGTACCTGAAGCCCAGGCCATAGCCACAGGAACGCCAGATCCATACCTCATCTGCAATCTACACCGCAGCTCACGGCAATGCCAGACCCTTAACCCCAAGAGCCAGGTGGGGGATTGAACCCATATCTTCATGGACACTAGTCAGGTTAGTTACCACTGAGCCACTGCAGAACTCGGTGGATCTCTTTCTTTTACTTTAATCTTTGTATCCTATTGCTTTTGCTACCAGTTAAAAATATTGGCCTGAAATATACAGGATGGGCATTTCTCAAGGTTCTGACCTTTGAAGGTATAATACTTTTCTATTCATACAGAGATAAAAAGTTGCAGAATAGAGAATACCATTTGTCTTGTTGGAGGTTTGTTTGAACATTGTGACCAGACCTGCATGGACAGCTGCAAAACAAAGGATTCTGGCACCAAGAAGTTTCCAACAACCAACAACACACACCCTCTCCCCTTTTAGTATAAAAGAAGCCTGAATTCTAACTCAGGAAATACGGTTCTTTAGGACACTAGGACACTAGTCCACCATCTTATCAGTCTACTGACTTTCCAAATAAAGTCACTATCCCTTGCCCCACCAATTTGTCTCTCAATTTACTGGCCTGTGATCCAGAAAGAAATATACGCTTGGACCTGGTAACGGTGGGAGAGGGGAACAAGGATTCCATCTGGTCCTTAAAACCAAAAAGGAAGCATTTAAAGAAGAAGAGAGAGAAAGTCTGCGGGGGAAGTGGTCATATAAAAGAAGAATTGTGGTGCCAGTGAATGGCACCCTCCTTAAGGGCATTTGGGGCTTTTCCTGAGTTCTATATACAAAATAAACAACCATATGACATAACTATGCAATGCAGAAAAATAACAAAGTTGGAGGGGAATAATTTTGTGTGCCGTCCTTGGACTTTGAAAATCCCACGCCTTTTTTTTTTTTTTTTTGTAAATCTCTGACCTAACTAGCTAATACCAAGGCAAAAAACATGGGTGATATTTTAAGGCTCTTCTCCAGGAAGGATTTACATCTTAAACTAGGCACTGATTTAGCCCATAAGAAAATAGCCTGCTGGCAAAACTCCTTTGCAACCCACCCCCAGCTCTTGGGGGTGGGTTGCAAAGGAGGGTGTCTTTAATTGCCCTTGAAGTTACAGTTGTTCACGGACTTGGACTATTGTCCATCTTCTGTCCCCTGCCCATTGACATGCAAACAGAGCAGACCCTCACCTGGGTTAAATCCAAGCACAAGGTCCATAACCGAAGGTGTCCACTCTCTCCAGTCACGTCTGTTTTTACCCTCTCCTGGCCCCTTCTTTCCCCTCAGTCTGTCCCAGGCTTGGTTCATCACTGTCTTTGCATCCCCAGCACTAGAAGAAGTCAAGCAAACTTTGGTTGAGGTGAATCAAATGAACCCGATGGGGCCTGAGCCCTGGATAAAGGTCAGCTGTAAATCAGGATGTCATCGCCAGACCCTTCCACGCTTCAGGGCGTGAGTGCATGCGTGCGTGCGTGCGTGCGTGCGTTTGGAGGGGGCTGTGGGAACGCGGGAGGGGAAGTCAGTTGAGGAGGGACACTCCCACCCACCCACTAGTTCAGGCTGCCGTGGGCCACAATAAGACCCAGCCCCAAAGAAATCACAGATGGAAGATTTTCCAAATGGGAAAAGCCCACAGAGGAGGCCACTGTGGAAGGTACGCTGAAGGCGAGATGCCTGGCAAGGGGTGACAGACAGCTTCCTGAGATCCTTTCCCTCGACCGCGTGTGTTTGGGGGCCATTCCAAGGGCAGTGCCAGCCTCACGTCCAGCCATCGCCGCCGCCACCACAGACACACACTCCAGCAGGTCTGCTCCAGAGCGTCAGTAACAGGCGCCTATTCAGGACAGGTAACTCCCGCCTCCCTGCTGCCCCGCCCACCCCAGGCCCCTCCCCTCCCCTCCCATGCCCCGCCCCGCCCAGGCCCCGCC
>PVHT021183666.1:28945997-29061579 GCA_004024745.2 Catagonus wagneri
AGGGGGAATTACGTGTAGCTTTCCTTTTTTTCACGGGATAACGAGCCTGAGCAGGTAGAGGCTGAAGAGGCAGATGGCCAGAAGGCTTGGGTACTGCGCTCATGGGTGACCCATGCACACAGGCAGAGGGGTAGGACATTGAAAACGAGCAAGCACTGAAGAGCGGACGCTCGCCTACATTTCCCACTTTTCCACAGTATTTCCAGTGGCCCCGTCCAGAAACCCGGCATATTCGTCAGCCACGTGAAGCCTGGCTCCCTGTCTGCTGAGGTGGGATTGGAGGTGAGTGACCCTGGGCTTGCCCCAGCGGGGCCCCGCGGGGTGCGGGTCAGACTGCGATCACACAGGGAGGCACGTGCATTTCCACACAGCCCTCTCTCAGAAGCTACTGTTGTGATGCCTACTAAGCCCCCGCAATGTCACAGAGGAGGTGACATCTGAGCCTTTCTACAGCTCTTCTCTGGCTCTGAGAGCCTTTGGTCCTGAGCCCGGAAATGTAGTAATAATAACCAGAATTGACATTCGTTGAGTGTTTTCTGGATATGACATTGTTCTAAGCTCTTTAAAATGTATGAGGACTCTTAAGAATTAAGTACTCTCGTTGGCCTCATTTTACAGAAGAGGAAACTGAGACCCAGAGGAAATAGGTGGTTTTTCCAAGATTGTGTACCTCATATGGCAGAGCTGGGATTGAAACCTAGGTGGTCTGAGGCCAGACCCAGAATTCTTAACCTTGACTTTAGACATGGTATTTCCTCTTTCTGTGCTTCAGTTTCCTATCCTGTAAAATAAATGTGATAGCTTTCCTTTGTGTAGATCAAATGAATTAATACATATGCTTAGAACTGTGTCTGGCACAGAATGAGGGATCGATTAAAGTTAGCTATTATACTAATGATTATTGTGACTCCACATAGAATCTGCTATATGACGAGCTTAAAGATTCCTATGCCTACAAACTGAGTTTTTAAAGCAAAGGTCATAAATCCAGCTAAAGGAATAAACCTCTACTGGTGTAATATTTGACAGTTAATGAAAGAGATGTGGGATGGAGGGGCCCTTTGAGGACCCACTCAGAGCTCTGGTCATAGGGAAAAGTTGAGGTGCATTATCTGATGCTGGCCTCCAGGGGGAGCCCTTCCAACAGACTGCGGGGACTGAGAGTGCAAACGAGCCGATGATCCCTCTCCTTTCTCCACTAGACAGGGGACCAGATCGTCGAAGTCAATGGCATCGACTTCTCCAACCTGGACCACAAGGAGGTGAGATGTGGCTTTTTCAGCTGCCGACCAAATCCTCTCTGCCCTCCTCTTCTCACCCCCTCCCCCTTGCCAGTGTTTGAAACCTGCACTCTCGAGAGCCCTGGACTGCTCTGGTCTGTCAGGCCTCAGTTAACTGTCCGCCTGTCCCCACAGGCCGTGAACGTGCTGAAGAGTAGCCGCAGCCTGACCATCTCCATTGTGGCTGGAGCTGTAAGTCTGGAATGAGCTGGTGGGGAGCCCCAGGACCCCTGATCTGCAGCCCAGCTTCTCCGACCCCTGATCTCTGCCTCATACTCCTGGGAAGGGCCAAGGGATATGAAGCTCTGACAGCAGAGGGGGAGGATCTCTGTCCAGCCAGAAGCCTGGGTCAGAGAGAGCAGACGCCCCAATGTCAGAGTTCCCATCGTGGCTCAGCAGTAACGAACCCAACTGGTATCCATGAGGAGGCAGGTTCAATCCTTGGCCTCACTCAGTGGGTCATGGATCTGGCGTTGCCGTGAGCTGTGGTGTAGGTTGAAGATGTGGCTCGGATCCCACGTTGCTATTGCTGTGGTGTACTCCAGCAGCTGTAGCTCCAATTCAACCCTTAGCCTGGGAACGTCCACGTGCCGAGGGTGCAGCCCTTAAAAAAAAAGGAGAAGAAGCCCCAGTGTCTGCCACTGGGGGGGGCACGGTGATGAGAAGAAAACTCGCATCCTGGCCCTCCAGACCTGTGGCAGTGGACACCCAGGTTCCCAGGCGACTGAGCAAGGGGCCTCTTTTCTCCCCACGAGGGCCGGGAGCTGTTCATGACAGACCGGGAGCGGCTGGCTGAGGTCCGGCAGCGCGAGCTGCAGCGGCAGGAGCTTCTGATGCAGAAGCGGCTGGCGATGGAATCCAACAAGATCCTCCGGGAGCAGCAGGAGATGGAGCGGCAGTGAGTGTGGCCCCAGCCAGGAGGCCCCTGCCCTGCTCTCCCGGGCCCCCATATGTCCCCAGCTGCCTTGCTCCCTGCCCTTGACTCCTGAGCCAACTTCATCCTCTCCCACCGACACCTGTCCTCAGACTGATGGGTTCAGTGGAAGCGTTTCCTGCCCCCAGGCCACAGGGCTTCTCCCTCCTTGCCAAGGAGAGCCCCTGATTTCCGAGACCCAGGAACAGGGAAAATGCTATAGCAGAAGCCAGCATTTGCCAAGTACCAGCCACGTGGCTGGTGTTGTATGAGGGCCACGTTTATGCTCTTTAACTTAATTATCCCGTGAGAGCCCTGGGAGATGGATGGTATGAACCCATTTTACAGGTGAGGCGATTGAGACCCCGAGAGCTCACAGCGCTTGTGCACCAAGTCAGACGTGGCCGGGCTGTGAAATTCACACCCAGGCAGTATGGCCGCCCCGTCTAGGGTGATAAGAACCGTGCTCCCCCGGCCCCAGAGTGGCTGGGAGGATGACTGAGAGAATAAATGGGGCAAGCAATTCACAAATCAAAAATATGGTCAAAATCCCAATCCAGATACATTCTAAGAGCATAGTAAGAATTTGGGGTCACTTTGCTGTACAGCAGAAATTGACAGAACATAGTCAATCTACAATTAAAAAAAGAAAGAATTTAGGAAAGGAAAGCGGACAGGATCTTTTCACCTCCCCCATCACGGAGTCAGCCTGGACACCCACCCCGGGCGGTACCTTTGCCCATTATGCTGACCTTGGTCAGCAGCTCCAGCTTTGCCCCTAGGGCCTGGGACCCTCCTCTGTGGAGGATTTCACTCAGTCTGTCACTTTATCTTGGTGTTTAGAGGTGGCTGCGTGGAGTGTGGTCTGCCCTGACCTGCCTCCAGTCGCCCGCAGCGCAGAATCTCTGCTCAATGGTACCAGACAAAGACACCCCAAAATACCAGACCCAGACGTCTTTGGACCCACTTCCCCAGCATCCAATTCTAGACCAGACATCCTTAGAAGGGAGCCTGGAAGAAATATTTTAAATGTCTCTCAGAGGAGAGATAAGTCTAAAGGAAGCGTTAACTTCTCTTGTGTAAACTCCAACGTGCCAACCTGCATTTGTGTTTCAGAAGGAAGAAGGAAATTGCCCAGAAGGCAGCAGAGGAAAATGAGAGATACCGGAAGGAGATGGAACAGTGAGTGCCTTGGCCCCACGTGTCTGCACACACATGTCTTGTGTGTGGACGTAAGTGTGCGTCCAGAGTGTGGCCAGCCAGAGGCCACCTCCAGGCCCAGGTCCCTGGTCCCCCTGGTGGCTCCTCCTTTATTTGTAGCCATTCCATAATCCTAGTAAAATCCATCCTATTAGGGTAACTGGAACACAGCCTTCTCATTGCCAGGGTGGCGATTCACACTCGATTTAAAATACAAGTGCCAGGGACTTGTTTTCCTCACTGCCCTTCGAACCATGTGGCCTCTCCCCGGGCCGGTGAGGGCTCCCCGACAGGCAGAAGGCAGCCCTGCGAGGGTTCTGACTCCAGTTACAGGTGTGGGGGCCCTTATTTCAGGATCGCGGAGGAGGAAGAGAAGTTTAAGAAGCAGTGGGAAGAAGACTGGGGCTCAAAGGAACAGCTGCTGTCGCCTAAAACCATCACTGCCGAGGTGCACCCAGTACCCCTTCGCAAGCCAAAGTGTATGTACCATGTGCCGCGGTCAGCGCAGGGGGGCTTCCTTCTGGGGCCTGGGGGTCTAGACAGAGATCCAGGTCTGCCTGTGCTCGCCACCACCTGCCCAGGTCAGTAGGCTTTGGCTCTCTTCATGGTGGGGCATCCGTGTGCCAGTGGGGCTGTGCGCCAGGGCACCAGGTGGGAGCTGCCTGCCCTCCTGGTCCCTGCTGGGGGCCTGCTGCCAGGCTCTCCCCATGACACAGACTCAGGCGTGGCCCTGGCACTGCTGATGAGGGACAGGAGAGCTGTGGCAAATGTGAACTGCTCATGGGACTACCTGTCATGTTAGTTCTTTGGGTGTCGTGTCCTCTTCTCGTCAGTTCTCAGTTGGGCCTGGAGTAAAACCGCAGCAAGAAAGAGGGAGAAGGGGCTCATATGAGAGGCTGGTGGCCCAAGGCTGGTGGGTGACTGTGGGAGGAGCTTACCCGAAGCGCCGCTATGGCCTGCAGCCCCATGTCTAGACCGCAGTCCCACCACTCTAAGGATGGAGTTGGGAGAGGACTGTGGGCCCCTCCCAGGCACCAACCTTTGGCCGTCCTGGGACCTCAGCAGCCTCTGCCCCGCCCCCGCCATCTCCTTTCCTCTGTCCTGCATTCCCAGCTCCGCTTTCAGTCCAGGCCCCCACTGACTGCTCCCCTGTCCCCCGGCTCTCCACTCCAGCTGCTAGGATATCTCTTCAAGGGGCAGCCCAGACCACCAGGCAGAGTGGGGGGCTCTGTCTCAGGGCTTCTTCAGTGGGCCAGGTGTGGGGGGTCAGGAGCAAGGCAGCTTGGGGGCCGTGCGTGGTAATCACAGGTCCGGGACGCCCTTACTCTGACTTTACAGCTCTTCTGACTGGTACTTGGCATGGAGCAGATTCTGTCCCAGCTGACAGAGCTCAGCGGACCTGGGACCCTCCCAATACGGGGTGAATCTGCACCCAAGAACCAAAGTTCCCTACTTTTGCCGTGTGGCAGCCATTAGGGATCCTGTGATGGGGTCCGGACAGCTCGGGTCTCAACTTCGGATCATACCTGAGCCCTAAAGGAGCATCACCTTGTCAACACAGGCCACTTGGGTCAACAAAGAGGCGCAGGACATCCGGACAGTCCAGGGCAAACAGCTCCCCCACATTCCTTGTGGGCACCGGGGCACCGTGTCATCTCGGGTCCTCTCCCAAGGACAAAGCGTGCTCTCATCAGCTGTCCCCATGACATTCGGTATTAGTAGAGGATGTGGCCAGAGCTACACTCCCGGTGAATAATCTGTGTTTTAGAAAGGGAGCTAATTTGCTCTTAGCAGTGAAATAGGAGCCTCCGAAGGAGAAAAATCGATTTTAATTGCTTCGCATGAAAGTAATCCTAGTCAATTTACTACCTTCCTAGAGATGGGTCTTGGCTTCAGAGCAAACACACCCTCTCAGGAACCGTAGAAAATAAAAACTCTTTCTCTAGCTGTCTATTTAGGGTTTTTTTTTTTAACCAAATCAAACTTCTTGGATAAAAGGAGCAAGAACTTGCCCTTTGCTCAAGATATAAATATTTTCTAAGGGAACATCGTGTAGTGTGTGATGGATGACCAGAGGCTGCCGGTCTGAGCTGAGGCAGCTGCTGTCTCCATCCATCTCCATTTGCATTGGCAATTTAATCCAACGCTGGAGATTAGTCAAATGCAGGAAGGCCTCTGAGCCAGCTCCATTCCTGCCCTCTCCCCATTTCTGGGAGGCTGGAATGGTCTGGGCCCTATTGGGCCAATAGAACCAGGCTGCGGCCAGCCCCTCCCTGACCATGCTTTCCCTGGGGGGTCCGGTCAGCTGACTCAGGTGCCTGTGCTGGTGTGGACCCACATTTTTTAGAATGATTTTTTATTTTTTCCGTTATAGCTGGTTTACAGTGTTCTGTCAATTTTTTACTATACAGCAAGGTGACCCAGTCACACATACATGTATACATTCTTTTTTCTCACATTATCATGCTCCATCATAAGTGACTACACATAGTTCCCAGTGCTATACAGCAGGATCTCATTGCTTATCCATTCCAAAGGCATTAGTTTGCATCTAATAACCCCAAACTCCCAGTCCCTCCCACTTCCTCCCCCTCCCCCTTGGCAACCACAAGTCTGTTCTTCAAGTCTATGATTTTCTTTTCTGTGGAAAGGTTCATTTATGTCATGTATTAGATTCCAGATACAAGTGATATCATATGGCATTTGTCTTGCTCCTTCTGACTTAGTTCACTGAGTATGAGAGTCTCTAGTTCCATCCATATTGCTGCCAATGGCGTTATTTTGTTCTTTTTTATGGCTGAGTAATATTCCATTGTGTATATATACCACATCTTCTTAATCCAGTCATCTGTCAATGGACATTTAGGTTGAGGACCCAGCATTTTTGAACAGACAGGCAAGAGTGTGGAGCATCTCTTGCCTGGAAAATGAAGCCACACATACTAATGACAGGGGTGGGACTGACTGCTCCCCTCCCCACCGCCTGTCCAGAGGGCTCTACCTACCCACCCCCGCCCCCATAACTGACCCAGCAGAACCCTAACATTGTACCGAGCCCTCAGAGCTGGGACACACTGTCACAGAGGCCCCAGGATAGCTTTCCTTAGCTAAAGCAATGGGGGGAGGGGAGGGATCTCAGACTGGATCCCAGACTGGAAGCATCCCAGACTGAAGGGAGACTTGAAAGATAAAGAAGTTTAAGTAAGAGATTTCTGTCTAGCCTTTTCTCCTCATCAATGACCCCATCTACTAGTCCCCAGCTCATTAGACCCCATGGTTTTGAAGTTGAGTTTTTTTTCCTGCAAAACTGTTAAGTAACCATTTGTGTTCACAGTTTTCTTTTTCTTTTTTCTTTTTTTTGCCTTTTGTCGTTTTAGGGCCACACCCACGGCATGTGGAGGTTCCCAGGCTAGGGGTCTAACAGGAGCTGCAGCTGCCGGCCTACGCCACAGCCACAGCAACGTGGGATCCAAGCCACATGTGCCACCTACACCACAGCTCACGGCAATGCCAGATCGTTAACCCACTGAGCAAGGCCCAGGATCAAACCCGCAACCTCATGGCTCCTGGTCGGATTCGTTTCCCCTGAGCCACGATGGGAACTCCTCACTGTTTTCTTAAGTAGTCCCTCTTGTTAGCCAGAAAGCGTCAGTGCTCCATTGTTGAATCAATATAAACCCGCCAAAAGCAAAGGAATTTACTTACAGCCTTTTCATAGGTTAATGGGAAAGTTCTTCTAATCAATATTTTGAGACATTATTAAGCAGCCCATAGTGGACTCAAACACGACTTTCCAGGGCCCTAGGGAGGCCAGAGTCTGGAAAGGAAGGTTTGCTGTTCTCCGTATTAGGTCAAAATTCATGTCTTCCTAACCACACGTGGCCCTTTTAACCTCATAGACTCTCCTTACTTCCTTGGAATCCTGAACCTCCATCTGCTGCCACGCACAGGGGTTTCAACATCCTCTGGGGACCCAGAGCTCCAAGGTTGGTCAGAAGAAGCCAAGAGGATCTGTTCTTCCTGTGAGGGCCCTTGGCACACACGTGTACTACCCAGCAGCTCCCATCACCAGCACCTCACCTCCCAAGTTTCAACCAAACTTGAAAATAGGCGTCAAGCTGCTATCAGATCAGAGGTCCCCGTGGTTAGCCCATTTTACAGATGGAGGAACGAGAGCTTCCAAGGTTGAAAGCACTGCATGCGCCATCCCAGAGCAAGAAACCTTTCCCATTCTTGCCCCTGACCTTCCAGCTCTCAAGAAGTAACCTGGTCACAGGCCTCCACGCTCCCCCAGGCACCCCTGTCCTCGCTACCTCCCAAGTCCCTGTGGGTTCATCAGCTTCCTCCTGTTTTCCCGGGTAGATAATCTGAGCGTGGACCCCGAGTTTGACCTGGCAGACCACCCGGACGGAGGCACGGAGAAGCGGGGAGAGCAGGTTTGCAGCCCCCGCTTTGCTCCCTGGCTTTGCTGCTCTGCTTGCCCTGCCCGCCTCCTCCTGCCAGCCCTGCAGACACCCAGCTCCGAGGGGCCAGTACTTGGTAGGGACCACTGGAGTCTGGGAAGCTCCTCCAAGCCCCGGCTTGGTCCAGCGCTGCACACAGAACCTTTGAGGACAAGACTCAAGGCCAGACGGAAGTGTCAGCAGGTGCACACCGGCACACCTGAACTGCCGATTTAAATATTTAATACTGCCCAAGCTCAAGGCCTTCCTCTGCTGCTCTGGCCTCTCCCCCAGGACTCCCCAGACCTCCCCAACATCCAGCAACTAAACAGGCAGTGCTAGGTCCAGCAGGGGGCTTTTAAGATCCCAAGATCCGTTCCAGAACTAGGTTGGTCAAGGGTGTATAATTAAGCCATTGTCGCTGGCCAGGGGGCTTCAGCTCTCGGGTTTTGGACTGTCTGCCATGCTGTTGCCTGGGGAAGGCAGGGGGCTGGGGCCCTGATGATCTGGCCCGGGTGAGGAGATGTTTTTCTGGGGCAGTTCTCCAGCCCAGCACTGCCTAAGCATCCTTTCCAGAGCTGACCCTGCCAGTGCCTTCTTTTTCCATTTTGAAAGCAGAGGACGTGGTCCGCCCTGTGAGACAAGACAACTTTGTTCTGTTGGACGGTCTTTGCCTAGAAGACCCAGTCTCCCTTTTGTTTTGGGTGGTTTCTTGGATGGAGGGGACCCAACATCGCTCAGGAGAGGCCTTGTTCAATGGGGCTCTGTGTTTAGAGACTGTGGCTGTGATTGGGGAAAACTCATCCTGGGCTTTCTCTTTGACTTTCTGGCACTGACTTCTGAAGCCAGTGTCCTGGGGGAGGCCGCTGACAGTGGCCCAGGGCCTGGGAATCAGGCCCTTTCTCAGGTGGTCTTGGGCCTCGTTTACAATCCAGGTGGGGCCAGGTAAGCAGAGAAAGGACGAGGCTCTGCTGCTGGATTTGCCGATTTGCCAAGGCCGCTCTTCATCCTGGGAACCCAGCTCCGGGCAGCCGCCTGTGGGTGCCCTGGCCGAGCTGAACTTCATCTCATCCCTTTGTTCTCTTTGTTCTTGTAGCTTTTGGGTGGTTTTATCGTTACGATGGCAAATTCCCAACCATCCGGAAGGTAGGCCGGGACTGAGTGCTCTTTGCCACTGAGTGTGCCATGGGTCTTGACCTTTTCCAAACATTGTACTCTTTTCCTGTTGCCTCTCCACAGTGTGACCGCCTGTTCGCTGGGGGGGGGGTCACCCCTGGGGGGGTCACCCCATCTGAGCCTCCCTGTCAAGCTGATGTCCGATGGCAGGGCGCTGTCACAGAGGCATCCTCGGGGGAAATATTCATGGGCTGAAACCTGCCCAGGTACCATCAGGTGCCACCTGGGTCGGCACCAGCCCCACTGGGCACAGGGTGGGGCAAGGCCGTGGCTGGAAGCTTTTACTTTGTTTCGCTGTCAAGTAGAAACAGGCCAAGACCAGAAGCCAAGGTCAGACAGAGTGAAAAATCAGGTTGCGTGCACACGGTGCAGGTTACGAGACTGCCTGTACCAGACGCAGACGGGCTGCCGAGCTGGAGTTTTTGCCGCCTCGATTTGGGTTAAAGAGCCATTCCAATCCTGGCTCTCGGAGATTTCTCCGCATGTGCCCAGGGTAATGCGATTTTCTGCCTTCTGGGGCCTTGAATTTTCTCTCTAAATCCTATTACTGCTATCTCCAGGCCCCATAAAACTGCCTCGCCTTTTTCTTTCTAAATCACATTGGCATTTGATTATGAAAATGCCACTGTTCAGATCCGTAGATTGGACATTTGAAATGACTTGGTATTTGGAAATCAGGCATCAGCATAAATCTGGGTGAACTAATTGAGGCATTATCATTTGACTGGCTCTTCGGCAGGATGTTGGTTCCCCAGGAACCAGAGCACTGGCAGCTGAGTGACCTTGGTGATAGGTAACTTCTCCCTGCCTGTAATGTGTGATGTGCCGGAAGCACCTACCCCCTTCCTCTAACCTGGTACTGTTAAGACATTAGAAAGCTTTGATAGGGAGTTCCCATCATGGCGCAGCGGTTAACGAATCCGACTAGGAACCATGATGTTGCGGGTTCAGTCCCTGGCCTTGCTCAGTGGCTTAAAGATCCAGCATAGCCGTGAACTGTGGTGTAGGTCGCAGACGCGGCTCGGATCCTACGTTGCTGTGGCTGTGGTGTAGGCCTGCAGCTGTAGCTCAGGTTCGACCCCTAGCCTGGGAACCTCCATATGCCATGGGTGCAGTCCTAAAAAAAAAAAAGGGAAAGAAAGAAAGAAAACTCTGATATTCCTGGCAGAGGGGAACATCTTTGCCTGGGAACACAGCTCATGACCTGGATGGCACTGAATCAAATTAGAGCATCTCAGGGGATTCTTTTCTGTATCGCCCTGGTCTCAGAAATGACTTGGTCTCATGAGACTGTCCATTTCATTTTATGGACTGGCTCTGGCTTAGGATGTCTCATTGGGTTCAATTCCTTATTCATCTCTATGTATCATCTCTGCTGGAAAGGACAACACACACACACACACACACACACACACACACACACACACACTCACACAAAGAGAACTTTACTTGAAAAAGTAGTAAAAAGAGATGGTCAGGTAAATTCTTTTCCAAGCACAAATAACTGGGTACATGTATAAGAACTAGCATCAAACAAACAAAAAAAAAATGGAGTTCCCATCATGGCTCAGCAAAAAATGAATCCGACTGGTATCCACGAGGATGTGGGTTCAATCCCTGGCCTCGCTCAGTGGGTTAAGGATCAGGCGTTGCCATAGACACAGCTCAGATCTGGCCTTGCTGTGACTGTGGTGTCTGCCAGCGGCTGCAGCTCTGATTTAACCCCTAGCCTGGGAACTTCCATATGCCATGAATTCGGCCCTAAAAGACAAAAAAAAAAAAAAAGCTAGCATCTTCTCCATCAGCATCACCCACCTCCCATCCGCAGTCATGTTGCTTGAAAATTGCTGTTGGTACGCTGGTAACGAGCAAGGCCTGTCTCCCCCTGTTCCTTAGTCCAGTCGTTCCAGAATAGCTGGTATTTTGGGTTTCCTACCATTTCCAAAAGACAGTGCTTCTAGGTAGAAGCAAGAGCATCCCCCTCCACCTGCCCCTCCTCCCAGTCTGGACCACAGGGGATATTTGCCATGAGTTTAACTGACAGCTAAAGGACAGCAGAATCACGTCCCTCACGCTGGCTCTGAAAGTCCATTGACATTTTTTTCTAGAGTCACGTGATATGCTTTGTCTCCCAGAAGCTGGAACGCTATGTCCCCAGGTAATGCAAGTGGCCTTCTACGGCCACGATCAGTAATGCACACGAATCCCCTTATTTGAAAAGATAACTGCTCGGTGTCTTCTTGAGCCCTCTCTAGCTCAGGGCCCCCAGGCCTGCGGCCCCACAAAGTCTACTCCAGCATCTGAAGGATTCACGGCCCTGACTCAGCCCTTTCCCCGGGACGGCTTGAGTAAATCACACAGACCAGCCCTACTTGTAGGAGCCCGCAGTCTGGCAGGGGAGGCCGATTCCCACGCAGCTAAGTAGCTCATATGGCTACTGTGGCTAGTGTGAGATCAGTGGGTAATGCTATGGGCAACTTACCTTTTTGCGTATCCGTAAACGGGCACTGCTTTCCTGGCGATGGGATGGAAACTGTCATATCTGTACGCCCCACCCAGGAGCCGTGGCTCTAAAATCTTGTGTGTGTGTGTGTGTGTGTAGCCAGTTTTAACCGGAATGGCCGTGCCTATTCCATTGGTCCCTCCGGGAAGCCATGCCTTTATTCTAAAGAGCTGCCTTTAGGCAGGATGTTTCTGGCTCCTCTTGGGCGACTGTCTGAATCTCTAACATGATGGTGGGGATTCATCTGTCAGCTGAGCCGAGAGTCTAGCGCCCAGGGTAGGAAGGAACCAAGCAGGACAGAGGCAGCGAGAGCCGCCTTTTCAGGTGGCTCGTGGACGGCTTGGGGAGGGCGTCCCCAGCTCCTAGATGGGAGACTGTCTTCAGGTTACCTGCGCACAGAGGTGAAGTTTGTCTTTAGAAAAGGGGCGCAGGAGGACTTGGTGACAGGGCCACAATGACCCATCGGGCCCCTCCAGCTGTGGACAATGCTGTGTGTCCATTGCTAGGAAACGCACCTCCTCCTTCCCGGCCCTGGATGCTGGGATGATTCAGGAATTCCGGGAGCAGGACCCAGGAAGGCTTGTGGCGGGGGGTGAGCTCAGTGAACAAGCAGGTTTCATCTTTTCCCCCAGGAATTCCCCAGGGTGTCGACTCCCTATGCCGGCCGCCCCCCCTCCTATGGGCCCCCGTCCTCTGTGCTTGTGCGCTGGGGGCTGACGCTCCCTCCTAATAATATGCTCCCATTGCCCCCAGCTCATCAGGGCACCGCGGGAAAACGGTGGGACCTGGAAGACTCGGGTCCAAATCCCGGCGCCATCATTTACTAGATGTTCGGCGTCAGGCAAGGGACTTCACCCCTCTGAGCCTCGGCTCCTCCAACAAGAGAAAGGGGATAATACCTACGTCCGAGATCATCGGCATGAATCCCTTGGCACACAGGCAGCCCGTAAATCTTACTGTGCTTCCTGCCTTACTCCTTGGCTTCCCTGCAAGTTCATGGGCGAAGCAGCCAAGAAAACAGGCTTTGTGGGTCTAATTCCAATGGAAAAAGCAGTCTGTTTGCCCTGCGTCTCCCTCCCCAAGTCCTCTCGAGCCCTGCTGGCCAGTGAAGAGCAGTTAGGCTGTTCTCCCCACCTTCTCCCAATCCTGTGCTTTCGGTCTAGGCCTAAGTCCGGGGGCTGGTTCAGAGAGGACTGTGGGTTTGGACTCCGCAGGATGAAACGGTCTGGAGCTTAAGCATCAGGCCAAAGTCTGATGTCCCTGGCGCTGGGCTCCCAGGTCTGAGGCTGACACCCTCCTCCTCCAGGTCAGGATGGAAGATCTCTGTGAATGAGCTTAGCCAGCTGCCCCGGGTCATCTCTAGAATCTACCAGGATGCATCTGCAGCGTCTGAACATCCAGATGATAGAGAAGGCACATGCCAGATGCTAGGAAATAATTACAATGCCCTTTTTTGCCTTTTTGTTAGGGTCTCACTGGCAGCATATCGAAGTTCCCAGGCTAGGGGTCGAATCAGAGCTACGGCTGCCCGCCTAGGCCACAGCCACAACAAGGCCAGATCTGAGCTGCATCTGTGACCGACACCACAGCTCACAGCAACACTGTGATCCCCAACCCACTGAGCAAAGGCAAGGATCAAACCCACCTCCTCCTGGATACTAGTCAGATTCGTTTCTACTGTGCCACAACAGGAACTCCCTACAATGCCTTTTTAAAATACAGCACGTTGACCCATCATGGCTCATTCATAGATGTTATTTCGTTGGCTCTGGACGGCAAACCTGCAGGGCAAGTATTTCCTCTATTTTGGAGATGAGCTAAATCAGGCCCAGAGAGGTTAAGGAATTTAGCCAAAGTCACACAGCTTGTCAGTGAACTAGTCAACCAGTTCTCCTGGCTGGCAAAGGGAATGCATCTCACTCCGCGATGGGCAGCCACATCCTGCCTGTCCTAAACCTGAGGTTGGGTGCCCAGCGTGGTGGGGCCGAGCTGGGGGAGGGGCTCACCGTGGAGTGGCTGCCTGCTCTCGTCTGAGGACAGAACACCCCATGTGCCGTGGTGTGCAGGTGTCAACCCTACCTTGTAATCCTTGTCGTACAAACAACACTACCTCTGCTCAGAAAGGGAAAGATAAGAAGAAAGCCAAGTATGACAGCCTGCAGGAGCTGAGAAAGAATAAGAAGGAACTGGAGTTTGAGCAAAAGCTTTACAAAGAGAAAGAGGAAATGCTGGAGAAGGAAAAGCAGCTGAAGATCAACCGGCTGGCCCAGGAGGTGCGTGTCCCGCTCCCAGGCCGGCCAAGCATCCCTGGCATGCAGGGTGGTTTCTCCCCACCAGGCTGCCAGGGAACCGGCTGGCGTTGTTCTTCCCAAAGGGAGCCCGGGGGTGGAGAGGGCCCGGCCCGCTACCCAGGCGGGAGGGTGGGAGCTCCCTACCTGCCCGAGGTTGTCTGAGAGTAGCTTCTGGCTTAGGTGTGTGTTTGGGATTGAGGCCGGCCCCCTTGCTCAGGGGCTGGCCTCTCTGCCCAGGCTGTAGGCCTCGGGTTAGCCTCCACACACGTGGCGGGGGGTTTGAGTCTGTCCTCTACCCCCTACGGCCCCGAGTGTGCGCCTAAGACAAGGCGTCTCCGTCCTTGGTGTGGCTGTGAGGCCAGTTTCCCCGCACAGATGAGGCCCAGGCAAACCCTTCTGCTCAAGACCATGGATCTGAAGTTAGCCTGCTACCCACCGGCCATTAGATCTGTCAGTTTATGGCGTTCCCTTCGTGGCTCAGCGGTGAACAAACCCAACCAGGATCCATGAGGATGCGGGTTTGATCCCTGGCCTCGCTCAGTGGGTTAAGGATCCAGCATCGCTGTGAGCTATGGTGTAGGTTGCAGATGTGGCTCGGATCCTGCGTTGCTGTGGCTGTGGTGTAAGCTGGCAGCTGTGGCTCTGATTCACCCCCAGCCCGGGAACTTCCATATGTTATGGGTGCAGCCCTAAAAAGCAAAAAAAAAAAAAAAAATTTAATTGAAAAATAGATCTGGTCAGTTTGACACTCACCTCCCCAACCCAGGTTATAGATCCAAGACCAGTTTTTCCCAATCTGCCTTATGTCTAAAGGTGTGAGTCTGAAACTAACCCCTTTGTGTGGTGGGATGTGTGAGGGTCTCCCCACTTAATGAGGCTGTGAGTCTGAGGCTTCCCCCATCAACAGAGGATGCGTCTGAGGCTAGACCTCTTCAACTCCAGAACGTATCTAAGGCTGCCCACTTCAAGACATGGCAAAAGTAGTCTTCCAGGAGTTCCCTGGTGGCTTAGCGGGTTAAGGATCTGGTATCACTGCTGTGGTATATGTTCAGTCCCTGGCTCCAGAACTTCCACGTGCTGTGGGCGACCCAAAAAAAAAAAGGACGTAAGCTTCCAGCATCAGTAATTCCCATTTCCTAGGTGGGTTGGGTGACTTTCACTCCGTAGCTGTTGGAGATGATATTGTTTTTGCTTCTCTTTAATGCTTCCATGAATCAGAATGCCAAGCTGATTAGATTACAAGACCAGAGAAGTCCTGGATGGAAAATGTGAAGTGCATTAGATCTGGCGTTTGGAACAAATTAGCTACAAAATTAAACCTAAGATTGAACTTGTGCTTCTGAGGACAAGGCAGCCTGGAGGAAAAGAAAAAAAAGGGGCGGGGGGAGTAAAGTTTGGAATGTGCTTGGAGAATAAGAGCCTCGGGGTTAGTGGGGATCCGGAAGGTCAGCTAATCCCACGTGATGCGAAGCCCCTTCTCTGATTTTGCCTACATCTGCTCTTAGCCCGACACCCCAAAACTTCCTCTGCCTTATTTCCACCTTCTCTGGGGCCAGCTGAAACGGGGCTTTTTCTAGGTAGTTGACACACTCAGTGGTACTCTTGTTTTTTCTGAAGAAGTGCTTCTGTGCTACCGACTCAAGTGTGCCCTTTATCCTGTTCATTTTGCCCCGACCTTGGGTCCCAGGTGTCCGAGACAGAGCGGGAAGACCTTGAGGAGTCGGAAAAGATTCAGTATTGGGTGGAAAGGCTCTGTCAGACGCGCCTGGAGCAGATTTCCTCTGCTGATAATGAGATTTCAGAGGTAACGGAGCCCTTTTCCGCGTGGACCCCCCTGCTGCCTTCAGAACCACCCAGCCCGGGGACAGCGGGAGGCAGGATGGCCACTGGCCGGCTTTGCTGTCCGGGGCCGCCGACCAGCCCACTCCCCCTCCCCTCTTGAGGAGGGGGATGTATCTGCATTTCTGGGCTTGTCTCCAGAGTGGCCAGTAAGCCCCAGTTCGTCTGAGGTGATCCCATAACTGTTGTCAGTGTAGTTACTAAGAGCGCCCTTTTCACCGTCAAGGGTGTTCCAGTTTAGATGCTAAATTCGGTGATCACCCTCTTATCACCCACATTGCTTGGGACCCTCGTGCACTGGGACACTCCCTACTGGCCACTGGGTATGGGATCAGCTAGGCATCCAGGTGACCGAGAAGTGACGCCCCCATGGTTCTGTTTTAAGGGTGGGTCTCCAGCATCGAAAGAAACAGGAGAGCATTATATGTGTTGTATTGTGACGTAGGGCACCAGGCAGGTGATTACAGAACTTCCTTGCACCTCCCCCCAGATGACCACAGGGCCCCCGCCTCCTCCGCCTTCCGTGTCCCCCCTGGCGCCACCCCTGAGACGCTTTGCAGGGGGGCTGCACCTCCACACCACTGACCTGGATGACATCCCCTTGGACATGTTCTACTACCCCCCCAAGACCGCCTCCGCCTTGCCCGTGATGCCCCACCCTCCACCCTCCAACCCACCCCCCAAGGTCCCCGCGCCCCCTGTCCTTCCCTCATCCGGCCTCGCGAGTGCCTCCTCCTCGCCCTGGGTGCAGCGCACTCCGCCCCCCATTCCCATCCCTCCCCCTCCATCCATTCCCACCCAAGACCTCACTCCTACCCGCCCGCTGCCCTCGGCGCTGGAAGAGGCTCTGGGCAACCACACCTTCCGCGCTGGGGACCTAGGCAATCCCGCAGAGAACTGGGAGGCAAAGAACCACAGTGGGAAGCCTGCCAACTCTCCTGTCCCTGAACGGAGCTTCCCACCCACCCCCAAGGTACTACCGCTTTTCCGCACCTTATGCTGGGGAGCAGGGAGAGGGGGCAGGGCTGCTGTTTCCCACGTCCCCCTCTGCACCTGCGAGTGGGGGTGGGGAGAGACAAGCCCACCTTCCAGGAACAAGCTCCCCAGCCTGCATGTCGTGGATGTCCTGCATGCGTATGATATCTGCTGAATTTGAAGTGCTGTGTTTTAGGGTGAATCGCCCGTGATTCTTGGGATGAGTTACAGTGTATCAATGTTGATTGCTCTCTCTTTGCTCCCCTTGCCTAGTATGGGCTGGTTGCATTCAATGTGATATTTACAGGGCTCTGTTAATGAATACCCAGAGCTCTTTATATATGACGGTCAGACATTTCTTGATATAGCTCAGAAAACCTGGAATAGGGGGAATGAATCCTCATTTTAATGGGGAAAATGGAGGTGGGAGGCAGGGGAGCAGTATCGGGCTCCGTAAATGAGGTGACAACACTGTCCAAGGCAGAATTAGGACATTACTGTGCCATTTTCTATGGCACTAGCCCACTATGTTAACTTGAAGTATAATACCCCCAAATTTCCCGCCAACTTACAGATACAGAAAAAAAAAAATGAAGATAGATAGTTCCTAGAAAGCTTCAAATTTGCTATGAAGAGACTAGGGATTTTTCTTTTGGATGTCAGCAGGCCAAACTGTGATCTTTCTCAAAAAGACATATTTCTCATTCATTATTCTTAATCCAGAGGCTAAGAGGCAATCCCCAAGGAAGACACGGAGCTTTAATCCTTTGGAGGGAAAAACAAAATATTTCTCTGCTCCAGTAGCCGTGCGGCCAAGACTTTGGTCTGAACTAAAGCAACTCATGTGGGCTAAGAGCAGGGGTCTGAGGAGAGGTCAGTCGGTAGTACCGGATCAGCTCTTTTTCTTAACCTTTCCTGCGTGGACTTGAGTTCCTGCATGAAGTGCAGAATAAGCATCTCAGAGCATTAGGAGAGCCTGGGTGCAAGAAGGTGGGAGGGAAGGAAGTGCCAGATGCTGATGAGGCTGCAGCTTCCAGCAGGGGACTCTCAGGGGGCCCGTCGGTGGGGTCCTGAACTCTGAAGAGCAAAGTCGGTCTGTTGCAGGAAGGCGTCTCCACCCACACCCCCCGCCCAGCACAGCCTAAGCAGGTGTGCAGGGGGCGGAGCTAGCCTGGCGTAGAGGTCCGTATCCTTCTTGCGAGTGGCCCCCACCAGGAGGGTCAGCAGCTTTCCTCAACAAATTCAATTCAGTAATCGATTGAGCACCTTGCTTGTGCTTCTCTGCGTGGGCGGAGGGGAGCAGCGCTGAAGAGGACACAGAGGCAGTTGGCACACTTGGGCTTTCCAGGACTTAGCCATCTGAAGTACTAGCGGCCAACCAGGCAGGACTCAGCCATAAAAAGGGCCAGTCTCGGTGCTGTGGGAGGGAGTCATTTTAAGGGGAGGGTGAAGGCATCTCTGTAGAGCTGAGCCTCAAAGGGTGGTGATACCTGGAGGATGGCAGAGAGGCATCACGGGTGCAGGGCACACACAGATAACAAGAAGGAACTGCCTGGGTTTGACTCTTGGCTCAGTCGCTGATTGGATGATTTGGGGCATGCATTACTTCATCTGTCTGAGCCTGGGTATCCTTATCCATAAAATCGGAATGCTATTGGCACCTGCTTATTATGATCAAATGCATTAATACATAAACCCAGGGAGTTCCCATTGTGATGCAGTGGAAACAAATCCAACTAGTATCCATGAGGATGTGGGTTTGATCCCTGGTCCCGCCCATCGGGTCAGAGATCCGGCATTGCTGTGGGCTGTGGTGTACGTCGCCAGATCCTGCGTTGTTGTGGCTGTGGTGTAGGTGGCAGCCGTAGCTCCAATTCAGCCCCTAGCCTGGGAACCTCCCTATGCTTCAGGTGCGGCCCTAAAAAGCAAAATAATAACAATAATAACATGAACTCATTCTAAGTTAATACTTGGGTGGCAGGCACGTAGGAGGTGTGCAGTAGACATTAGCTATGATCCCTGACAGATCACTGTGCAAGAAAATTTGGCTGAGGCTGAAAACATGAAATCAGAGGTAAACTGCGGCCTTTTGAGTGAAGGTCAAGATTCAAAAACAGGAGCCAGTTTTCTGGGCTTCCTCCAGGTATCACAGAACTCCCACTTAGTTCCCAGTTAGAGCAGAGAGAAGGTTAACAGCTCCCCCTACACAGGGAGCCTCTGAAGAACTGGATCCTAAATGTCTCAAGCAGCACAAAAGCCAGGGTTGTCCCTGCTGCAAAGGCCAAGGGTCAGCTGTTTTGGTTCGCTCCATCCCACCAGCGTCAGCATTCCGGCCTTTGCACAGCCTCCCCCTCCCTGCATGCTCCTGGCCATGGATCATCACGCGGCAGGAGAAAGCGTGGGTGATCCCACATCTGTACAGTCCACCCCTGCCACCAGCAGGTCTCAGGTGGTGGAAGCAAACATCTGTGTCAGCTGGGCACCTGCACCTGCCACGCCGGCACCTGCCAGGGGAAGGTTTCCAGGGCCATTCCTACCCCCAGGCACTGCCCTGTGCACCCACCGTAGTGCCGAGTCATGCGTTTGTTCATGCAACATGTTCAGTGGGCACCTACCGGATGCCAGACACTGTCCCGGACTCTGGAGAACCAGCACGAGAGAGGCAGCCCAGTCCCTGTCTGAGTCTGCTGCGTGGACAGACAAGTAAGCCAGAAACTATCACACTGCTGGAGGGACGAGGGAAATGCAGGTGCTGTGATGAGGGGATGGCGGGGAGAGGAAAAGATCCAGGAGTGCTTCCTGAAGGCGGTGATTCCCAAGCTCCCCCCTGGGCAGGAAAAGCAGGAGAGAAGAGCATGTGCACGAGCCTCCAGGCAAGAAAGCCTGGCATTTTGGAACCTCAAGTCAGGCAGTGTAAGGAGGGTGAAAACGACAGAGGGCAGAGGCCGCCAAGGGAGGTAGAGAGGCTGATGGGGATCCAACCAAGGAGTTCAGTAGTCAGTGGGAACCCGTACAGGGTTCAGGGCAGGGTTGTGACCCGATTCGTCTTGTCCAAGATAATCAAGTGGGTTAGACCAGAGCAGACACGTTGCAACAGCTCTCCTGGATGCTGCTCTTACAGGTCCTCCGTCCCAAACCCCCGCCTCCAGAGACTCTGCCCCCCCGCCCCGCCCGGAATAGCAGGTGCTGCGTGTGCAGTCCGGGAACAGCACCTGCCTCCTTAGGGAGAGAGGAGGCTCGACAGCACCTGTGGCCACTGAAAAAGAACCTTGCAAATGTATCTTCTGAGAGAACAGTGGCGCCCCCATAACGGGCTCTGACTCAAGTCCCTGATTGCTCAGAGCCACCCAGTAGTTTCTGTGGCCTCGGGACACCTTTAGCAGAGAGACTTCTTGTCTCTCTGCTAAAGATCACTCTCCCAGGATATCCGGCAGGGTGACCAGACCAGGCTGCCTCAGCCTGTGCATGGTGTGAAATTGCCTGTGTGTCAAAGTGCCATGGCTGACCTGGGCCACTGCCACCACGACTTCACGTGGGTCGTCTCTCTTTAAACTCATCCCCGTAGACATTTTGCCCAAGCCCACAGCCTCCACGAGGTCCAGGCGTGTCCACCATCTCCAAACCTGTCATGGTCCACCAGGAGCCCAACTTCATCTACAGGCCAGCTGTGAAATCCGAGGTCCTGGTAAGCCCTGCGGGTCCCCTCCAGGGCATTTCCAGAGGAGCAGGCAAGGGCTGTCTCCCGTGGCTTCCACTGCCTCTAGGGGAAGCATGAGATGGGATTCAAACTCAAATCAGATGCCAGCGCATAATCTTCTCATTAAGGGATGAATGCACATGGGTATAAATGGGTATTGACACAACCAGCAAAATTCCTGTTCCTTGCTTCGCCAAACAGCCAGGGTGCCAGGGAAAATAATCTGAACAGCTCAGATTATTACAAGCCTACGACAAGTCAGGCTCTGCATGGCTTCATTTAATTAATCTTCACCACAATACAGTGAGATGGCTCCTGTCGTTATCCCCGTTTAGCACTTGAGGAAACGGAGGCTTAGCGAGGTTAAGCAGGTCGCCCAAAGCACAGCCAGGACTGTCCGTTGACTCCAGAGTCTTCCAGACTCTTAGCTACCTGCCATTTTGCACAAACCTGCAGGGATTCCAGCTGCGCCAGCCTCTGCCCCTAAGGCAGCTGTGGTTCACCCTGAGAAGGGGAACAGGTCAAAGTGGGGTTTGTGTCTCACTGGGGCTGGGAGTGTGGCGCGTGGTCCTTGGGGGAGTGTCTGCCCACCGCCGTCACCTGCGCTGAGCGAGCTGGGACTCGGGTGCGTCCCCCTGCAGGGGCGCTGGCCACTCACCGGTCTCCCACCCCAGTGGGAAGGGTCATGCCGGAGCTTATACTCCGCTTTCAAGGAAACCCTATTCAAATGTCAGGCAGGACAGCTCCGATACTTATTTTGAGCCTTAGCTGTCCTGTCAGCTCCCCAAAGAGTGAACTTTGTGCTCCTGTGACAGCTGCTGACACATCCATGTTATGTCTTCAGGCTGATGGCAAGGGGCGGTGTCCACTTAACTGGGACTGGGGATAACCCCTAATATAAACCCGGCTGCGTCTGTCTGGGGAGGGGTGTTGGCCTGACAGCCCCAGGCTGGCGGGCTCGGGGTCTGGCACCAGGGTGCAGCCTGGAACCGCTGGTAATGTCCAGTGTGGAATTACTTTTTTTTTTCTGACAGCCACAGGAGATGTTGAAGAGGATGGTGGTTTATCAGACAGCATTCCGACAAGTAAAATGATACCCGCCGTGCGTCTGTGGTCCCCTCCCCGCCTCCCACTCTGACCTCTCTCTGAGCGCCACCCTCCGGGAGCCTCTGTCCGGAACTGTGTCGCCCATCGCCCGGGGTCAGGGAATGGGGAGGGTTCTCATGTCAGGTGGGGACCCTGGGCTAGGGAGACCCCATGCCCAAAGCTGAGAACAGGGTCCCTAGGGGCTGGCTTCTCTTGCCGCTGTTTGTTCATAGGGGAGCAGGCAGGGGGAACCCTCAGAAGGTCACAGAGGCCAAGGTGGGTGCTTGCTCCAGCCCAGGAGAGAAGAAGGGGCTGCCTGAGGTATTTCCCTGCGCCCCTTCCCCCTGCCGCTGCCTCCTCGAGGCGAACCACAGCTTTGCCAAACCTCACCTGGCCCCAGACCAACCTCGGGCAGGGAAGTGATAGCCCAGGTCTTCCATCTGCAGGGGGCGCTCCTGTGCCCAGAGCTGATCCCTGAATGTGTTCAGGCAGGCAGCCCCTTATTCTCCCCACCTCCCTCCCGAGGCTTGCATCCTCAGAGCTAGCCAATTGATTGGCTGTCTCATCACTAATGAAAGAGACCCCCTCCAAGGTGGAGATCTTGTCATCACCGTCGCCACCAATCACCTGCCGCCAGAGCACGGGCTGATTTGACTCCAGACAAGGAACAAAGGGAGGTAGCAGCTGTCTGATGAGACATAAGGGTCTGCAAATGAGGCTGCCCCCCCAGCCCGGGACTGGGCACCGACAGGTGACAGCTAATACTTAGGAGTGCTGTGCCGAGCACTGTTTAAAACACTTTATGTACATTAACTCATTTCGTCTTGATAAGAACCTCGGAGGTAAGTGCTTTTCTCATCCTCATATCGTAAGTGAGAAACTGACGCAGAGAGGTTAGGAAGTGTGCCCATGTTGGCATATCTAGTGTCAGACCCTGGATCTTAATTTGACCCAGAAGATCAGGTTCCATTGTCAGGTTCCTACAGCCTGTGTCATTCTGTGTCTCAAAGCACCCAATTATGAAGTGGACATGTAAGACCCTTCTTATTCAGGGCACGAATGGGTCTCAAGAGGAAAGAGGCAGGAAGGTGAGGAATCCAAGAGCCCAGACTGGGAGTCAGACCCTCGCCCCACTGCCCACCGACTGTGTGACTTGGGCATGAATGTCCCCTCTCTGGGCCCAAGTTTCTCCATTTATTGGATGATGTGGTGGGCTCCCTCTTCAGGGGCTGACCAGCAGTGGTGACTTGCGGGTCTCTGATCTAAGTTCACACGAGACACAGGTCCTTGCCATCAGGTCCGCCACTGAGGGCAGATTCTCAGGGGGAAGCAAAGAGGGGGCCCATAACCAGCACTGCTCGGTTTTCTAGAAGAAACAGCCAGGGGTAGGCAGGACCCTCTCAGTGAAAGAGAACTGACTTCATGTCCTGCCTGATAACTACTCTTGTTGCGTCCGTTCTTGTCCGCTGCCCTGATGCCCTCCTGGGGGTGGCCTCAGATCTGGGCCAAGGTGGAGACCCCCAGGCTGTTCAGGGTTGAGCCTGGGCCATGAAGGCTAGTGAGGGGGCCCGGCAGGCAGAGGCCCAGGGATCTGGCTGCTGATATTTGATCTGTCTTGTGCCCAGGGCGTGGTTGCTGCATGCTGGGCATAGAGGGCACTGTAGCCTCCCCGTGATGCCAGCTTCAGGCCCTAGGGGACACTTGGTATAGACCAGGTGACTGTGCTGGGGGCTGGCTCCACTCAGTCCAGCAGTGCCTGCGTGGGCACCTGTCGCAAGGCCTTGGCCCCCACTGGGCCGTGGGGACTAACTGAGGCTTTGCTGTCCTTGGGCTCGGTGTGCCTGGCCCCTCGTTCTGTAAAGCGGGGGCTTCTATTCTCTTAAGTGTGACTCCTGGGAAGATAGAGCTTTCTGACTCTGCCCCCCAACCCCCTGGTCCTTTTCCTTTCTCACCACCTTGTTTCTGTATTTGGGGGTACTGTTCCCACAGCCCCCACCAAGCCAGGTTCCCTTAGCTGAGTGTCCCCCTTCTCCTCCTCTGGCTAAGGTTCTGGGGGGAGCCTTGCCTTCTGAATAAGCATACCAAGAACAGTGCTGGGCACTGGGCACGCCTGATGCCCCTTTGCCCCCCCCCATGCGTGTTGCGGCTAGTTTCTGCGGGGAGACTCCTGAGCAGTATAATCCTTCTTTAGATCAGAGCACCAGGGGGAGAAAAGCTGGGCTTCGCCGCAGAGCCTGGACCTGGCCTCAGGTGGGCGCTTGGAGGACCTGAGATAGGGCCTAAAAGACCCGACGCTGTGGGCAATGAGACCTTCAGCAAGGCCAACACTGCCTGCCCAGACCACCTAGGCGGCAGCAGGTGCCCCTGCAGGCGCAGACTCCTTTGGAATAGTGCAGGGTCCAAGCTCCTGAGTTTTTTAAAGGCTTCCTGTAGCTTCCTGCTTCTCCAGGCGGGGGCGCTCTCGCTGTCTGGGCTGCCAGCCTCCCTGCATCACCCACGCGGACCGCACCTGCCTCCGACTCTTGTCCCCAACCTCTCACCCATTCACCATCTTCTTCCGCCTTAAACCTGCTCCCTGCAGTGACCGTCAGGGGCCTCTGCTCTGTCATCCTAACACCCTCCTTTTGCTTCCAGGATTTCCGGAAATATGAGGAAGGCTTTGACCCCTGCTCCATGGTGAGACATTGCTCTCCTCCGGGAGTGGGGTGGGTGGGCATACCGTGTGTCTGCTGGTGGCGCGTTCTGGGCTCCTGGGGTCCCGAGGAAGAGGTAGGGCTTGCGAAGAGCCCCAAAGAGGACCCTACTGCTCTTTCCTGTGACGGCTGCTTTCTAACAGCATTGCGTTGTGAACTCTGCGGCTGCTGCGTGGACGCACGCGCGTGCATGTGTGCGTGCGTGTGTGCGCCCGCGTGGTTTAGAACAACAGCTAACATTTGCTGAGCACTAACCAGGCCCTGGGCTGTGTGTTTACAAGGCCTGCTGTCGCCCCGTCCTCACCATAGTCCCAGGGAAAAAGGATCCGGGATTCGCGTGGCCATATCTGTGTGTGCATGTCCTCCGGGCCCCCAGCTGAAGACTGATGGGGGCGGGGCTGGGCCAAGGCCCCTTGTCCACATATTCTGGTGGGCCGGATGTGCCACAGGTGCCTGGCTTTCCCACCCGGCCCCGCCCCCACCTCCATCCTTGAGACGGGTTCAAAGCTCCCACGATCTTTCCCTCTAGTTCACCCCGGAGCAGGTCGCGGGGAAGGATGTCCGGCTCCTGCGCATTAAGAAGGTACTTGGGTACATGGAGGTTGCATGGGGACCACCCTTCACTGTGCCCCTACCCATCTTGGTCCCCCACTTCTCCCACTCTCAAGGTGGATTCCTGGGGGACCCCTCATACCTCCAGTCTCCTCTGTCCCCTTGGGGGTGCCCCCTCCTGTGGTGGGGCCACACATCACACCGGGCATCCATGCCCCATTTTCTCCACGATGGCACTGCCGTTGCCGCTCGCTTCTTCCACCTTCTCCGTGGCCTCGACAAGAGGCTCCTGGGTGCCGAGGTGCCTACAGCCTGTTCGCTGCTTGGGTTCAAAGGCCTGTTTTCCTCTTGCCAGGAGGGACCCTTAGACCTGGCCCTGGAAGGCGGTGTGGACTCCCCCATCGGGAAGGTGGTGGTCTCGGCCGTTTACGAGGGTGGAGCCGCTGAGCGGCATGGTGAGTGGAGACCAGCCATGCCCTGGTTTGGGAACGGTGTGGTGGTTATACAGGGTCCTCCGGAAAAGCGCAGCTGGGAGTGGCCTGACACTTCTCAAGAATCCTCTCCCCGGAGTTCCCATCCTGGCTCAGAGGAAACGAACCCAAGTAGCATCCGTGAGGATGCAGTTTCGATCCCCGGCCTTGCTAAGTGGGTTAAGGATCGGCATTGCCGTGAGCTGTGGTGTAGGTTGCAGACACAGCTCAGATCCCGCGTTGCTGTGGCTGTGGTGTAGGCCGGCGGCTACAGCTCTGATTGGACCCCTAGCCTGGGAACCTCCATATGTTGCAGGTGCGGCCCTAAAAAGTCAAACAAAAAAAAAAGAAAGAAAAAGAAAAAGAATGCTTTCCCACCCCCAGATCTGCCCACCCATCCATCCAGTCCCACGCGTTGCCCACAGGCACATGAAGGTGCCAGGACCTGCAGGCACACAGCCAACCAGTCACCACTCTGTGCTTCAGGGACTCCCCGCCTAGTGATGAAAACACCTTCAGAAGAGCCAGATACTGACAATGAGGGTGTGGGCTGCTGCGGGCTGGCAGTGATTTCTTCTTCCAAGGCTGGGTGGTTTGTCAGTGCTCCGCGGTCCTTCGTGGGGGAATAGGGGCCCTTGAAGGGGGAGCCCCAGCCCCCTCGCCTTTGCAGACCAGAGCGGGAATCCTGGGGTCAGATGCCTTCTCGGCAATCAGAGATTAGAGCCTCTCCCACGAGCACGAGGTGACACAACGGAGGGTGGCTGCAGGCCTGTGGCAGGAGGAGGAGTGATGAGAAAGCCACCTGGTCACACTAGTAGCCAGGTTTCTGTGGCTCCCTAGGGCGAGTCTGGCTTTGCCACCCTTGGTGACATCCTGAGCCTTCATGTCAGCTATAGGAAAGGAGGCCTGCTGGGCTAGGCAGCGGCCATAGCCCACTGCTGTTGCCTGGCCCACACGCTCCTTCTCTGTCCTCATTTCTTGTGCCCGTTGGGGGAGGCTTGATGCTGGGCCCCACCTGTCTCATGTCTAACAGGGAAAGAGGACCGGGAAGGATGGGTGACTTCCTGGGCCCCTCTTACCTTACAAAGCCCCAGCCCGATCACGGCCTTATTGACCCCGAGGCTCCATCTTTGGTTTGTACAAAATGAAAATGTGGGAGTTAAAAACCCGACATAGTGTCTATGAGGATACAAGTTCGATCCCTGGCCTCACTCAGGGGGTTAAGGATCCAGCGTTTCTGTAAGCTACAGCGTAGGTTGCAGATGCAACTTGGATCCAGCATTGCTGTGGCTGTGGCCTAAGCCAGCAGCCGCAGCTCTGATTTGACCCCTATCCTGGGAACTGCCATATACCGCAGGTATAGCCCAAAGAAAGGAAGGAAGCAGAAAAAAATGAAAATGTGAATGTGAAAGCTACCTCTCCCCAAGCCCACTGTTCAGAGGAAACTGCTGTCTGCAGTCTGGTCCCACACTGCTTTGGACATACAAGCAGCTGGTAAAAATTTCCCCAGGAGCGCATGTGTTTTAAGCCACCAGAGCCACCATCTTTAGTAACACACGCCACAGACTTATGGGCCTTCATGCCTGCAAGGCTTCTGGGTAAACTCTTATAACACAGAAAGTTTTGTGGACAAGACTGGGAGAAAGTCCTCAAAAAAATAAGAAAATGTTCTGAAGCTGAAGATGTGTGGGAAACTGCAGTCTACTTCCTAGAGAGCCACCGTGTGTATTAGCACATTCAAGGTTCTGACAAGTTCTGCAGTGTCTTCTAGCTTATAACTTCAGCTTATAACTTCAGCTTTTCTCAGTCTTATTAGATCACAGGTCAGCCTATGTCAGAACACTCTCAACATCACTCATTTATTCAAGAAATATCTATTGAATTCCTATTTCTTTGGCTATACTGGCTTCATGTGGAAGTTCCTGGGCCGGGGACCAATGCCACAGCCATACCAGAGCCAAATTAATGACAACACTGGATCCTTGACCTGCTGAGCCACAGGGGAATTCCTGAACTCCTATTTTGTGCTAGGTATTTTGTTAAGTGCTGGAGATACATTGTTGAACAAAAAAGAAAGTCCCTTCCCTTAGGGAGCTCCCAGTATGGTGAGAGAGGCCACCAGTCAACAAATAGATGTATGATTACAAATTATGAAAAAAATGAGAGTTCCCATTGTGGCTCAGCAGTTAACAAACCCGACTAACATCCATGAGGACGTGGGTTCAATCCCTGGCCTCGCTCAGTGGGTTAAGGATCCAGTGTTGTCGTGAGCTGTGGTGTAGGTCGCAGATGCGGCTCGGATCCCATGTTGCTGTGGCTGTGGTGTAGGCCGACGGCTACAGCTCCAATTCAGCCCCTAGCCTGGGAACCTCCATATGCCGTGGGTGCAGCCTTAAAAAGACAAAAAGACAAAAGGCAAAAAAAAAAAGAAAGCAAATTATGAAAAATACTCTCAAGAAAAAGACCAGGATTCTATGAAAAAATAATAAGAAAGATCTACTTGAGACTGAGTGGGAAATCAGAGAAGACCTCTCTGAGGAGGAGACATTTCAGCTCAGTCCTAGAAGAACAGAAGAAAGAGAGAGGGAAATGTTCCAGGTGGAACAGCATGCGAAGGCTCTGAGGCAGGAAAGAGCTTCTGCTGAGGGGCCTAAACCTGACCGGCACGGCCAGAGCATGAGAGCGACGGCTCACAGAACTAGCTCATGTTTCTGGTGACCTTACTGGAAATGCACACCCGCCTCCCTGTGCGCTCAGAGGCCTGCACGAAAGCCGGGGTGGCAGTAGTTCATCACTAGCATCCCGAGGCTGCCGAGCAGGGGCAAGGGCGTGCGGATGGGCTGCGAAGGAAGCGCCTTTTGAGTAACCCGGTGGGTCGTTTTCCCTCGTGTTTCTGAGCTCATACGCGCCTTCAGAATCCAAGAGCCAGGCCCCTAGTGCACCCCTACAGGGACTCCCCCTTTCCACATACAGCGCAGTGGGTCAATCAGCCTTATCTTCCTGCAGGTGGCATTGTGAAAGGGGACGAGGTCATGGGCATCAATGGCAAGGTCATAACAGACTACACCCTGGCCGAGGCCGAGGCCGCCCTGCAGAAGGCCTGGAGTCAGGGGGTAAGAACAAACGCCCTCCTCCCTCCTCCCTTGCCTGCTTCAAACCCTGGCTTCTGCATCTGGGCCTTACGGTCAGGGGGCCCCATCCCAGGGTGGATATGCAGGGACCAGGCAACCCTTGGGTGATGTTTATATACCCCATCCAGACAGTGGCCTATTATTATTTATTATTATTATTATTACAGTATAGTTGATTTACAGTCTAAATTTGTGCTAATTTCTGCTGTAAAGCAAATTGATCCAGATATATATATATATATATATATATATATATATATATATATATATTCAGTGATCCAGTCTATATGTGTCTGTGTATGTGTATATATATATACACACACCATATTCTTTTTCTCCAGCCAGTGGTCTTAATCCAACAAGAATAGGATTCAGAAAAATAAAAGTCAGTTTCAGAACCTGAGTCCAAAAAACAAGTGGCACAAATAGACTGCAGAAGACCAGAGGTGGCAACCCACCTAAGAAAACGACGTAAGGTCTTCTCTGAGTACACACCAAACAGGATTTAAGAGAGGGCTGGAGTAGAGAACAGACTTATGGTTGTCAAGGGGGAGAGGGGAGGGAGAGGGATGGACTGGGAGTTTGGGGTTAGTAGATGTAAGCTATCACATTTAGAATGGCTAAGCAATGAGGTCCTGCCGTATAGCACGGGGAACCATATCTGGTCTCTTGGGATAGAACATGATGGAAAATAATATAAGAATGGAAATGTATATATATGTATGACTGGGTCACTTTGCTGTACAGCAGAAATTGGCACAACACTGTAAATCAACTGTATTTTAATTTTTTAAAATAGTTAAAAAAGAGAGAGAGAGAGAGAGAGAGAGATCGAGTACCTGGGGCTTCTAGAAAGCATTAACAGAAGCAGAACACCCAGAATGGAGGAGGGCTGGTGGTAATCTTCTCTGTGCTCATTAGACACCTACCTGGGTCAGAGCCACCACATAAGATCTTCCAGGCTGGCGCTGCACAATCCAAAGGGGTGCCATCCTACAGTCTACAGTGTGAATGGTGCCTGCTCATGTTGTGCAGTGCACAACCTGTGTAACTGTATGCAGGCAGCCGAGCCTGAGGTATTAAGTTCAGTGCCGAGGATGCTGTCCAGATGGGCCTGGGACCCACATGAAGGGATATGGAGAAGAGAAGACTCACGGGTAACATGATGACTGTCTCTGATTATCTGAAGTGCTGCATTAGGGTAGAGGGAACAGAATTGTTTTCTGTGATCTTGAGGGCAGAACTGGATTGATTGGAGGCAGGTCCTGGGTTCAGTTCAATATTAGGAGCTATCACATGGCAGAGGCGCCTAGTGATATTTCACAAACGCTTTATCGGACACGACCAAGTCAAGGACGGACAATGATGAACAAGCTAAGGATGGCAGTGATGTCACTGAGGGGATTCAAGTGTTAAGGGCAGAAATCTAGGCCTGAAATTCCCCAATTGGCTGTGCATCAGAGTGACCTAAGGAGCTGGTTAAAAATACTGTTTCCCAGGACCTAACCCCAGATTTCCGGGACCGAGTCCATGAATCTAGAATTTTAAGAAATTGCCTAAGTGATTCTGAGGTTGATGCCTTTCCTTGGTTCACATCAGCATTTGGGAACTTGGTGTCATTCAAGGACCTGGCAACCTTGGCCTCTATGGTTCTGAAGCCTCTGAGAGTGGAAGCTTCCCCAGCCTGGTCCTCCTGGGAAGAGGGCCCCCGCTGACTGATTCTGGGCCACAGCGCCCTAGAATGGAGATGGAGTGTTAGGGGCGGACGCACCATTGTCCCTCGAGCGTGCCCTGGAGTCACACGCCTTCTCCCTGCAGGACTGGATCGACCTTGTTGTTGCCGTCTGTCCCCCCAAGGAGTATGACGATGAGCTGTAAGTGTCTGGGGGCGCCCGACCTAGGACCCCCCTCTCCCTCCCCCTCCTCCTCCTCTCTGGAATCTTGGCCATCTTCTCCCAGCCCAGCCCCAGCCCTCATCCAGCATAAAGGAATGGCCCAATCACACAGCTTCTAGTAGTAATTGATCTTAAGAAGCTCCGGGGCTAGAGAGGCCCAGAACTCAGTCATTGTCCTCAAGCATCGCCAGCGCTGCCTCCAAGTCTTATCTTGTCCAAATTCTTCTTTCTGTGTGGAAAACTGAAGCCCAGAGAGGTTGGGGGTCTCAGACCCAAGTAAACAGTGAAGTTGGGGCAAAGTCTGAGGATTTCTGACTCCCCACTCCGAACCTCAGCCTGTACCGTCGCGGCTAGCTTAAAGACTTGCATGCTTTTCACTCTGGAAGGTCTTCCTGCCCGTGACTGGATTCCCTCTGTCTGTGCCTCTAGGCAGCCAGGGCCTTAGGCTTTGGCCCCACCCTTCTGGTTCTCCAGGGAGTCCTGGCCTTGCCTCCGTCTTTCTCTGTGACCCCCTGTACGTCTGTCTCTCTCTGTGTCTGTTTCATTCCTGTGTCTGTGTGCGTGTGGGTCTGTCCCTTTCTCTCTGTCTCTCCCTCTCCCTCCTTCTCCACCTTCCTTCTTGTCCATCTCCTTCCTACACGTCCTGCTCCCATGCGTCTGTCTTCCCTTCATCCCGGGCCCCTTTCTCTCTTCCCTCTTTTTCTTGCTTCTCTCTACCTCTGGCTCGCAGTCCCTGCTTCTCCATCTCTGCCTCTCTGCATCCGTTCTCTCTCTCCCTCCCTCTCTCTCCCTCTCTCTCTCTCTCTCTCTCTCTCTCTCTCTGCCTCCGCATCTGCCTCGCTCACTGGCTCCATCCTCGCTTCATCACCTCGCCTCGCCACCGCTGTGTTTGCCGCACGTGGCTGCACCCGCTCACTCTCCCTCCCAGCAGAGGCTGGGTTCTGTGCACATCTTACAGAAATCAGGGGCTTATAGAGACTAATTCTGGAACCCAGGGCCTAGACAGGACCCAAGGCCTGGGGAAGGGAGAAATCTGGTGGTGCTGTGCCTGGAATAACCAAGCCCTGTTTTGTGTTTCCTGCTCCGCTCGGCGTATGTAGCGCTTCTCTTTCCTCCTCTGCAGCTGGGAGCCCCCAGCCGGTCCGAAAGCTCCTTGAAGACGGTGCTCCCACGCTTAGACACGGGTTCCTCCTGCAGCTGGGGCCTGGCAGCCCCCACGGTGACTAGGCAGGCGGGCTGCGTGCCGTGGCCATTTGCTACCCATGCTGTCAGCAGGTTCTTTGGACTGGTGTCTGAAGGGGGTGCTCAAAGGGCCGTCCCTGAAGGGCCACCGAGCCTGCTGTTGGCAGCGCTGGAATTCCACCAGGCTCAAAGGCCCTCCCGCTCAGGAAAGCTGAGCAGAGCCCAGTCCGTAGCAGTGCCGGGGGCCTGAGCGTCCTGACTCATCATGACCCCGGGGGATCTGCCATGGGTCCCATGCAGCACCCCAGTGAGCAGGATGGGACGGTGAGCGCCATCCTCTGCTGGGCACAGGCGGTGCCTCAAACCAGGCACGGAGGGCCGGGAGAGCCCAAAGGCGGCACAGCTGGATTTCCCCTTTCCTGGGAGCGCCACCTTCTGGGAGCTCCGCCGGGCCCCGTGCTTGGCCAGAGCCAGGGCAATTAAGAGGCAATTAAAGCTGGTCCAAAGAATCAGGACTGGCCTTTCAGAGTTGTCCATGTCCTGTTGTGACCTGTCGTGGCCCGAGCCCTGCTCAGACCAGACTGTCCTCTGTGCCTCCTCTCCCTCCTGATTCCAGACTCTGCTGTGGGACACCGGAAAGCCCAACTTTGGGACGTGTTTCCCAGCTCGTGATAGGGCTGCACCCGTGGACAGAGCAGGCAGATGGTCGTGAAATTGATGTAAAGCCCACAGCTGGCAACATCTGGGGCAGACCCAAGCCTGGAAGTGTCTACTTTTCTGTTAGCGGTTTCTCAAAACATTAAGGCCTCATGCTCCCAAGACGGTTGGCCTACTATGCCATGGCCTCTGGGTGGCCTCAGTGGCCCTATGTTTTCTGTCCCTTGTCATCTGTTCTTTGCGAGGGACCTCAACTCCTCTGCTTCCGGTCCCCGACTACCTCATCCCAGATGTCCCTTCTGCTCCCACCCTGGGCCCCTGTGTGCCGTGGCTACGGCTGGGGAGTGGGGGTGGTGGCTGCTTGGGGCCTGCACCAAGAGGGACAGCCAGAGGTCAGCAGGGCCTTACGCTGCCGGGGGACAGGGGGAGCTCCCTGTCGTTGGCCTTGCCCTTGGCCGATGTGCACCCACAAGGCCTGCACCACCTGGTTTGTTCCTTTTCCCCACAGGACCTTCTTCTGAAATCCAGAGGAAAAAACCAATTCACCCCTAGAATCCAGAGAACTCTGGACCCAGCCTCCTAAACACCACACCTGGAAGCAGCTGTGCAAGAGCGCAGCCTGCAGGTGCCCCCAGGAACCCCAGAGCTCGCACCCGGGATGGCAAGCTCCCTTGCTCTGAAGCAGGGCTGCATAAGGACCATCTCAGGCCGCTCCTCTGAAGGCCGTCTTGCAAGGACGGAGGAGCCAACCGTTCCGAACAGGCTTCTGCAATCCCGACTCTCCCGTCCTTCCTCTGACTCTGTGACTTCGGCCTCCGGGGACTCCTCCCTTGAACTCTAATAAGACCTGACTCCTAAGTTTCCTCCCCACCGCTCTCCACTCTCTTCTCTCACCGCGGCTAAGACTGACGCCGCAAACCTTACCCCAAACTCATTAATAAAATAAACACATCTCTTTCCCAGCTGGTGAGTGTGGATTTGGGCAGCAGAGTCAAGGCTGTCAAATTAAAAATTGGGAGGTTTTGACCCCTATTCAAGAGCAAGAAACAGATCCTAGTGCTGGGATCTGGGACTGACACAAAGGACGTGATCAAATGGCCCGGGCCTGGCTCGGAGCAGGGGGCTGGGGCGGCAGCAGACAAGCTGCACTGGGCTTCTCAGCAGAAGGATGACAGAAGAGGAAGCCCGTGTGGCAGGGACTGTGCCCAATTCCAGAAGGTGCAGTGGCCAAAAACCCCAGAAGTTCACCTCAAAGTGTGTGGTGGGAGTTCCTGCCGTGGCACTATGGGATCAGCACCGGCTCTGGAGCCATCAGGTCACAGGTTCGAACCCCAGCCACCCCAGTGGGTTAAGGATCCGGCATTGCCACAGTTGTGGTATAGGTCGCAACTGTGGCCTGGATCTGATCCCTGGCCTAGAAACTTCCATATGCTGTAGGGCAATCAAAAAAAATTTTTTAAAAGGGTTGCGGGGGGGGAGGGGGTGTGTGTGTTGTAAGATGGTACAGGCAGACGACATAGTCCCAGCTGCCTCTCCTGAGGTCTCCAAGACAGAATGTAAGCGAGGGCGGGGCAGAGTCCACTCCATCCATGAAATTACCTCCAGCAGGACCTCCTGGAAGGAGGCAAGGGCTGTAACTCCAAGTGGCTGGCGGGGCTGAGTCAAGGCCCCACCGGTTACAGGGCTCAGGGACGCTCTCAGGCTGAGGGTGGGCTCTGTCAGGATAGGCTGTCCCGGGGATCCACGGTGAGGGGATGGAGGTGCCCACCTCCTGAGACCTGGAAGTCGAGACTGCATCTGATTTAAGGTCCCAGAGGAGCAGGTCTCTCCATTAAGGCTCCCTGCCTCCACCGCCGGCTTCCTCGGAGTCCTGAGAGCTCAGCTTGAACATGACTGTCACAACCTTCTACCTAACTCTAGGTGAGCGTTCAGCCATAGCTCCACCACCATATCCCAATCCCAGATTCCGAAAAGCCAGCTCCCTGAGTGCGTGGCCCCGGGGTCAGGGGCCAATCCCAGGTCTGGTTAGCTCTGGCTGGGGGATGGGGTGACATTGCACTCAACGTGGCTGTCGAGGCAACAGGGACTGTGAGCAATAAGTCACGATCAATGAGCAGGGCAGAGAGAGGAAGAGAGAAGGCGAAATTGCTGGACTTTCTGGTCTCAGTAGAGACAAAGCCACAGTGATCTCCTGATAGCTGGCTCCCAGGGACAGCGGCCGTGCTGAGGAATTCCGTGTTTTCTTATCTGGCTCCTAACCTAGCTCTAGAGACAATTCCAAAATGAAGGTCAAAGGTGGGGGCTCCCATATGCTGACACCTACTGGGTGCTAGCCCTGGGCTGGACCCTGGTATCTGCCACCTTAAGCTGCAACGAGTGGGATTGGTGCACGGCCCCCGCCTCACCCCAAGGAGCCCAGTGGTAACAGCCAACTCAGCCAGGCGCTGTTCTAGGCTAAGCTCATCCTCTTCCCTCAACAGCTCTGCAACGTCAGTGCCGCTGTTTTCACCAACTCCATTTTATTAAGGGACGATTGAGGTACAAAGAGGTTAAGTGACATTCACCAGGTCACACCATGAGGAAATAGTGGAGCTGGCATTCCAAAGCCAGGAACCCTGGCTCCGGAGGCGGTGGCCTTCTCCGCTCCACGCTGCCTGGGGCAGGGTGACCCTCGTAGGAATGTGTCAGTTTCTAGACAGCCGGCAGGACCTTTCTCCCCACGCTTGAGGAACAACTGATGTTGTGCCCTTCGGTGATGGTTACCGCCTCCTGTGACCTGCAAATACTGCCGCTGAGGCCTTCAGCTCCTCGAAGCCGGCAATCTCACCGTTTGAAATTCATCCGCAGCTATTCTTAGTTATTGGCACCTCCGAATGAAGGAGTTTATCAGCGTTTACCAAGACTTGATGAGTGAGACAATAGAGAGGGCTCTGAGCTCTTGCTTAGAGAAGAGCCAGGAAAGTGAGCGGGAAGAACGAATAAGGGGAGGCCGGGGACGTGGGCACCATAAGTCCTGAGCCATTAGGTCACCTAGGGCTGGCAGGATGTGGGGACTACAATGGGCTTCAGCTTCCTTTATTATGAGGCCTGCCTCCCTCTTACTGTCATCAAGGAAATCAATTTTCTTGTATTGGAGTGTTGTCCCATGTTGAACCCAAAGTACCCAGCAGATATTGGCATTAATCACTTAAGAAATGGAAACGGGGGTTCTCTTTGTGGCTCAGTGGGTTAAGAACCTGACTAGTATCCATGAGGCCGCAGGTTCGATCCCTGGCATCGCTCAGTGGGTTAAGGATCCGGCGTTGCTGTGAGCTGGGTTGTGTGGGCCGGCAGGTGTAGCTCCGATTTAACCCCCAGCCTGCAAACTTCCATATGCTGCAGGAGTGGCCCTAAAAAAGGAAAAAATAAAAATAAAAAGAATTGGAAAGGTCCAGACAATGTGTACTGAGGTGGGGCCTAAAGCAGCACCTGGCCTTCTGTGGGGGCTGTGAGGGGCATTGCTGGGACCAGAGTCAAGCTGGGAAACTGGGCCAGACCTGAGGACTCACTTCAGTGCCAAGGCTGAATACTCAGGGTCAGAAACTCATCCAGGCCGAGGACAATGCTCACCCCCGCACCGGCCTTCCACAGGCACGGCAGCCCTCACCCCTTCGATCCCAGCGCTCTCTCTAACCAGCCAGGCAGGCAAGTCTGACCCACCAGAGGAACCCCACTTGCCACCTTGGAACCTAACCTTCATTATTGGGTATTCAGGAAAATTGAGGCCAAAAAGGGAATGACTTGTCCAAGGTCCCCCTAAGTTGGTGGTTGAGTTGACATTTCTGCTGCACTCACTATGCAGTGGGTGGAAAAAGAACACGAAAAAGCCTGGGAATTCAAAGATGCCCTTTGACTCTGGACTTTTAGCTTTTTTGTTTGTTTGTTTGTTTGCTTTCTTTTTAGGGTCACACCTGCTGCATATAGAGGTTCCCAGGCTAGGGGTCTAATAGGAGCTACAGCTGCTGGCCTGTGCCACAGCCACAGCTACAGCAACACCAGATCCAAGCCGCATCTGTGACCTACACCACAGCTCACGGCGACTCCAGATCCTTAACCCACTGAGCGAGGCCAGGGATCGAACCCGCAACCTCATGGTTCCTAGTCGGATTTGCTTCCACTGTGCCACAACCGGAATTCCTGAACTTCTAGCATGTTATACAGCTCAGTGAAGTTGCCTCCCACAGCTAGTCCCCAAGCTTGAACCAGCTTTGAGCCTCTCACCTCTGCATCTAGAAATCAGAGAAAAAGGGCCGAGTCTGCAGCCTTTGTGCTTCCAGAACCCCCTTCAGCCTCGTGAAGGGCTGAGAAGCTGATTTTTCACCCGATTCCAGCCTCACTCCCAAGCCTAAGTTTTGGAAAAAAATCGTTTCCAGAGATGAAAGCCCTTTTCTCCTTCTGTCCCTGCTGTGACCCATCACAGTTTCCTGGGGCCCAGGCTGGCCACACCTCTGTGAGAACTGGAGGGGCAGGCGCGGCCCCTGGGGAGGGCAGGTGGGGCTGCTGCAGGGAGAGGGCAAAGGGCGCCCTGGGTTTGCCACCCAGGAGGCTGCCCACTGGCCTTAATAGGGGTAAGATTTCTGCTAACTGCTAAGCATTTACTGCATGTCAAACACTGTGCTGAGCCCTGAACACGTAACATTTAATCATCACAAGACATTAGCAAGAGGTGGACTGCGATGTTCCTTACACTAAGGAAACTGAGGCACTAAGACTTAAGTGACACCCCTGAGGTTAGACAGTAAGTGGCGGATATGGACCCAGACCGGGGCAGGGGTTGGGTGGAGGGAGGGGGTCCAGGGTCCGTATCGTTAAGCGGTGTGCTCACCTGCTTTGAGGAGAGGAGAGGGAAATGATGCGTAGACTATGATTTCAGGAGCACCAGGAAAAACTCCAGCCATAAAGTAACTCCTCTCTGCTTCTGTTATCTCTGCATCCTGCGCCTATCACAGGGCAGAGCGAACCACCTAAAGCCTGACAGGAGTGCTCTGCTGAACACTCCTCAGTGGTTCCCTTGCCGCCTTTGGGGCAAAGTCCAAACCCCTCAGCCCGGCGTGGAAGCCTGTGCCACCAGACCGCGTGACAGCTTCTCCAGCCCAGTCCCATGACTTCTTTCACTTTCGCTACACTGAGCGTGTTGGCTTCCTGGGTCTTCATGCTCCATCACTTCACTTCCCTGTGCTTTTGCGCATGTTCATTCATTTATCCAATCATTCATTCATTTAACAAATACTGAGATTTGAGCACCTACTCTGTGCCAGAACCAAAGCTACTACATAAGACTCGGTCACAGAGTTCCCAGTGTGGCTCAGTGGTAATGAACCCGACTAGTATCCATGAGGATGCAAATTCAGTCCCTGGCCTTCTCAGTGGGTTATGTATCCGGCATTGCCGTGAGCTGTGGTGTTAAGTCACAGATATGGCTGGGATCTGGTGTTGCTGTGGCTGCATTGTAGGCCAGCAGCTGCAGCAACAATTCAACTCCTCCCCTGGGAACTTCCATATGTCATGGGTGAGGCCCTAAAAAGCAAAAAAAAAAAAGACTCAGTCTCAGCCCCCAGTGGAGCAGGCAGACCCGCAGATAAATCTATAGGATACTGAGTGGCAAAGGCATTGAGAGGGACGGTATCGTGTGCTGGGAGACCAAAGGGCGGGACCTTTAAGTGGCCCACCTGGCAAGTGGGACAGGGAAGGCTTCACGAGGAAGTGACATTTGAGCCCAGGGCTAAAAGCTGAGTAGCAGGCAGTCAGGGGTCAGGGCACCCATTTTTAGCTGCCATAGCCTTGGTGCTGGGCACACCCAACAGGTGCTTCTTAAATGAGCATTATCAAATGAACAGCAGGCAGAGTCTACACCGGGAGCTCCTTAGCTGGAAATTCCAGAGCATAGTAATCCAGCCTCCCGTTGTCCCCACGATCCCCCTCAGGGCGCTTCATCCTGGCAAGACTCATGGGTTTCTTCACTGCATCAGGAAAGTCTGATCCCAGCTTACCCACCTTTACACACGCTGAGAGCCCTCCCCGGCTGGACAGCGTCCCCCTTCTTCCCCTGTACGGGCTGGGCTGCCCCTCAAGGCCACCTTTCCCCTAAAGTTTCGAGAAGGCTAACTCTCCAAGCCCAGTCACCTTTTAAAAAAAAAGGCAAGTGTATGTTTAGCTTGTTTTCCCAACCAGATTGTAAGCTTCAGAGGGTAGGGACAATCCGTTATTCCTAATTAGGAGGCAGACTCTACACGCATCAGGATAAGCCGGAGGACTTGTCAAAACAGATTTCTCAACTCCACACCCTGCCCCCCTCCCCGAGTTTCAGGTTTTGTAAGTCCAGGGTGGGCCAGAGAATCTGCATTTCTAACCAATTCCTAAGAGATGCTCTTGGTCCGGGATCTCGCTTTGAGGACCACTCGGATGGGAAGCACACGAGTTCCAGAGCTGGTTGAACTTGGGTTTCAACGCAGGCTATGCATCTCACTGGCTTGTGAGTCAGGGCAAGCCCCTTAGCTTCCCCCGGTTTCAGTTTCCCAAGGTCACAAAAATACTCAGTTTTCAGGGTTACAGAGGAAACCAGCTATAACACACAGTGGACACCCAATAAATGCCTTAATGGACTGGCTAGTGGCTTTAGTTACAGATCAGAGCACCTTGACCGAACCAAGTTAATTCTCCCAACTAGGGGAGCAAGCAACACCTTAACACCGTCTCCCTCCAGGGGGCTGGAGCTGCAGTGGGATTTGATTTGATTTCTCCAGCTCCAATGGAAAAAGTGATGCTTCTCTCTAAACTACTGGGCTTGCTCTTCTTAACAAAACTTCTCCAGGCTCTGTCCTTTGCCCAGGTCTCAGAGCCACCCACATCATTAAATGATTATCTTCACCAGGGCACACTGGCTACTCAAAAAGCTGACAACTAAATATATTCACCAATTTGAATTTTTAATGTACGAATTTTAGCTAGAAATAGACTTTGACTCTACATAGGGCATGAGCGGGGAAGGTTTCAGTCGTGCTTCCTTCAAGCAGGTAAATGTTAGATAGCGGCTGTGAGTCTCTGTCTTGACGCCTCTTTCTCACCCCCAGTTCTCCTTCCCTCCCTCCCTCTCGGGTCCCTGCGTGCCTGAATGGAGAGGCCGTTCTTTGCCCAGGCTCCAGACAGAAGGGTCTTCTTCCCTCCTCCCCTGCAGAATCACAGTGGCAGGCGTGCCCACACTTACCGCCATCTGTATACCCAGTCTTCACCAGTGCACCAAGACACGGGCTGTGTACTTCTGCACAGGTGCGCACCCAAGTGGCCAAGTTTGAATAAGGACCTTGGGCTTGCTCTGCAGATACGCTTCCAGGCCAGTCCCCATCCTTCAACTGGAAAGCTCCCACTCCCCTTTTGGCCTTCCTCGCTTATTCCCTCCTACCCAGCCCACCCCTGATTCTCAGCAGGATGTTCCAAGTGGGAATTTGAACTCTGCTACCTAACTTTGCTGGGGGTCCTCAGGCCAGTGAGTTTTCCCTTCTGCCTTAGCGTCACCCGTGTAATGATGATTCTATCACCTGCTTTAAAGGACAATGACAGTGAAGCTAGATAATGCCATACAGGGCTTGGCACTTCGTTCTCGTCCACTTAAGTTTGAGGTAGGAACTTGATCATTTATTAAAATCAATACATAGTCGCAGCATTATTTATAACAGCCAAGACATGGAAACAACCTAAGTGTCCATCAATGCATGAATAAAGAAAATGTATATATACGTACACACGTACAATGGAACAGTAGCCATAAAAAGAAGGAAATCCTGGAGTTCCCATCGTGGTGCAGCGGAAACGAATCTGACTAGTATCCATGAGGATGTGGGTTCAATCCCTGGCCCTGCTCAGTGGGTCGGGGATCCAGCATTGCCCTGACCTGAGCTGTGGTGTAGGTCACAGACACAGCTTGGATCCCATGCTGCTGTGGCTGTGGTGTAGGCCGGCAGGTGTAGTTCTGATTTGACCCCTAGCCTGGGAACCTCCATATGCCATGAGTGTGGCCCTAAAAAAAAGGAAAGAAGGAAATCCTGCCCATTGCAACAAAATGGATGAGCCTTGTGGGCATTATGTAAGTTAGAGAAAGACAGATACAGCATGACCTCATTTATGTGTGAACTAAAAAAGCTGAACTCATAGAAACAACAGATTAACGGTTACTGGGGGTAGAGGAGGGTGGGTATAAGGGCTGAGGAAAATGGGCGAGGTCCGACAGCAGCTGGGGAAGGGAAACACGGCACGCTTGTACACCCTGAGTGGGTACACACGCGGAAGGCAAATCCTGAGTTGCTCTGGGGACGGAGGGGCACACTTTTAAAAATAGGCCGTGTGGAAAAAGGCAGAGGAGATGTAAGAAAACACACGAGAGAAGACCACTGGGACTGCAGGTTTTACGAAGTTCAGCTAAGTTTCAGTTACATCTTTCTCGGGATTGTGGCTCAGCAGTAAGGATAGCAAATCCGACTAGTATCCACGAGGATGTGGCGGGTGGCGTGGAAATCTGAGGAGCTGGATTCAAGTCATGCTTCCCTACTTGTTGGCAGTGTGACTTCAGGTCGGAATGTAACTTCCCTGAGCCTCGGTTTCTCCGTCAGGAAACGGGGAGAAATTACTGCACTTAGCGAGAGCGTCGAAAGACTCCGTTTGTGAAATCGAGGAACACGCTGCAAGGCACCTATGAGCATCCTGCACCTGGAACCACTTCTGAAAACCTTCCAAGCCTCCGCAAGATAATGTTCTCGAATGCTTTTACTCCCGGGTGGCAACTCGCTCCACTCTGCCCCCACGAGTTCCCTCCTCCCATCTAAGTGCTTGCACCAGCGCCACGCCCAGGTAAGCCCACACCTCACACCCCTAGCAGTGAGCTCACACTCCAGACTCCGACCGTGCCCGCCGCAGACCGCGAGGGCCTTCCTCCTCTTTTCTTCAGCGGTCATCCCCCCAACCCAGGCTCTAGTGTACCCACCCGCCCAGCCTGCCTTCCCTTCTTCCGCAGCGCACGCGCGCAGCGGGGCACTCGGGGTGGGGGCGGCCCCCAGCACATCTGGGCGCGCGGGCCGCCACAGCTGGAACGCGGGGCCCCAGCGCGGCCCGGCGGGTCTGGCTCCCCGCCGCCCGCCGGGCCCCGCAGGTAGCGGACCGGGGCGGAGCTGGGGAGCCGGAGCGCGGGCTGAGCGGGGCGGGGCGCTCGGGGCGGGGGCGGGGGCCTGACGGCCGGGCCCGGCCGCGGAGCGACAAGGGACGGAGCGCGGGAGGCGCGTGAAGGCAGCCGCAGCGGCAGCGGAGGCCGGAGCCCGCGCGCGCGCGCCGCCATGCCCCTGGCCTTCTGCGGCAGCGAGAACCACTCGGCCGCCTACCGGGTGGACCGGGGCGTCCTCAACAACGGTTGCTTCGTGGACGCGCTCAACGTGGTGCCGCATGTCTTCCTGCTGTTCATCACTTTCCCCATTCTCTTCATCGGTGAGCGCGCGCGGCGAGGCGCGGAGGAGGGGAGCGCGGCGGCGGGGAGGGAGCGGGCGCTGCGCTTGGCGGCCGGGCGACCGCCGGCTCGCCTCCTCCTCAGGGTCGCCTCCTCTGAGTTGTGCCCGGGGGTCCCGGCACTCGCACACCTGCACAGCCCTCAGTCCTAGGGGGCCCCTGAAACCGTACCAACCACGGTGGACGCTCCTGACCCAGGGCATCCCCCAGCCCCCCAAGTTTTGCCACCGCAGGGCCAAAGCTGGGATGGAGTATAGGGCTCTCTGAACGCGCTGGAAACGTCGCGAGGGGTTCGGGCTGTACGCTCGGTGGCCCTGGGTAAGGTGCCGGGTCACCCCTCCCCCCAGGGCACCCGTCTCCTCAGCCAGCAGCTGAGCGCGGGGAGGAGGGGGGCAGCCTGCGCCTCGGAGGCTGGGATGGAGGCCCTGCAAACCCTATGCTTCCCAGGGGTCGGCAGTCCTGGGGTTCCACTCACCCCAGGAGGCTCCCCTTCCCCAGCGGACCCCACTGGCGTGCGTGTCTCCAGAGCGCAACTTGGGCTCGAGGCAGAGCAGACTCGACTCAGCAGCGACCCCGGAGGCCCCCAGCGCCTCTTGCTGGAGAGCCCTCTGCAAAGTTGGGCGTTTACCGCCCAGACGGTCTTAAGCGCCTCTTTTCTGGGGTCCCCTTTCTCTCTCCCCAAGATCTCGAATGTCCCAAGCCGGCTAGCTCTGTCAACTCATAGGGTGTCCCCTGCCTCCCCCAAAAGGTGTTATTTCGCTCTAATGAAGAAAAAAAGAGCAAATCTTAAAATTCATATACAGCTTTAGGGAAGAAAGGAAAGATTGTCACAAAATTAAAAAGAGGAGGATGCTGCAGAAGCAAAATGTTGCTAGTTATTAGCAAAGACAATTAGAGAGGAAGCTCATGCTCATATGTGTATCAAAAATTGTGCTAGCGTTTACACTGCTGCTTTCAACCAAATGGTTTATTTACATGGTAATTTGTCACACAAGAGATCAACATGTAAAAGGCATATGTGGGCCTCCGTTGGGTCCAGGCTTCATGCCAGGACCTTTAGTTCATGTGTTCCAGGCTGGGGCACTGTCATGTACAGGTGTACAAATGGGTACGCTCGTCCTTGCCACCATGAACCCAGTCCAGTGCCTAAGCACCCTCCTGGGGTTCACGCGACCTCCTCCAGGTGAGCTCGACTTCCCCCCTCTTCCTGTCTCTCACTGCAGGATGGGGCAGTCAGAGCTCCAAGGTGCACATCCACCACAGCACGTGGCTCCACTTCCCTGGGCACAACCTGCGCTGGATCCTGACCTTCATGCTGCTCTTCGTCCTGGTGTGTGAGATCGCAGAGGGCATCCTGTCTGATGGGTGAGTGACCCTCAGAGGACCCAGGAGAGTGGATCTACTCCAGGGTGCTTCCTGAAAGGCCCAGGGTGATCTCCCAGCTCACCTGTCTTCCTTGAGTCAGTATCGTTTTACTTGCTGATTCAATCTAGCTAATGTTTCCCCAACATCTGTGTGCCAGGCTCTCTGTGCCGGGCACTGGACACTGAGAACCAGGCCTTGCTCTCGGCGCAGCAAGGTGGAGGGAACCCGTTTCCGCATGCCGAGACCTGTTGAAATAATTCTAGAGCCTATTAGAGTGCCCCACTCCTGTAGGCAATGCCCAGCCTCTCCCACAAGCTGCTGGAGTTACCTTCTTGAGAGAAAGAAAAAAAAATCACTGTTGCTTAAAAGCTTTCCTTGCTTCCCAGTTATTTACCAGGTCCGAGGTCCACAGCCTGGCATCTAGTTGCTCACAGAGCCCTCCCTGCCTCTAGCCTCATTCCCAAGGGCCTTCTCCCCATGCCGGCCTTTCCTCTGGGCCTTGCAGCGTGCTTTTCACCCTCTGCCACAGCAGAGAACATATCAGATGTTAACATCTATATCTATTTGCAGACTGTCTCCCCCTAAGTCAGAAAGGCCTCACAGTTGGAATCTGGGTTTTATTCATCTTTGTGTTCACGGTGCCAGGCACATGACAAAGCTCCCTAGACCCTCACTGACTCCTTATGAGAATAAATGAAAAAAATGTTGCAAATGAATTACTCCGGAAGGTTAAAGGAAGGCAGATCGGGACAAGCTTCATGGCTGCGGAGGCTTCTGAGCCATGCTGGAAGGATGACTGGGGTTCTGACAGGCAGGGGGGTTCCTGAGAGGCAGGGCTAGTGGGACGTGAGTGAGGAGGAACAAAGGAAGGCCACCGCAGAGGAAAGCAGCAGGGTGGGAGCAGTGCAGCGGGACTGAAGCATGAGATTCGCGGGAGCAGTGGAGGCTGAGACTTGGAAATTGGGAACATCTCCAAGGAGGCTTCGAATGCCGGGCTGAGTGTTTGGGTTGGATTTTGTCTGCGGTTGGGAACAGAAGAGAGATGGAATAAGCACAGCACTTTCAGGTGAGAACTAGAGGGGGACTCCAGGGCAGGCTGGAAGCAGGGAGAGGCTGGAGGTGACAACAGTGCTTAAGAGGTGAGTGCCGTAACCTAGGTGAGAGATGCTGGAAATGGTGTGTCAGCGGGATGCAGATGAGGGGGAGGTGAAGCAGCCATCTCAGTAAGGAGGAATGGAAGAAACAGCAAGGCTCAGTGACTGCCTGGGTGAAAGGGTGATAGAGGGTGCTGAGCATTTGGGTTTTTTTTTTTTTTTTGGGCCGCACTGGCGGCATATGGAGGTTCTAAGGCTAGGGATCTAATTAGAGCTACAGCTGCCAGCCACAGCCACATCAATATGGGATCTGAGCCTCATCCGTGATCTACACCACAGTTCACAGCTACTCCGGATCCTTAACCCACTGAGAGAGGCCAGGGATCGAATCCACAACCTCATGGTTCCTACTCAGATTCGTTTCTGCTGTACCACGATGGGAACTCTGCATTTGGCTTTAATACCTGAGGCTGAGTCCCTCTGAGCTGGAATCAGACTGTGCCCTGATTCCTCTCCTGCTGCAGCTGGACGGCAGGGAATGGGATTGTCCCCCCCGACACACACACACACTCCCTCACCCTCCCACTCCCGGTGTCCCTGCTTCCTGGCCTCAGCAGTAATCTTTGTGATAACTGCTTGCCTAGGACCTCTTCCTGATTATCAAAGCCCTCAGATGAGCGAGAGGACCAGAATGCGTACTGCCACATAATGAGCAGGTGACAAGTCCACCTCCCACCTTCCATCCCAACGCCTCTTCCAAAGCAACACAAATGCTAAAGGGGAAGGATGCTTTGTGAGCGCTCAGGCCAGACTGTGCGCACCAAGCTGTAAAGAACAAAGGGGCAGCAGTATCCCACTAGGAACCATGAGGTTGCTGGTTCGATCCCTGGCCTCGCTCAGTGGGTTAAGGCTCCGGCGTTGCCGTGAACTGTGGTGTGGGTCACAGATGCGGCTCGGATCCTGTGTTGCTGTGGTTCCGGCGTTGCCGTGAACTGTGGTGTGGGTCACAGATGCGGCTCGGATCCTGTGTTGCTGTGGTTCCGGTATAGGCCTGTGGCTACAGCTCCAGTTCAACCCCTAGCCTGGAACCTCCATGTGCTGCGGGTGTAGCCCTAAAAAGACAAATAATAATAATAATAATAACCATAAAAACAAAACAGTGGTCTTCAAACTCAAGTTTAGGGTAAGCCTCACTTGGTGATTAATTACAGTATCTCTTACTTCTAGGGCTTCTTTTCTTCCTTTAGGTATTCTTACTTTTTTTTTTTTTTTGGTCTTTTTAGGGCCGTACCTGCGGCATATGGAGGTTTCCAGGCTAGGGGTCTAATTGGAGCTGTTGCTGCCAGCCTACGCCACAGCCACAGCAACACCAGATCCGAGCCACGTCTGCAACCTACACTGCAGCTCATGGCAACGCCGGATCCTTAACCCACTGAGTGATGCCAGGGATCGAATCCGCAACCTCATGGTTCCTAGTCGGATTCGATTCCGCTGTGCCACGACAGGAACTCCCCCTTTAGGTATTATTTCTGTGTGATACTCTGAATTCAGAAAAACCAAAGCCCTGTAGATTAGTGAGGAATTTTCTTTTTAACATGGAATATTTTCCCAGACCATCACACACTAGAAAAAAGCCCTACGTAAAATTTTTACTTGATTTCTTACCTAATTCAGTGTATATTATTCAGTAAAGTGGCCAGAATCTATTTTATTTATTAAGTCATGCCATAAAATATTTATTTCAGTTATGGCTATTCTTATTATTTTGTCTTATGAAATGCGTATCAGGAGTTCCTGTTGTGGCTTAGCGGGTTAAGGACCCAACCTTGTCTCTGTGAGGATGTGGATTCGATCCCTGGCTTCCCTCAATGGGTTAAGGATCTGACATCATGGCAAGCTGTTGCATAGGGTGCAGATGAAGCTCAGATCTGGTGCTGCTGTGGCTATGGTGTAGGCCGCAGCTGCAGCTCCAATTCAATCCCTACCTGGGAACTTCCATATCCTGAACATGTATTAAAAAAAAAAAAAAGTTTATCACTTCTACCTCCTGTTGCAAAAAAAAAAAAAAAAAAAGTGATGTATTTGAACAGCGTTGTGATAAGGTGCTCAGTTCCCAGACCAGGAATTAAACCTGGGCTGCTGCAGTGAAATGCTAGATCCTAACCACTAGACCACCAAGAAACTCCCTGAAATAACATTTTAGATGTCACTTAAAAATGTATGAGGTGCAGCTCCCATTGTGGCTCCGTGGGTTACAAACTTGACTAGTATCCGTGAAGAGGGGGGTTTGATCCCTGGCCTCACTCAGTGGGTTAAGGATATGGTGTTGCTGTGAGCTGTGGTGTAGGTCGAAGACGTGGCTCAAATCTGGCATTGGTGTGGCTATGATATAGGCCGACAGCTCCAGCTCCAATTTGACCCCTAGCCTAGAACTTCCATATGCCACAGGTGCTGCCCTAAGAAGACAAAAAGAAAAACAAACGTATGAGAGATGGAGTTCCTGCCATAGCTCAGCAGATTAAGAACCCAACTAGTATCCATGAAACTGTGGGTCCTATCCCAGCCCTCACTCATCGAGTTAAGGATCTGGCATTGCCACAAGCTGCAGCATAGGTTGTGGATGTGGCTTGTATCTGGTGTTGCTGTGGCTGTGGTGTAGGCCAGCTGCTGCAGCTCTGATTCAACCCCTAGCCTGGGAACTTCCATATGCCGTGGATGTGGCCCTCAAAAAAAGACAAAATTAAATTAAAATAATTTAAAAAATGTATGAGGGAGTATAGAGTTTTTCAACATTATTTCAAGGAGTTCAGGGTCAAGTGTTTTGAAGGCCCCCTCTGCAAGGTGTTGGTTATTCCCAGTGTCTCCGCCAGTGACTGACTGCCTCGTTCCTCCTGCAACAGTGCCTAGACCCTTTTTTGAGACTATCCACTAATCAAGGATTGAAAAATAACATTTACAGTCTCATTTAACAAGAAATCTAGAGGCCACTTTTTTGGTTGGTGTGGTGGCTTACTGATGGCATCGGGAACCCAACTTCTTATCTTTCTGTACCATCCTCTGTGTGTCCACCATATCTCCTCTCATGGTCACAAGGTGGCTGCCCAGCTCCAGGCATCACCTAAGCAAGGGAAAAGGGGGCCTGTTGCCCACAAGTCTCTTCTTTAAGCAGGAAATCACCTGCTGCCATTCCCTACATCTCATTGGCCAGAATTGGGTTATATGGCTACTCTTAAACCAATCACTGGCAAAGGGCTGTGATATTGCATAGCTGCTTGAACCAATCACCATCCGTTCCCTGGGACTGGGTCCATTGCTGCTGGAGTAAACTTGTCCTTCTGGCAAGGGAGGAGGGGAGCACGCTCTTTGGAGAACTGCCCACACTGCCTCTATGCTGTACCCTAGTCCCAACAGACCACCGGGGGTCCCAGCATGGCTCTCCTCATGCCCCTCAGCTTCTCTGTTGAACTTGTGCGCATCCTTCAAAGTCCAGCCTAGTGCCACCTCCTCTGTGAAACTCTCCCTGGTGGCACACCCTCTCCTTTGTGTTGTCAGCCTTCTGTCCGTCTCCAGTACTGCTTCCCTAGGCTGCTTAGTCGGGCGGTTGCCCCGAGCATGGCTGCTCCCTCCTTGTTGGTGGCTTCTCAAGGGCAGAGGGACCCTCCGCACGCTGGATGGAAGGAGCAAGGCAAGCAAGGGCAGCACAGAGGCAGGAGGCTGGGGATCCCAACATGGCTTCAGTAGAAAGTGCAGGCTGGGCAATGCTGGAAAAATGGCTTGAGACCACATCCCCTGTGCCTTTGGGGTTTGCTCTCTCTTGAAGGGGGCCTGGAAGGACATGACCAAGGTCAGTGAAGGTGAGGTTCCTTAACTGAGGTCAGTGGTGGGGAAGCCTGAGTTCTGGGACAGAACCCCGGCTCCCTGTGGGGCTTGTCTCCGGACCAGAGCCCACCCACCAAGGCCTCTGTGAGTTCAAGTGGGGAGGGGGCAGATCTCGTCGTGGCTCAGTGGAAACGAATCTGACTAGCATCCAAGTTCGATCCCTGGCCTCATTAAGGGTTAAGGGTCCGGCGTTGCTGTGAGCTGTGGTGTGGGTCACAGACTCATCTTGGATCCCCTTTTGCTGTGGCTGTGGTGTAGGCCTGCAGCTGTAGCTCTGATTCAAGCCCTAGCCTGGGAACCTCCGTATACCTCGGGTACAGCCCTAAAAAGACAAAAGACAAAAAAAAAAAAAAAACATAAAGCAGGGAAGGGATAAGCTGATACTGGCTGCCACCATCCCCATCCCAAGGGAGGAAACAGAACAGTGACTTTGGGCTCGTCACAGCCTTTCTGTGCCTTAACCGTAAAAAGAGGAGACTGAGAATACTGAGTTCATGGGCTTTTATGAAGATGAAATGAGTTAATACACATCGGGTGCTTAAAACAGTGCCTGGCACAGGGTAAATGCCCAGCAAATACTGAGTGTCAGTGCTGTGATTACACCACTGGAAGGGCAATGCTGATTCCTGCTAAATGTTCTTGTTAAATGGGGCTGTCACTGAAAGAGCTGTGGTATCCAGGCCCCTGTATTGCCCAGGGGACCCCAGGAAAGAGCCTCAGCCGCATTCACTCCAGGAGAAATGGTTCCAGGCCAGCTTTGCAGCTGTGACTGCCGGCTTCGCCGTGTCAGGTTCTGCAAGCATGAACCCAGGGAGACAAGGCTGTGAATTTCCAAGCCTGAACACCAAGCCCTCATAACATCTCTGTGTGGACTCCTGGGCCCCTTGGTTCAGGCGCCTTTGGGGTATGGGCTGGGCAGGGCTGCCAGCCTATGGTATGGGGCTGTGCGTGTTTCCGGAGGCCCCACTGGGGACTGAGCTCTGAAAAGCACGAAGGCTGGGACTGCTCTGTTGGGGTCTGCAGCGCTTCCACAACTCTTTCTCTCTTTCTCTCTCTTGCCCCCATCGCAGGGTGACCGAGTCCCGCCATCTCCACCTGTACATGCCGGCCGGGATGGCGTTCATGGCAGCTGTCACCTCTGTGGTCTACTATCACAACATCGAGACGTCCAACTTCCCCAAGCTGCTGATCGGTAGGGGAGAGGGACGGGTGGGAAGGGATGGGTGGGAAGGCAGAGGGGTAGGTACTTGCACTGGTTCCTTCAGATGATGTTTGCTGAGGATCCGACCGTGTGTCCGGCACTGTTCTGGGTGCTAAAGTTTCAGAAGTAGAGAAGGAAAAAAAAAATCCCTGCCACTGTGGAGCCTCTGATCCGGCGGAGGGTACCCACAGGCAAAGACGGTCAACAGACAGATACGTAGTGATGAGACTGAAGAACGCGGAACTGAGTGAGGGGCAGACAGGTGGCCACGTTGCTGTCTGTAGAGGAAGCGCAGGGGAGGCCTCTGATAAGAGCGAGCCTGCAGATGTTTGGGGAAAGATGTTTCCGTGCAGATGGCACTGCAAGTCCAAAGGCCTTCCGGTAGGAACAAACTTGGCAATGAGGCCAGTACGGGCGAAGCCAAATGAGCAGGGGGAAGAATGGTAGGAGACAAGGTCAGAGGCCGGGAGAGGAACGTGGAAGCTTCCTAGGCTTTGGGCCTGAGCACCTGGGATTAGTAACTGACGTGACGAAGGAGCAGGAGTTGGAGATGTTTATGCCATGCTGAGCTTGAAACCGCCAACTCAAGTGTCAGGTGGGCAGTCAGATCAACAAGTTGGGCATTCAGGGGAGGTCAGGGGCGGTCATGGGCTTGTAGGTGGCATCTAAACCCTGAGCCCAGATGGGGGTCACTTGGAGAGAAGAGAGGGCTCCAGAACCAGAGCCTTTGGTTTGCCCATGTTTAGAGAGACCCAGGAAGGAGTACCCACTTAAACCTTCTGATGTGCTGTGGCCAGGGTCCCAAGCGGAAACAACAGTGATGACTATTTTGACATTTATTGAGTGTGTACTCTGTGCCAGGCTCAATGCCAAGCTTCCTCCGTGCATGATCTCATGTAACCCCTCCCACTTGTACCCTTGCTATCCTCATTTTACAGATGCGAACACTGAAACTCAGAGAGGTTAAAAATAAGAGCAGTAAGGAGTTCCCTGGTGGTCCAGGGGGGTTAAGGATCTGGCATTGTCACTGCTGTGTCTCAGATCACTGCTGTGGCACAAGTTCAGTCCCTGGCCCAGGAACTGCCACGTGCCACAGACGTGGCCAAAAAAATAATAACGTGACCACTCATTTAGCACCTGCTATGCACACACTCCTAAGCATTTTACATATATTAACTCATTTAATCCTTACAACAACTCTATGAGGCAGATACCATCATTATTTCCCTTTTGTAGATCAGGAGACCGAGGCGCTTAAGTTAAGTGGTTTGCCCTCGTCTCCCCAGCTAGTCAAGGGGCAGAATCAGGTTTAGATCCTGGGAGTCTGGCACCCAGGCAGGCCCTTTAAAAGGCTGAGACTTCATGTCTAAGGGTCCCCAGACTGCTTAAGTGCAAGGTATAAATCCGCAGATCTGCCTCTGTGTGGGGCTCAGTCTGCATATCTAAGGCCGGGGCTGCAGGTCTGGCTGTTAGGCTGTGGTCAGGCAGTGTGTCATTAAGTCAGACTGTGATATTTAGGAGTCACAGTATCTAATTGACATCTGGAGTCTGTGCTCAGCCAAAAACAGCACAGCGTTAGGAGTGGCCAGAGGATGTTTCCCAGGCTAATCACAGGTCTGCCTTCCTGTGTAAGGCGGGGGCTGGGCTCCATCGGGATGGTCCAGGTAATCCCCCCCCAGGCGCCCCCCTGTGAGTGTGGTTGAGGACTGGGGGGCAGCATGTGGAGAGATGTTAAATACAGGCTTCAGAGAGCCTCCCTCACCAGTACTGGAAGCAGCATCTCATGCACTGAGACCCCTCATTAACCACCAGGGCCTGGCTGACCAGTGCCCCTGGAAAATCCCTCTCTGATCATCTGTGAGTTCATTTCTCATTCTCCAGAAAGCACACAATGTTCTCTTCACTTTTTTTTTTTTCCTTGTTGGCCGTGGCTGTGGCATACAGAAGTTCCTGGGCCAGGGATCCAACCCACGCCACATCTGTAACCAGAGCCACAGCTGTGACAACAGCTGATCCTTACCCTGCTGAGCCATGAGGGAACTCCAACGTTCTCTCCTTAAAGTGTAAATTACCGCCCGTGGACGGACCAGGGCCAGACATTCTAGAACAGGAAAGAGTGAAGAGGATTCACCCCATGAGCTGCAGGGCCGTGGGTCTTATGGGAACAGCTGGCCTTCTGAAGAAGCAACTGCCCAGTCCCAGGTCCGCAATCTTGCGGAAAGGTGAATTGTGTTGCCGTTTACATGGCCCCTTGCAGTAATCTTGATCCCAAGCCGAGGTGAGATAGGAGTTGTTCTATGAGAAAGCCATGTCTGAGCTGAGAACTGAAGGTTCGGTAGGAACTAACCTGGAGAAGGGACGGGGGAATGCTTCAGGGAGTGCGAGCAGCATGTGCAAAGGCCCAGAGGCAAGAGAAGCAAAGCATGTTGGGAAATCTGGGCTAAAAAACAGGGGCTGGAGCACAGAGAGCAGAAGGGAGCTGAACTTTGAAGGCTGGAGTGGCAGGGGGGCTGCACCAGGCCAGACCTTGAAGGCCACACCACAGGCCTTGGTCTTTATCCCAAAGGCAGTGGGAAGCCATTGAGGATTGGCGTGTGTGTGTGTGTATGTGTGTGTACATATACATAACATAAAACTTACCATTTTAACCACTCTTAAGTGTACAGTTCACTGACATTCAATACATTCACGTTGTTGGGTAACTATCAACCACCATCCGTCTCCAAAACTCCTTCATCTTCCTATTAAACAATAACCGTACCTATTAAACAATAACTCCCCTTAAAACCCCTTGAAACCACCATTCTCTTTTCTGTCTCTGTGAATCTGACTACTTTAGGCACCTCAATATACATGAAAGCATACACTATTTTGTCTGTCGGTGACTGGCTTCTTTAACTTTGCATAATATTATGAAGGTTCACCCAGATTGTAACATGTGTCAAAATGGTCTTCCTTTTTTAAGGCTGAATGATATTCCATTGTATATACACACCCCATTTGGTTTTTCCGTTCATCCATCAACAGGCGTTTGGGTTGCTTCCACCTTCTGCCTATTGCGGATAATGCTGCTGTGGATATGGTGTGTTGGATCATCTCTGATTAAACTCACTGCTTTGTGGAGTTCCCGTTGCAGCACAGCAGAAATGAATCCAACAACTGGTGACCATGAGGTTGCAGGTTCAATCCCTGGCTCGCTCAGTGGGTTAAGGATCCGGCATTGCCCTGAGCCGCAGTGGGGGCTGCAAACATGGCTCGTATCTGGCGTTGCTGTGGCTGTGGTGTAGGCTGGCAGCTGTTGCTCTGATTCCACCCCTAGCCTGGGAACTTCCATCTGTCTCGGGTGCAGTCCTAAAAAGACAAAAATAAACAAACAAACAAAAACTCCCCGCTTCATGGCCACTAGATTGGAGGGGGGCAAGAGGGAGAGTGTGGAAGCCATGGGAAGACTCTCGAGGTATCCCAGGGAGACACGATGGTGGGCTGACATCCAGTGGCCACTGGGACGGATGGAAGTGAGTGGGTTCACGATAATCAGGAAGTAAATCAGAATTTAGTAAGAGGTGGGATGTGGAGCTGAGGGAGAAGAAGCAGAGGTGATGGAAATTCATAGTTTAAAACTCGCCTGCAGTCCCTGGGTCATACCACTTTCTTTCCTTTCTCCCGTTCTCTCAGACAAGTCCTGGGCTTTTGCTGAGTGCTGCTGTGTCTGGCAGCAGGCCGAGAGCTCAGCGCTGTAGGGTGGGACTGTGGAAATAACCCCAGGCTTAGTCTTGGGCCCACCACTAACTCGCTGCGTGACCGTGGATAAGACACTCAGGCTCTCTGAACCTCAGTTTCCCCATCTGGACAGGAATAGTAAGTCTCTGCCGAAGCTGTAGGACTGTTAAAAGATCAATTCAGACTGTATCTATTACATTTTAGAGGCAAGACCAATTTGAGACCTATTTTCAAGTCTTAGCCCCAATAGGAAACCCTCACAAAGGGCTAGAGAGGGTCTTGGTGCTGAGGTAGTCTGTCTGGGGGAGTGTGGCTGTGGAGGCAGGGGGATGGCCTCGGTTGGGGGATTCCTTGTGGCCTGGAGACCAGGCCCGTCTGAGGGACGTCATCCCAGTTTTGAAGGCTGGGACCAGAAGCAGATGTTCCTGCCTTCTTAGCTCAGGTTTTCACCCAGGGGCCTGAGAGCGACGGCATCTGCCCCTCCGCAGGCAAGTTCAATGTATGGACCTAGTTCCCAGCCCACATTGAGGAAGACCTCAGCTTTTGTCCCCAAGAGATGCCCTAGCACTCATGTCCAGGCCCCACCTGGGGACAAAGGGCAGCGTGGAGGGCTCCTTCCCTGTCTGTGGTTCCTCTAGAAAGGAGCTCTGAGGACCTAGGCTGACCTCATATCATATATGAGATCGTATGTAGCATATGTCACAGAGCGTATGACTCCAAGGAGGAAGGCGGGGAAGGCCTGCCTGTGCTAAAGCGCTCCCTCAAGGAGGACATAGTTCCTGCATCTTCTGTTGTCGCCAGCCACTGTGGTTTATTGGTGGATGTGGAGGAGGAGTGGGTGGGAATTGAGAGGACAGGTTCCACTGATGAGCTTCGATGTTTATGGTCTCAGGTCTGAGATCTGGAGATAACAAATATATTGACAGCTGATATCCAGAGAGCACCCACCGCGTGCCAGGCTCTGTGCTAACTGCTTTCCAAGTATTGCTCCCACCTCTGAGGCGGTGCTGTTGTCTCCATTTGATAATGAGAAAACCGAAGTCTTAATGGGTTAAGTGACTTATCCAAGGTCACATAGCTATTCAATCACAGGCTCTGAACCCAGGCATATCTGGCCGCAGGCCCAGCTTTAACTACTATAGGCACCGCCTGGCAGGACCGTGACTCACTTTTTTGGTACTCCGCACTGCCCAGGATCCCCGAGGCACGTCATCAAGCTGTAGTGGACTCTGGAAAAGGGCAGGGGAGGGGGGCAGGGACCGACACCTCCACCCCCTGTCTGTCACTAGCTTGCAGCGAGCTTGGCCAGGTCACCTCCTCCCTCTGGGTCTGTTTCCTCCTCTGTAAAGTGAAAGGGCTGGATTAAAGGCCCTTTCAGATCTTCCCAGCTTGAAAACTCCACAAGGAAGCCATTATCGATTGGAGCCTATGTGACTGGGCTCCAGCTCTAGGCTAGCCCAGCTCTGCCACTCAATGGCTGTGTGACCTTGGATCAGTTACCAAACCTTTCTGAGCCTAGATTCTTTTGTCTGTTAAATAGGAGGTGGTGGTAGTTATACCCTCACAAGGCTGTTGTAAGGTATAAATGAGATAAACATGTTTAAAACACTTATGTGGCACAGTGCCTCTAACAATTAAATTTAAGAAATAATTTTCCTACTTTCTTCTTATGTATCACAAAGGAAATTTGACCACCTTTGGCTTATAAGTTTTATTATTATTTTTGAACATGCCTATCCTGAATGTTTTAATGTATGTGTATCAGCTCAAAATTACCTATTCGTGTATTCACACACGCAGGCACCCCTGTACTCAGCAATGGGTGAGCTCACACCCATGACACCTGCTTGTCCACACGTGCACCTCCTCCCTGACACACTTATCTTTTTTTTTTTTTTTTGCCTTTTCTAGGGCCGCACCTGCGGCATGTGGAAGTTCCCAGGCTAGGGGTCTAACAGGAGCTGTAGCTGCCAGCCTACGCCACAGCCACAGCAACGCAGGATCCGAGCTGCGTCTGCCACCTACACCACAGCTCACGGCAACGCCGGATCCTTAACCCCCTGAGCAAGGCCAGGGATCGAACCTGCAACCTCATGGTTGCTAGTCGGATTCATTAACCACTGAGCCACGACGGGAATTCTGACGCACTTATCTTTTTGCTCCTTCCACCCGCTTGCACCTGCATGAGTGCGCACACACTAGTCTGTGCACACACGTGCTCTGTGCTCTTGCGTCTCTCCTCACCAGCCCTGCTGGTCTACTGGACCCTGGCCTTCATCACCAAGACCATCAAGTTCGTCAAGTTCTATGACCACGCCATCGGCTTCTCGCAGCTGCGCTTCTGCCTCACGGGGCTGCTGGTGATCCTCTACGGGACGCTGCTCCTCGTGGAGGTCAACGTCATCAGGGTGCGGGTAAGCGGCCTCCGGGGCCCCCGCCCGCCAGGGGACACACCTGAGCCAGGGCGGGGCTTCCGACCAGTGTCCTGCCCCTGGGTGTGGGCCCCCACCCTGCTTCATAGCCAAGCTCTAGGAGGAGTCAGCTTGTTTGTTTTACCTGCGCTCCCCCCCCACCAAAGGAGACACCCCCCCCCAAAAGGAGAGTTGAGGCCAGTGGGAGAAGCTTCAGGAGGAGCAGTCCTTCCGGCCACACTGCCCTCTACCCCAGGCTCCCGGCGGGAGAGGAGGTGACGGCCGAGGCTGTAGGATTCTGAGTTTAATCCTTTAGAGAGGAAATAAAAGCTTCAGGTACTGGCTTCTCTGAGTTTGGGTTTTTTTTCCTTTTTTTCCTTTTTTGAGGTCAGGGGAGCTTGTTTTATTTTAATGCATTTGTGTAGTTACACTTATGAATGAGTACATGTGATAAATGTGGGTCCATACATGTCTTTTTCTTTTTTTTTTGTCCTTTTATGGCCACACCTGTGGCATATGGAGGTCCCCAGGCTAGGGGTCAAATCAGAGCTGTCACTGCCGGCCTACACTACAGCCACAGCAACCCGGGATCCGAGCCGCATCTGCGACCTACACCACAGCTCACGGCAACGCCGGATCCTTAACCCACTGAGCGAGGCCAGGGATCAAACCTGCAACCTCATGGTTCCTAGTCAGATTCGTTTCCACTGCACCACGATGGGAACTCCTTTTAAATCATTTTTGTTTATCTGCTTTTCTTCTCTGAAATGTATACCTTCCCCCACCCCCGCAACCTTCCCTCCCCAGGTAATCAGATTAACAACCTAGTTGTGTCCTTCCATTCTTCATTTTTGTTAATACCACATACTTATATCTGTTCAGGGTTTTTTCTCAGCACATGTAACTATTTTTTCCTCTCGTTATTCGTTTTATTAAAATGGGGTCATTATTGTACATAGCTTTTCATCTAATAGATATCTCTTAGGACTCCCTCTGTCTCTAGTATGGTTAATTTAGTTTTCCTAATGGCTGTATAATATTCCATAATATGGATGATCCATGCTTTATTCAGCCATTACCCCACTGATGGACATTCACTTTGCTGCCAAGTTTTTGCCATAGTGAATAATGGTGTATTAAACATACTTATATCTTTGTATATTGCTGCTTCTCTTTCTATGGGAGAAAATCCAAGGGGTGGAGTTGCTGGCTCAAAGGCTCCGTGTATTTTAAATTTTAATTGGTATTGCAGCTTACCTCCCAGAAATGCTGTCACCTGCCAGCCATGAATTAGAAAACCCTCCTCTAGCCAGCAATGGGCGCTATAGCCATTTCTACGTTGCTCCAGTCTGATGAGGGTGAAGGGCTACTTTAATTTGCATTTCTCAGAGTTCCAGTCATCGCTCAGTGGAAAGGAATCTGACTAGCATCCATGAGGACACAGGTTCAATCCCTGGTCTCGCTCAGTGGGTTAAGGATCTGGTGTTGCCGTGAGCTGTGGTGTAGGTTGCAGACGTGGCTCACACCTGTCATTCCTGTGGCTGTGCCGTAGGCCGGCGGCTGTAGCTCTGATTCGACCCCTAGCCTGGGAACCTCCATATGCCATGGGTGCGACCCTAAAAAAGAAAAAAAAAATTGCATTTCTCTGCTTTGGGTTGGTGATTTGCAGTGTACAGAGCCTTCTACATTCCCTGCCTCCAGTGGCCCTCACAGTATCTGTGATGCAACCCCCCCCACCGCCTTTTTAGATGAGGAGACATTTTAGATGAGAATTGTGCAAAGACACCTTGCTAGTAAGTGGAGGAGGCAGGATTCGAACCCAGGTCTACATGACTCCATGTTTTAAAACGCAAACCCCACATGAAACATGGTGGTGTCCCCAGATTTGTGGGAGATGATATGGGAGATTCCTGCTCTTCTCCAACCCAACCCAGCCCCGGGGATTCAGAGGGGACCTCAGTGAAGAGCTACAAGTCAGGAGGCCCTGGTGGCCAAGAGGAGCTGGGGGGATCCTTTTTCTGGGAGTAGGCAAACCATGGCCCCATCTCTTAGAAGTAAAGGGTGGAATGTCACGACCCTAGATCTTTTTTTTTTTTTTTCCTTCTTGGTCACGGCCTTGGCGTGCTGAAGTTCCCAGACCGGGGATTGAACCTGTGCCACAGCAGCAACAATGCCGAATCCTTACTGCGAGGCCACCAGGGGACTCCTCCCCTAGATTTCGGCCGGGACAAAGTGGAGGGTGGTAAGAAGTGGCACTTACTCCTCCCCGCCCGCCCCGGTGGCGCATGTGCCCACAGAGATACGTCTTCTTCAAGACGCCGAGGGAGGTGAAGCCCCCAGAGGATCTGCAGGACCTGGGGGTGCGATTCCTACAGCCTTTCGTGAACCTGCTGTCCAAAGGCACCTACTGGTGGATGAACGCCTTCATCAAGACTGCTCACAAGAAGCCCATCGATCTCCGAGCCATCGGGAAGCTGCCCATCGCCATGAGGGCCCTCACCAACTACCAGCGGCTCTGCGAGGCCTTTGATGCCCAGGCGGTCAGTGGGGGCCTGGCCACCCTGTCCATTCCCTGCCCTCTGGCTTCGAGTCACAGATGGGGACTTCAGAAAGCATCAGGTCAAACCCCTGATGGGACAGCGGGGAAACTGAGTCCCGGGGACGGGAAGAGGCCTGCCCCGAGTCACGAGGTGAACCAGGGACAAGTCAAGGACCAAAGACTCGCAGGACAGTCACAGCTGGAGGGCCCCTGCCGGTTCAGGTCATTTGGTCTAACTCTTGCATTATCCACCTGGGGAAACTGAGGCCCCGAACAGAAGGAATCCTCCTGGATTCTTTTTTGTTGCTGTCTTTTTGCCTTTTCTAGGGCTGCACTCAGCAACATATGGAGGTTCCCAGGCTAGGGGTCTAATCGGAGCTGTAGCCGCCGGCCAATGCCACGGTCACAACAGTGCGGGCTCCAAGCCTCATCTGCAACCTACACCACAGCTCACGGCAACGCCAGATCCTTAACCCACTGAGCGAGGCCAGGGATCGAACCCGCAACCTCATGGTTCCTAGTTGGATTTGTTAACCGCTGAGCCACGGCAGGAACTCCCGTCCTGGATTCTTAATGCCCTGTGCTCTTCCTTTTGGAGCTCGGTGACTGTGAAGGTGGGACATTTTACCCTGTTCAACAGCAGCTACGTTAGTGGCCTGATCCTTACAATAACCTATGAGTTGGACCAGGCAGGCATCTCCCCGAATCACTGAAGAGGAAACGGAAGCCCTGAGAAGGGCTGTGACCTCCCCAGAGCTGGCCCACAGCTGGTAGGTGGCAGAGCTGGTTGCCTGACTCCCAGTCCAGTGCCCCCTCACTCCTCTGCCCTGGCATCAGGGGGAGACACTGAGGAGATGGGGCGCTGGACTGGCATGTGCCACTGCCTCCTTGTGGTGCCGCGCTCGCCACAGGGTCCTTGACTGGCTGCGTGACCTTGAGCCGTCGTCTGGCCTCAGTTTCCCCCATCCGGACGTGTTGCCATCGATGGGACCCGCACAGCCACGTGCCTGGTGGTTCCACCTTTTTGCGGCAGACATGGCCACTGGGTTTCCCCAGGCAGCAGGAGCCAAGGGCTTCCTAGAGGAGGTGGGGGCCGGGTCCCCCGCTGTGAATGAGCCCTCCTTGGCGACTCTGACCTGCCGTGGGTCTGTCTCTCCCGGCAGCGGAAGGACACGCCGAGCACGCAGGGCGCCCGGGCCATCTGGCGGGCCCTCTGCCATGCCTTCGGGAGGCGCCTGGTCCTCAGCAGCACGTTCCGCATCCTGGCCGACCTGCTGGGCTTCGCCGGGCCGCTGTGCATCTTCGGGATCGTCGATCATCTTGGGAAGGAGAGTCGTGTCTTCCAGCCCAAGGTAGGGCTTGCAAAGTTTTCACTCACGGGTGAGCCTGGGCAAGAGGCGTGCGTGTGTGAGTGGTGGCTGCACCCTGGTGGCTCCTCCCCGTGCACCAAGCGCTTGCCAATATCCGCCTCCAGGAGATGCCCTGCACCCGGTCAATAAAAAGACTAGAAAGTGAGCTTGTGCCCTGCAGGATTTATAGCGCCCTGTTCTTTTCACCACACCCGCGTCACCATGGTACCTCTCGGTTATTTAGTCATTTGGAAAAGTTGCAGGAAGTGCATTTGCCTATCCAGTGTAAGGAGCTTCTAGTTGTTAGCTTTGAGTTCATGTCATCTTTTTACCTATTTTTTTTATTTTTTATGATTTTTATTTTTTCCATTATAGTTGATTTACAGTGAGTTCATGTCATCTGAACAGAGAGTAACTAACTTCTCAGCGATCTGTCTTCTTTCGTTTTGTACATCCATAGCACCCGGGGTTCTGCAGGACCATCTTGGGGGCTGCTGTTGAGGAGAGGAGGGTGGGAAACCTCCTCGCGTAGTGCTTTTCCTCCCCCGGCCCCAAATTTTATTAAAATCTGCCTCAGTTTTATTACTATGTTTGGCTTTCCCATTAAAATTTCTTTTTAAAAAAGAGTTCCGGAGTTCCTGTCATGGCTCACTGGTTAACGAGCCCAACTAGAATCCATGAGGACACAGGTTCGATCCCTGGCGCCACTCAGGGGGTTGAGGATCCAGCGTTACTGTGAGCTGTGGTGTAGGTCGTAGACGTGGCTCAGATCCCATGTTGCTGTGGCTGCGGTGTAGGGTGGCAGCTACAGCTCTGATTCAGCCCCTAGCCTGGGAACCTCTATATGCTGTAGGTGTGGCCCTAAAAAGACAAAAGACAAAAAGAAAAATTAAAAAATTAAAAAGTTCCATGCCCTTAAAATGTTTGAACCCCATTGGCCTAGTTGATATCCAATGGCCTTTCCAGCTCTAAAAATGCTACAAACTGAAATTTGCTGGACAAAAGAGAAAATCTTTCTAGGGGGTTATTTTCCTTCCTTGGGGCAACAGCAGCCACTCGGGGGTGAGGGGAGGACTTCATTCTTTCATCTGTTTCTTTGCTGCCACTTAGGTTTGGATGGTCACAAAATGAAAAACTTTTCACCCTTAATAAGACCCAGAGTCTTATTTTCCCAGCAAGAAATCACTATAACCTTTTAACCACAAACAGTCCAGAAATAATACAGGAATTACCAATTAGGGATCTGATTACTAATTTATGACTCTCCCTTGTGCAGTTATTCATCTCAGGGGCTCCAGAATTGCAGATAGCATTTAATCCTCAAGAGGTTCATATGAATTTTTTCCTACAGATATGATTAATCAGCTGAGCACTTTTGGCTGGGAATATGAGACGCTCCACGTCTATTTGTCTGCTTTACTCAGCAGGCGTTTACTGAACCCTACCACGTGCAGACCTGGGTTAGGCTGTGGGAATATAGAGGTCATGGTCATGATGAGGAAGATTAACAACAGTAACGACCACGTATCAACTGCTTAATACGTGCCTGGCTGTGTGCAGAAGTTGTCCATGTGTTATCTCATTTCACCCCTGAAACAGCCCTTAAAGGCAATTTTTTTGTTGTTTTGTCTGTTTTGGGAACTGTATTACTGAGATATAATTGACATACCATCCCCATTTTACAGATGAGGAACTTGAGGTTCAAAGAGCTTAAGTAACTTTCCCTAGAATCTCTCAGCTAGTTAGTGACAGAGTCTGAATTTGAACCCAAGTCTCTTTTACTCCATAGTCTTGTCATTTACTGTCATGAGGCTAAATTGACCGCTATTATCAAACCATCACCTCTGGCCCCAAAGGTTGTGAAACCCAGTGAAGGAGAGAGAAATCTAAATAAATTGCTTTTGTACCATGTGTTAAATATTACTACTAGGAGGTAGATACAAGGAACTATGGGGAGGAGTGACTAATTCAGCCAGTGATCAGGACAGCTTCATAGAGGAGGGGTTATTTGAATGGGGCCTTGGCAGATGAACAGGAGTTGGCAGATGAACAGAGAGAAAAGGGAAGGCAAAGCCAACATTCAGATGAACTAATATTCATCAGTCAGGCCAAGATGGGTAGATTTCTTGTTCAATCAAGAAGGTGAAGACTATTAACTTAGAAATAAATTTTATGAAAATGCTACTGTACTTCACAATTTTTTCCATTTTAAAAAAATGCTTACATAATGCATCAATTTCTAAAAAAATATAGTAATAGTAATAAACTTGGGAAAGCCTAAAAAAAGGGGAACATGAGGACTCTTTTTGCTTGTTTAGACCTCAGTGGCTTTGGCAACCTCCTCTCGCTTTCGAGCCTCTGAACTTTACTTGACCCAAAAAAGAGGGAAGAAGAGACTGCTTCTCTTGTCCACAGGAGTGTCGCTTTCAGCTTGTCTTCCCGTAGGTGGCCCCTAAATACTCCGCATTGATAACCTGCAGCAGCGTGGAGCCAGTTGTTAATATTAGGGGGAAGTGACATTGGTCGGAGCCTTTATCAGCTGGTCCACATCATCATCTTCTTCCTGTGTTTCCCAAAACTCTTAGGCGAGTCTTTGAAGAGCTCTGAGGCCAGTTGTGTCAAAGAGATAGTGAGAACAGCACTTAGAATATTAGTTCATCTGAATGTTGGCTTTGCCTTCCCTTTTCTCTCTGTTTATACACAAATGCTGGGCTGGGCTGCCCTCTCGTTGGAATGCTCTCGTCTCAGTTACTCGTCAGCACATAAATCTCTGAGACAGATGGCCCTGCCTCAGTGGCAGCCGGCCTTATCAAATTTAATATTTGTTCCCTGCAGGCCAAATACAATCAGCAATTTACGGACATAGAAACAAGAGTTGAAAGTAAATACAGTCTCCAGTGTCAGCAACAAAGAGTCCTCAATCGTGTGGTTGCCTGGGATATGGTGTAATTCTCATTTGGGCTTCTGGGCCCAGAAAATGGAAAAAGGGGGTCCCTTATGGAAGTTATTTGGTTCACCACCCACCCCACCCCCCGCCTCCAGGCGACTCTAACCCAGAGAGGCAGGTGTTATTCTGATCTTTATGAACTTGCAAAGAAAGGCGCTCTCTGGCTGCACAGCACAGTGTTTAACAACGCTCTCGGTGAGAAAGCCCGTCTTCTCCGCTCAGCCCGAATCCATCCTGCTGCAGTTAGCACAGCGGGCACCCGTGTTTACTCTCTTATCGGTGGCTGTCCTGTCCTCTCTTCCTTCTCCAGGATACTCACAGTTGGCAAGAATCACACCGCCCTTGGCATCTTCAAGGACAAGCATTTCTTAATTCCTCTGTAATTGTGGAAAGTGTCACATGGCCTGCTAGATCTCTGACACTCCTGTCCCTGTGCCACTCCCCAGGGAAAGCTGGGACCCAGGGAGCACACGACCCATGATGGATTTTTTTCCAACCCTCTCTCCCGCCCAGCCCCCACCCACAATCTGTCACTTGCCATGGATGCCACTGATCTGGATGCAGGGCAAGGGAACTGGATTCATAAAGAACTGCTGGCGTCTGAAATCTGCCAGGACCGCTCTAGGCTGCCAGCTGAGCAGAGAAAACAGCCTGGGCTTGATCTCAGGGCCAAAGTTTCAAACGGCCTCTAAAGCTTCCTGGGAATCATGTGTAGGTTATTGAGTGTATGTCTGTTTCTGAATGAGTTCTCCTGGGACCTGCTTATGATTCTGTATGTGTGTCTTTCTGTTTGTCCCCGTGTCTCTCGGTATTTCTCCTTCCGTGCGTATCTGTGTCCCCACTTGAGTGCCCATACTGGTGGCCATCACTGTGGGTACTTTGAGAACGTACATGCATTTCTGGGACTTTGTGATGTCAGCGTGTGGTCTGGTCTCTTCGTGACAATGCGTGTGTGGCTGCTGTAGTCTGGCATGCCCCACTGAGCCCTTCTCAGCTGCCAAGATGCATCTCCAAAGTCACCTCCCCCGGGAAGCCTTCCTCTGGTTGAATTAGATGCTCCTCTTCTGTGCTCGCATAGTATACTATGTTCGCGTCATCAAAGCACCCCTTATCTTTTTCCTTATCTTAACCCTGAGACCCCTAAGTCAGGAACTGTATTGTCGGACCTCTGTGAGCCCAGCTCCATACCGGTTCTGAGCTGCGTCTTCGACCTACACCACAGCTCACGGCAACGCCGGATCCTTAACCCACTGAGTGAGGCCAGGGATCGAACCCAAGTCCTCATGGATATTACTTGGATTTGTTTCTTCTGAGCCACAGTGGGAACTCCCATCCCCAGCTTCTTAATCAAAACGTAGCTATTCTGGCCTCTGTCCTTTTACTCTGTCTCTTTGAAGAGAGATCAAATAATGACCCAGTGACCTGTACCTGCAAGCACAGTTTCATTTTAACAGATCACAGAATTCATCCAAGGAAAGATAGTTTCTGGCCCTAGCATGCGTACTTTTTGGGGAGAAGGGGTCAAGGCTTTGCCTTTAGAGCTGCAAAAAGAGAATTTGTTGTTTTGTGGAAAATGTATAAATATAGATGAGTGCATTTAACGAATACCATCTGTAGGCTAACCAATGAGATCAGCTGATTTTTCTAGCCCTCATTCTTCAACCTATGTGCTTTGTGATCGCTGTGACATGGAAAGTGCCTGACATTCCATGCTGCCTGAGAGCTTTCATGATGATTGGTGTTCTCGGCTGCATAGGGTTCTCATGAGTATCATAATATACTTAACCAGCCCCTATGGCTAGACGTTTACATGGATTTTTGTACTCTCCCCCTGCTGTAATCCAGAGATAACACATCTTTGCACATACAGCCATTTCTTTACATTCAATTATTTCCTTCGGGATAAATGCCCATGACGTGCTTTGTGGCTTTGAAATAATGGACTCCATTCTCCAGAGTTGAATCTCTACAGAGGCTGGTAGAACAGAAGAATTCCAAGGCACATCAGACAGGACCGGGTTTTTCCCAAGTCTGGATGCCTTCATTTTTGACCCAGAACTGGCCAAGTGGGCACGTATTGGTCTCCCACAAGTCACAAGCTTGGTAGCTGACAAGAGGAGATGCAAAATCAAAAGGTTGGAGAGGCTTAGATAGTGGATCTAGGGACTGTTTTGGGCATCACACAGGTTCGTGTTCCCATGTTCTCCTTTACCGGCATGTGACCCGGGGCAGCCGGTTAACCACGTTGAAACTCCATTTCCTTGTGTCTGTATCAGTCTAATAAAGGAACTCTTCTCACTAGGGTGTTGTGAGCATTGCAACTGGTAAATGTTGTGTCCTGCCCCTTCCTTCCTTGTAAGGTCACAACTCATAGCCTAATTTTAAGGCTCATTTTGCTGCTTCTAGCCACCCCTGTCTTCTCTCTTCTCCCCCTCTGCTTCTGCCTTTCCATGTGGTACTTTCACAAATGAGACAGAGGCTTCCGGAATCCATAGAGCCTTCCTCTAAGAGATCTCAAGTCTCCCTGCGACTGCTTCCTGCTGTGCCCAAGGGCAAGGGAGCTCTGTGTCCCATAGAGCAAGTGAGAGAGAATCATGACCAGGACGAGCTCCATGGAGCTGCGAAGTCTGGTTAAAAGGCTCTGCTGAACTGAGAGCCAAGATCTCTTCCACCATCAGACAAGCCCTGTATCCCGGCTGCAGGAATTTCTCACTCTAGGAAAAGGACTCCGCGTAGAATCGTGACCCTCTCAGCCCGATTCTGGCCGTGGCCGTGGCCTCGGGTTTCTTCTCATCACTTTGTTCCCACCGCCTTCTACCCTGCGGCAGCAGCTCCCACACCCTTCCAACTCACTTGCAAAGTTCAGGGCAGAGTCTCAGCAAGGGAAGGGCCTGTCTTCATGGAAACACTGATGTGACTCTGCTGGGGAGCCATGGACTCAATCAAGATCAAAGTTTTCCTGCAAGCTGTTGATGCTGTATTTAGAAACAGGCATGCTGTTGTTCTCTGGTATCTTTAGCAACGCAGTCCCAACGTTTTTTTGTTTTGTTTTGTTTTTTGTTTTTTTTCCCCACTGTTCATCATCTGAGATCTTGCTGGAGGTGCAGCAAGAAAGCCTTATATTTCAAAGGAGGTCCCAGGAACCCACCAGGCTAGAGTGATGAGTCTGAAGTAGCCAGTGACAGGCGATGAGTTCCTGTCTCTTGTCTGCAAGCTCTAGTGCCGTGTTTTCCACTGGCCTTTCTCCCCCCAGATTTCTATAGTACAGGCTGCCGGTGAGTGTGGAACGAGACCTCAACCAGTTCCGTTTTTGTAGCAGGAAACACACATGGTGAGATCTATTCTAGCAGCTCTAGTTTTGGCTACTCTCTGAGGCGCTCTGTGTATTCTTGTCCCATTCGGAGTGAGCTCCCCCAGGCTCGGTGGCCACAGAGCTCAGAGTCACATTTGTGGCCATGAGGTTAGAACTGAACCACATTCTGTTCCCGTAAGCGGGCTGATGGAGAAGGTACAGGCAACTGTCCCTGTAGTTAGAAGACTGTTGAGTCTGATTTTTCACTCATCAACGTTGCACAAGGCTTTGTGAGCATGATGAGGGGGGGAGTTTCCTGCAATAATGGCCTCTGTGGTCCAGAAACAGGTGTCAATGGCGGTCATTTTGCTGGCAGTGAGAGCCACCTCTGAATTTCTCTTTCCAACAGACACAGTTTCTCGGGGTTTACTTTGTCTCGTCCCAAGAGTTCCTCGCTAATGCCTACGTCCTAGCTGTGCTTCTCTTCCTTGCCCTCCTACTGCAAAGGACGTTTCTGCAAGCATCCTACTATGTCGCCATTGAAACCGGAATTAACTTGAGAGGAGCAATACAGGTACTTGAATGATGATTTTTCTCACTTCACCATAAGAACTGCATTATTTGCCCTCGGGGACTCTCAAGAATGATTCTGCTGTGAATGTTTGTCGTTGTCACATTTAAGTGTTTCGAAGGATAACGAATGACGAGGTGGTGTGACACAGCAGAAAGTGCCTCGGGCTAGACTCGAGAAATTGAATGATTCTTGCCCTAGTTCTGCCTTGGAGGGGAGCTGAGATGTCAGCTGCTCAGCTTTTTTTTTGTTTTGTTTTGTTTTTTGTCTTTTTGCTTTTATGTAGAGCCGCACCCGTGGCATATGGAGGTTCCCAGGCTAGGTGTCTAACAGGAGCTGTAGCCTCCGGCCTTCGCCACAGCCACAGCCACACGGGATCCGAGCCGCATCTGCAACCTACACCACCGCTCACGGCAACGCCGGATCCTTAACCCACTGAGCAAGGCCAGGGATCGAACCCGCAACCTCATGGCTTCGTTAACCACTGAGCCACGAAGGGAACTCCCATCAACTGCTCAGCTTTGAATGGGACGGACATCAGTAACCAATCACAGCCCTCTTGCCTGCTGAATGCAAGTGCAGCCTGGGAATCCTTCTAGAGCTACTGTTCCAGGGCTCAGCTAACAGTCTTCTTGGTCTTTCTTACAAAGAAAGAGAGATGTCTGACGGACCAGGACTAGATAGCCTCTAAGATCTGGTTGCGTTCTTGAATTGTGGGTCATGGTGAGAGAGATTTATCTGGCCTGGTATGTCCCTGGGTCTAGGTTTTTGCGCCTGCCCGCTGCGGCTTCCTTCTCCAAGTCCATTGGAAGGATAGCCGAGGTCAGGAAGGATTCAGGGCCACTTTAAGCAAGGCGGTGAGGAGCTCCAGTGTTTTCATTAGAATTTTGGTTCCCCTGTTGGATCGGAGACCCACTGTGATATTGGTTTAAATAGGATAGACGTTTGTCTTTCACATTTAGTGAGGGCTGATATGGCAGCTACATACCATCAGAGCCTTTGCTCCTTCTGTAATTTTTTTTTTTTTTGCCTTTTGTCTTTTTAGGGCCATACCCGCGGCATATGGATGTTCCCAGGCTAGGAGTCTAATGGAAGCTGCAGCTGCCGGTCTACACGCCAGCCACAACACCACCATATTCAAGCTGCGTCTGCAACCTACACCATAGCTCACGGCAACGCCAGATCCTTAACCCACTGAGCAAGGCTGGGAATCGAACCTGCAACCTCATGGTTCCTAGTCGGATTTGTTTCTGCTGCACCACGACGGGAACTCCATCCTTCTGCAATGTTGCTCTGCCAGCCTTTTCACATGATTTTTATCTCGTGGTTTAATGTGACTATTGAAATTGCCACTATCAGAGTTCCTGTTGTGGCTTAGTGGGTTAAGAACCTGACTAGTATCCACGAGGATGTGGGTCTGATCTGTGGCCTCACTCATTGGGTTAAGGATCCAGCATTGCCACAAGCTGTGGCTGTGGCATAGGCTGGCAGCTGCAGGTCTGATTCGACCCCTAGCCTGGAAACTTCCATATGCCCCAGGTGTGGCCCTTAAAAAAAGGAAAGAAAGAAGTTGCCACTATCATGTCTACATTTAAACCAACAAGAAGGAAGATGAGACAATGGGGAGGGGATGCTTTGTTCTTTTCAAATAATAATGCAGAAGTTTCACAGACCCTCCCTTCCCACTGGTGAGAAATTGGCCATGTGGCTATTCCTGGAGAGGATGCAAAGTGTCGTTTTTATTCCCCCTTTTTTTTTTTTTTTTGCTTTTTAAGGCCGCGCCCGAAGCATATGGAGGTTCCCGGGCTAGGGGTTGAATCGAAGCTAGAGCTGCTGCAGGTCTACGCCACAGCCACAGCAACGTGGGATCCGAGCCACGTCTGCAACCTACACCACGTCTCACAGCAACACTGTGTCCTTAACCCACTGAACGAGGCCAGAGATTGAACCCACAATCTCATGGCTACCAGCTGGGTTTGTTTCCGCTTAGCCACAACAGGAACTCCTGGTCTTTATTCTTGACAGCTGTATATGCCCTGCTAGAAATTTTCTTCTTATGAAAAGAAGAGAATGAATAGTGTTGGGATGACCAGCAGATTCTGCCACACCCAGCAATTCCCGTGAAGTCTGTAGAACACTAGGAAGTTGTGCTAATTCCCAAAGCCATCTCATTCTTCAGAAATGGTCCTCAAGGGAGTTCCTGTCGTGGCTCAGTGGTTAACGAATCCAACTAGGAACCATGAGGTTGCGGGTTCGATCCCTGGCACCACTCAGTGGGTTAAAGATCCGGCATTGCCGTGAGCTGTGGTATAGGTTGCAGAGGCGGCTCAGATCCTACATTGCTGTGGCTGTGGTGTAGGCTGGCAGCTACAGCTCCGATTAGACTCCTAGCCTGGGAACCCCCATATGCCACAAGTGTGGCCCTAGAAAAGGCAAAAAGACAAAGAAAGAAAGAAAGAAAGAAAGAAAGAAAGAAAGAAAGAAAGAAAGAAAGAAAGAAAGAAAGAAAGGGTCCTCAAAATCATTAACACTGATTGCTTCTCTGGGAGCCAGTATCAGAGGTGTTACAGAAAAGGGACTGAGAGGAGAAGGAGATAGCCTGGGCTAGGGACACTGTCAGAGCCCAAACTCTGGTTATCTTGTTACAATCCACGGGAATGGTGCCCCCTGGAGTTGTGTAGTGCACAACCTGTGCAGCTGACCATGCCAATGCTGCCCACCCCCCTGGGTTTTATTGAAACAGCAGAGACATTTCCTCAAAAATGTCATCGTGTGAGAACAGTGGATAGATCCCATGAAAATCCAAGACCCTCTAAGACTCATAGGGGCTCAGAGTTGGGGGAACCAAGCTATTGCTGTTTTCTTTTTTTTTTCTATAATGATTTTTGTTTTTTCCATTATAGCTGATTTACAGTGTTCTGTCAATTTTCTACTGCACAGCAAGGTGACCCAGTCATATTGCTATTTTCTGAGTTCAGAAAACCTCTCTAAAAATCCCAGCCTCTGTCCATACCTCTCCAATAACAGGCACACATGTACCACCACAAACAGCAGTCAATTTTGTAGTCAAGCAGTTTTATAATTAAATCTACTTTCTCTTTCTACATCATAAATCACATACTAGCCCAATATTTTCCAATTACAGTGAAAGAACCAAATATGGGTTTTTAAAAAATATATTATCATGTAATCATTTTTATTAAACTGTCAGAATCTTTTGTACAAATAAAAGAGATTAATTCCTCTGTCCCCAAAAGAAAATGCTGGCATTAAGTACAGGAAAAATTAGAAAAAAAAAGTCTTCCTTTCAGAGATTTACAAAGATTTGTAGATAAGGCTTTATGTCCTCATGAGTTTGAGAACAACCACAGTTCTTGCATGAAAATTTATGGAACAAAATTCCTGTATTACATAAAATGTTGACACCTATCAGATATGGGCTGTGTCATTCCGTATACCCTGGTCTTTACTTAATAATGTTTTATTTGCTTGTTTATAGTATGTTCCTACTTCACTGAAACTAGATTTATTATTATTCCTTAAAGACTGATTTCACACAACTTAGAATGTGCATAGGTCTGTCAAAAAATGTCACTGTCATTATTTAAACCTTACCCATGGTGTGTATAACTCAAAAAAGACAGAATAGATTCATGCTTTAAGCAGACCTGACCCACAAAAAAGCCTGAGTTTATACCAAAGATGAATTAAGAGCTGGGACTCTGCTTCACAACAGAAGGTACAATAGAATTTCATTCGAGAGCTGCACCCCTAGGTCATTTCAGACAGAAAAGCATTTTCCCTTGTTTAAGGGCACATAGCCTGAAAATTGCCATCTTTCTGGGAGGCACGATCACTCTGCACAGGGAGCTTTTATGTTCAGAGCTCATGGGGGTCTTTACCATGGCTGCTCCCCACCTGCCCTGGGGAGGCGGAACAAGGACCCCGGGGGTGGCTGGCTGAACTCCAGGGGGTACGGGGGCTGATCATCACACACGCTTTGTCTCACATAAGACCTTCCCAGGAGTTCCCGTCGTGGCTCAGCGGTAACGAATCTGATTAGCATCCATGAGGACGCAGGTTGGATCCCTGGCCTTGCTCAGTGGGTTAAGGATCCAGCATTGCGGTGAGCTGTGGTGTAGGTCGCAGACGCGGCTTGGATCTAGCATTGCTGTGGTTGTGGTGTAGGCCGGCAGCTATAGATCCGATTCAACCCCTAGCCTAGGAACTTCCATATGCCGCAGGTACGACCCTTAAAAAAAAAAAAAAGAAAAGAAAAGAAAAAAAGATGCTATCAGGCTGAACCCTTGTTTTATTTCAAGGCTCATTTAAGACGCAACTTGGACCCAGAGCACACCCCCTTTCCCAGCTAGAGACAGCCACACTGAAGCTGCCTGCTGCCACCCTTTGTCATTTTAATGGCTCTAAAGTGTGTTCTCTGCTGGCCTCCGGTAAATCCAGAAAACAACCAAACATGAAGATCTGCTTTTAAGATTTAAAAGCTAATTAAGTCCTGTCTCCAGGGGCAAAGTCTTGCTTGCTGGGGGGGTGGCTCAGCGTGCTGGCGCGTAGATTCTTATCGGTGCTGCCTCTCCGGCTTGGTTCAACTCTAGCCAAAGCCCTTTACCTCCCTGAGCCTTAGTTGCTGCTTTTGTAAAACAGGAGCACTTACACAGTGGCCCCTTACAGAGCTGCTCTGGGGCTCCGCGGGGAAATGTCTGAGAAGCCCCGGGGACTTTGCAGACACATGGCATTTGGAGTGGTGATTAGGATGTTGATGATGATAAATGTGAAACACTCTGCTCTCATTTCCAGACCAAGATTTACAATAAAATCATGCACCTGTCCACCTCCAACCTGTCCATGGGGGAAATGACTGCCGGGCAGATCTGTAACCTGGTGGCCATCGACACCAACCAGCTCATGTGGTTTTTCTTCTTGTGCCCAAACCTCTGGGCTATGCCAGTACAGGTAAGGGATGTGTACTTTGTTGGGGGTCAGGGGACACAAAACCAGAATCCACTGGTAAATGCCTAGTGAGTAGAAGCTCGCTATCTTCCATTCCCAGTTTGCCTGTACTTTTTACCCCCTTGGGGTCTCCTAGGGTGTACGCCTGGGTCCCTATACAGTCTCACACTCTTCATGTGGCCTGGCCATCTCTCTCGATGATCAGAGAAGGCATTGTCACTAAGACTTTAAAAATGCAGCCAGCCTGCGAGTTCTCACTATGGTGCTGTGGGTTAATGATCTGGTGTTGTAGCTTTGGCAGCTCAGGTTTGATCCCCGGCCTGGCACAGTGGGTTAAGGATCTGGCATTGCCGCAGCTGCGACATGGGTCACATAGCTGAGTCTCAGGTTCCCTGGCCGGGGACTTCCATATGCCATGAGTGCAGCTGAAAAGATAAATTTTTAAAATGCAGCCAACCCCAAAAAAGAAAAAAAAAAAACAAAAACTATAGAATAATCATTATGTGGAGCACTTCCACAGACATTAAAAGTTCTGTGATCGCAAAGTACTTAATTACACTGAAAAGTGTTCATGATGTATTTTTAAGCAAAAAGAGCAAGTTAAATATAGTATCCACTGGGTGTTTCCTGCTAAATTGGAATATACATATGTATACATTTGCACAGATTCACATGGGAAAAAAGAACTGACAGGCCTTGTGGGGGGTGAATTAAAAGTGATTTTTATTTTATTTACATGTTTCAAAAATTCTCCAGTAAGCATGTGTCAGTTTTGGAAATCTAAAACACGGCATTTCCTAAAGCCAGACAAGCTTTGGGGCTGGCTTTGGAGGAAGCACATTTTCGCCCCAACAACAGAATGAGCATCCTCAGCGTGGTTTACTTGACCCCCGGCCTCGTCTGCTCCGTCTCCCATCCGGAGCTCCCCCACCCCGGAGTCTGTGTTTCCTATTCTGTGCCTGGGAATGCACCTTCGCTCTGGTGCTCAGGCCAGAAACTGAAATCCCACATCCCTTCCCAGAGGGCCTACGGCTCCACGGGGGCTGCCTGGCAGAAAGTGTCTGGACTTGGAGGAGAGGCTGATACAAGTCTGAGCCTCGGCTTCCTCGTCTGTGAAAAAGGGACGATTCGTACCCTCTGGAGTTGCTCTGATGATTCATTTAGATGATATAGGAGTTCCCGTCTTGTGGCTCAGTGGTTAACGAACCCGACTGGCATCCTTGAGAACGGACGGGGTTGGATCCCTAGCCTTGCTCAGTAGGTTGAGGATCCAGTGTTGCCGGGTGCTGTGGTGTAGGTTGCAGACACGGCTCGGATCTGGCGTTGCTGTGGCTGTGGCATAGGCTGGCAGCTGCAGCTGCAACTCCAATTTGACTCCTAGTCTGGGAACCTCAATATGCCACGGGTATGGCCCTTAAAAGCAAAATAATAATAATAATAATAATAATAAAAATTCATTTCTGGCACAGCAGAAGCAAATCCGACTGGGAACCATGATGTTGCAGGTTCGATCCCTGGCCTCACTCAGTGGGTTAAGGATCTGGCATTGCTGTGAGCTGTGGTGTAGGTCTCAGACGCGACTTGGTTCTGGCATTGCTGTGGCTGTGGCGTCGGCCGGCAGCTGTAGCTCCGGTTAGACCCCTAGTCTGGGAACCTCCATATGCCCTAGATGAGGCCCTAAAAAGACAAGAATGAATGAATGAATGAATGAATGAATGAATGAATAAAATAGCCCTATTATCCTTCGAACGCTCAGAATCCCTGAGTTCTAGTATGTTCTCCAGTGGGGTCCTTTCAGACCTCCACAGAAGAGCCAAGTGTTCAGAAGGGTCTGGGGAGCATGACAAAGGGTGGGCGGAGCGTGAGGCGGAGCCTGGTAACAGTGACACCCGCATCCTCAGCTCCTGCCCCAGCAGCTGCCAGCCTTGGAAGTGATGAGAGAGGTGACACTGATCCCCAGCTGGGGCCCTAGTGGCGACTCTGGGGGTTCTCTGAGAGCGTCCCTTGTGGCCGGTTGTACCCGGGCTGCTGAATGGCATCCCATTGCCTCCAAATGAGGAGCAGCCATTGACAAGAGTGGATGGGCATTTCCCAGAAGAGTGAGGGGAGGGGGGCCCAGCAAGAGTAGGAAGGTTCTTCATCTCCTAATGTGCTCCTCTGCCCATCCGTGCCAGCATTTAACATCACTTAAACACTGGCAGGCAGGTGGCAAAGGGGTCATTTACCAGCCCCTAAGGACCTGCTAAAGCAGCAGGCATTCTATAATTAATAGAAATTACAGAACCTCCTCCCCAATCCTCTGTCCTTGAGAATGGTGCAGGAGCTTAGTGCCAGTTTGGTACAGGGCTCAGGAATGCAGGGCCAACCCAGGCACAATTTTTTTTTTTTTCAATTAAGGAAGAAAGCACATCAGTTCCTCTAGAATAAGCCCTGAATTTTGAAGTGTCTGCCTTTGAAGGTAACCTGAAAAACTGTCATCTTGATGCTCTGGGGGCTGGCAAGAGTAATTTACACTTCTAAATATTCAGAAGCAGGCAGTCATTTACATAAAGCTATTCTCGTTTTAGAGAATACCTGCCAAAGTCACTAAATAATTAAAGACGCCAGGAACATAAGAATAAAAAGTAAACTCTCAGACCCTGGGCTGGTTTTGTCTGACATGGATGGCATTTTGCCCCTCTGCTCATGCATCACTTATTTTCCAGTGGCAGTGACGTCACCCCTGATAACCAGCAAACAGAACAAAGGTGCTTTCGCTCACTGTGCAGCCTTAGCTCTGAGACTTCCCTCTGGAAAGGAGATTTGGACAGTTAGTGCTTCAGCCAGCCTTGCAGATACGTGCAGTTAGTTACCAGCCCAGAAACTCTCTGCTTGTGTGGGAGCCCTCTTTCCCTTTTTTTCTTTTTGGTCTTTTTAGGGCCATGCCCGTGGCATATAGAGTTTCCCGGGCTAGGGGTCCAATCAGAGCTGTAGCCACCAGCCTACGCCCCAGCCACAGCAACGCAGGATCTGAGCCGCGTCTGCGACCTACACCCCAGCTTAGGGCAACGCCGGATCCTTAACCCACTGATCGAGGTCAGGAATCGAACTCGCATCCTCATGGATCCAAGTCGGATCTATTACCGCTGAGCCACAGTGGGAACTCCAATCAATCCCTCTTTCTGAAATCACTTTCTGAAATCCTCCTCTGCCCCTCAGGAAACTTTGGAAAGCTGGGCACCGAGGCTGGGCGGCGGGAGGTGGGGGCGCGTTGCCAGTTCCCCCGGGGAGGGCAGCCCCAGGTCGAAGGAAACCCACCCCCGTGACCCCCCCTCAGATCATCGTGGGTGTGATTCTCCTTTACTACATCCTCGGAATCAGTGCCCTAATTGGAGCAGCTGTCATCATCCTACTGGCGCCAGTCCAGTACTTTGTGGCCACCAAGCTGTCCCAGGCCCAGCGGAGCACGCTGGTGAGTGTCTGCAGGTGTGCGTGCCCCTTCCCCCCGCCCGCCCCACGTGTCTGCCTGCTCCCCCTCCCCACATCAGTGGGTCTCCTTGCTCCGCCCCCAGATGCCCCCAGACAACGCCCCACATACACACCCACACCTTCACTGACCTTAATGACCTGAGCGGGTCATTTCAGCTGTCCAGGCTCAGATTCCCTGTGAAACGGGATTAACAGAGACAGCAGGGAGCGTCCCTGTGGGGACAGGCGCTGGGCATAGTCTGTGAAGCGGTGAGGGGTGTCTTGGGTGGGATGGGGGCAGAGGAGACCCTCCCCTGACTCGGTGGCCCCCGGCAGGAGTATTCCAATGAGAGGCTGAAGCAGACCAACGAGATGCTCCGCGGCATCAAGCTGCTCAAGCTGTACGCCTGGGAGAACATCTTCCGCACGCGGGTGGAGATAACCCGCAAGAAGGAGATGACCAGCCTCAGGGCCTTTGCCGTCTACACCTCCATCTCCAGTGAGTGCCCCCCAACCAGCCAGCCGTGTGTGCTGTGGCCGCCATGCCAGAAGAAGGTGTCAGGGCTGGGGGAGGACGTACGGGGGGGCAGAGGATGCTGGGATCTTCCCATCCAGGACAGCCTCAGACTGTCTCTTGTAGCAGAGCTCTCGGAAATCACGGTGTTGGAGTTTCCGTCGTGGCCCAGTGGTTAGCGAACCCGACTAGCATCCATGAGGACTCGGGTTCGATCCCTGGCCTTGCTCAGGGGGTTAAGGATCCGGCGTTGCCGTGAGCTGTGGTGTAGGTCATAGACGGGGCTCGGATCCTGCATTGCCGTGGCTGTGGCGTAGACCAGCGGCTGCAGCTCAGATTGGATCCCTAGGCTGGGAACCTCCATATGCCGTGGGCGCGGCCCTGAAAAGACAAAAAAAAAAAAAAAAGATAAACAGAGCAGCCCAGGCTGGTCCTTGGGAGAGGAGAGAGGAGAGGGAGGGAGAGCTTTGAAAGCCAAGTGCTGTTTGCTCAGCGTTCACCCTGGGATGGGTTCCTTTGTATTGTCAACAGCGGGATGCGGGTCGGGGCACCACCAAGCTGCAGGTATCTGCTTGGAGTGTGTTTTCATTTACCTCCTCCCGGACTTCCTGCCTTCTGCTCTCTGTCACCCGGGATTAACACACAGGTCATTAGGTTTGAGGTAATGGGGCGTCTTTCATTCTTACCTCTGGCGCCAACCACGGGGCCCTGGTGCCGCAAAGGAGCCCTGGAGTCACACTTCCTGATGGGGCCCATCCCGGTGCTGCCTGCTGGGCTTTGAGTCTGGCCAGCGTACACCAGGCAGCCAGGCCGATGTGAGTGACTGCAGGGCGTTGAGTGCTAAGCACTGGGAGGCAGGCAGAGACTCCTGTTCTCAAGGAGTCGATACTGTGCTAGGAAGTCAGAGCTAACGCAGCTGGAACAGAGCGGCGGGGAGCTTTAAACCCTGGGGACCTACTCCGTGCTGGCTGCGCAGCAAGCCGACAGCGCTTAATCCTCCAAACAGCTTGGTGAGGTGTGAGCCCTATGGCCCCATTGTGCAGCAGGGAAGACTGAGGCTCTGAGAGGTGAAAGGACTCTCCGGGGTCCTCAGCCAGGAAATGGCAGAGAACAGAGAGAAAGGGAGCCCAGGAGAGCTGGGAGCTCACACGGAGCTTCTTGCAAGAGGGGGCTGGGGCTGCACCCGGCAAGGGCGGGGTCTCAGTGAGTAGAAGACAAGGTGGGGGAAAACTGTGGGTGAGTGCTGCCGTCCTACCCTTGGAAGCCGGTTCAACCTTTGTTTCCTTGAAGAAGCCGCAGGACTCTAGGTGTCCAGCCCAGCTGTGAATTTGAGGATAAGCTTTGCAGGGGTGACAAAGAGGTCCCATGCCCTAGCATGCTGCCATGCTGCCAGTTCTGTCCCTGGTGCAGCACCCACTCCAAAGCCTTGTCTCTATGCCGGACTCTCCTAAGGCCCCGAGCATTAGCCAGGAGGCAGTGTGGCCCTTGCCCTCACAGTCATGCTGTGAGCAGGGGCCGTGTGTGAGGTCCGAGCCACGGGGTCAGTTCCAGATGCCCCGCCTCTTCTCTGTTGTGGTGCTCATCCGGCCCCGGCCTCTTACGTTTCTTTTCTTCACTTCTCTAATAAATATTCACTGAGCACCTACTGCGTGTCAGGCCCTGTGCTGGGCCTGGGGGATGCCGTGGGGAGAAGTGTGGGTCCCTGCTGCGGGCTGCTCACAGTCTAGTAGGGGAGCCATTGGAGCCATGCGTTAAACAGAAAGGGGTGGAGTTCCCTTCGTGGCTCAGTGGTTAACGAACCCGACTGGAACTAGGATCCCTGAGGATGTGAGTTGGATCCCCAGCCTCGCTCAGGGGGTTAAGGATCTGGCATTGCCGTGAGCTGTGGTGTAGGTCGCAGATGCAGTTCAGATCCCGCGTTGCTGTGGCTGTGGCGTAGGCCGACAGCTGTAGCTCTGAGGCGACGCCTAGTCTGAGAACCTCCTTATGCCACGGAGCATAAGAAGCAAAAAAAAAAAAAAAAAAAAAAGGCAAAAGCAGAAGGGGGAATCCATCAGAGTGGTACCCAACCTAGTCTTAGGGCTTCTGGGTGTCAAGGAAGCCTTGTCCAAAACGAAACCTGTGGCTGATGGCCGAAGGATGACTACGCGGCAGCCAGATGAGGGGAAGAATGTTCCAGGCACAAAGGCCTAGAAGTGAGAACGAGGCTCACTTCTAGTGTGTTTGAGGCTCAAGTAGAATTCAGTGAGGAGAGGGTAGCGGGACCAGATCATGCAGAACCCTGCGTGTGTGCTGCGTTTTCCCCTGAGTCAGGGAGACACCGAAGGGGCTAAAAGGAAAGGCAGGTTTGCCTCCCTTCCGGTGTCCTGTGGTCAGGGGTCTCCCCTCTTCCCAGTGGGCTCTGAACCACAATTAGGCGGGCGCGCCTTGGAAGAAGGTGGCCTTGTACTGTGTCCTGAAAAACAAAACACAAACCTCCAAAGCCACCTCCGCTGTGGATGGGGGTGAATGTGGGGCCCCATTCACAGGGCGCCCACACCTGCCCCCCACACACACACACAACCCAGGTTTGGCTGTTCTTGGCAAGTCCTACACTCCCTTTCTCCTGATTCAGAGTAGCCAGGGTCGGGGGACAAGGTGATCTCCAGACCCCGGCCCCCTTCCTTCTCCAGCCTCTCTGAGCATCTTCAACGTCTGCCCTTCCCGTCACCAGCTGGTGCAGCCCCGTGCGTGCGTTGTCGACATAGATCCCAGCCTGCAGGGGTAGGGGGGGGCTGGGGGCTAGTTGGAGGCAGAAATCAGGGTGACTGTGAGCCTCCGGCTTCTCTTCCACCTCCGCCAGCGCCGGACACACCGTGAACCCGCTCTCCTTCCCCCTGAGGACTTCAGGGTGACTCTCAGACTGAAGAACCCCGTGTGCTTTAAAGTGAGTTTCTCCCTCCTGCAGGTACAACCTGCCATGAAACGCATGAGACCCGGACCGGAGCCGGCGGTTCCTGCCCTGGTCCTGGGAGGCGGGGGAGCGGTGACTTTGGAGGCACAAATGGCTCACTGTGCGTGGCTTCTGAAATATTTATGGATGCTTTAGAAATGAAAAGCTCCTGGTATGGGCGTGCGGGGGCTGGCCCCCACTTAGGCCAGACAGCATTCCTTGGTCAGAGCCGGGGCGGGGGACCGGGTGATCTGAGCCCTGCTTTGTTTGGGGTTGATTTGCTGTTATGTTTGGGGGAGTTATGAAAAGCGGGCACAGTTGTTCACTGTTGTGCCCCCAGAATCCAGCATGATGCCTGAAACAGAGGAGACCCTCAGAAAAGAATATCTGAATGAGTATTTCTTAAAGGGCAGCAGGGGTGGGCAGGGAGGGATATTAATTAAAGCGACACCCACCCTTCTCTCTCTACCATTGCAGGAAGGCTTTCCCTTTTGAAGGCGGCCTTTTAGGCCCGCTTACATGCAATTAAACTTTTCCATAACAGCACCACACTCACACATCGTTGTGTAATCTTCTGCTTTCGCCTAGTGTTATTTAACAGTATTTTTTACTCCCTCGCGGTCAAGATTTGAGCACCGTCATGGTTTTCTTTTTTTAAATTTTTTCCTAGATCAAATCAAAGTGAGTCAGCCCATCCCATGCCAAAATCAGAGAGGAATCTATTCCTGGTCATGCTTCCCACTCCTCCACTGCCTTTAATGTCTCATACAGCCTTAGATGGTTCAGGAAGACGGAGGCGAGGGCTTAGGTCTTCAAGCCACGACAGCCGAGATGCCCAGCTCCCTCGCCTCCCACCCCACCCTCAGCTCAGACACACAGGTATCCGCTGAGCCCAGAGAGGTGCCAGAGCCTGCAGCACCCCAGGCCCGCCGGTCTCTGGCACTGACGTCCCCAGTTCCAGCCACATCCACCCCTGGGCCTGATGGGGTGACCTTCAGAAGGGTCTTTAAAATGCAAGCAGCTGGTGCGTCTACCCTCCAACCCCCACCCCAGAGGGAACCCAGAGTTCCCTGCACAAAGAGGAGGAGGAAAATGGAAAATTACGTTTTCATTCCTTAGCATCTCCATACAGCAGCCAGAACGGGACAGAAGTTAATTCCATCCCGTGCGTTCTCCATGTTGCTGCATCAGCTTTGGGATGTTCCTTTTCAAATGTGCATATAGAGCATGTCTCCTTTCTCGAAAGAGTTCAGATCGCTACAAAAAACAAAGACCATAAAATAGGAGGAAAAAAATGTTTTAAGAGTCACGATCGGGAAAACAGGCTGTAGAACAAAAAAAAATGTCAATTATCACACGGTTCCTGACTGCAGAATCTCCCTGGCGTCGATTTCTCTCATGTACGAAAAGAGCCGCTCCAGTCCGATGTTTCCTGTTCAAGGCGTTGGGGTGGTTCGTTGTGCGGCGGGGGCTTTTGTTTCACTGTGACAGAGAGGGCTGCAGCTAACACCATCTGGCTGAGGGCTCTGCACCTCCTGAGTGATTATTCAGGATGAATTCCCGGGAGAGGGATTATAGGATCAGAAGGTCTGAATTTCCGTGCAGCTCCTGCTGCCGAGCACGGCCAGATTGCTTTCTGGTTGTACCGCATTATAATCTAACTCTGGCCTGTTCTTGGGCGGGGAGTTGAGCTCCCCGTGGTGCGGGGGAGGGGTCTCGGCCTGGGGCAGGGGCCGAGGAGGGTGCACAGCGTTTGGCAGGATGGGCAGGAGAGGACCAGAGGGCGGCCCCTGCCCCGAGGGAGCTCCCTGGCATGACTGCCCCGGAGGGGAGGGGCGAGGGGACCTGTCTTCAGAGCGCTGTGTCTGGTGGCCGTCAAGGGACCAGGCCTGGTGAGCGTCCCACTCCCCTCCCTCTCCCCTGCCAGCCTTGCTGTGTCTGCTGTCCCAGATCTGAGTTCCCTATGCTGTGGGAAAACCCGTACTGCTTATCCGGCCCGCAGTGGTACAAGAGGATGATGAGGGACGGCTGTGCAATGCGATGGGCACTGGGAGAGTGACAGAGCCTTCATCAGGAAGGGCAGTTAAAGCACCGTCATGTATGATATTGGTGTTGATCAAATATTGATGATATTGGCCTGGTGTTCAGAGAGACTGGCAGTGTTTCCAGGGCTCCAGATGTCCCTTCTCCATGAGGCAGGGAGCCCTCCAATGGCAGAGGCTGCGTCTCCCCCGTTGGACCGGGAATTGGGCCCAGCGTCTTTCCTAGATGCTTGGGAACTCCCTAGGCACGAGCTCCCTGTCTCCCTGTCCCATAAGGAACCTCCCGGGAGCACGGTTCCTTCCTCAGACTGGGAGCGTCCTGAGGGCAGGGGCTGTGTTCTTCCACCCCCTGGGAGTCCACATCTCCAGCATACACCGTGTAGCCACTCGCTGGTGCAGGATTCTTGGAATAAATAGACGGTCGGCTTCTTGGATGGTGTTGACCATCTGGAATTCTTCAGCGTGTCAGGCCACTTCACCATCCATTAAACAGGAGCCATGTGCACGGGCTCCTGGCTTCTGGCCCCTTCTCCTTTAATCCGGCTAATTGCAAAACTAGACTCCTTTCTGGGCTGGCTTGGAAGGGGCTCCTGGAAGGAAAGAGGAGGAGAGGGGAAGGGGGCAGCTGGCATGGACGTCTCTTACTCCAGGAGGGCCGATCTCTCTGGAAGTTCGGGTCTGGGGGCCGGGCTCTCTCTTGATCGTCTCAGAGCCTGGGCCAGAGGAGCGGGGCTGAGCCAGCATCCTGCGACGTACAATATTCAGGCCTCACCAGAGCCCGTTCCCTACCCTACCTGTGCTCACCTTGGAGAGAGCCAGAGTGTGCGAACAAGTAGTTACACGGTTATAAAAATCAGAGGAAGAGACTGAGGCTCAGGGGAGGTAAGCGATCTGCCCGAGGTTGCACAGCTTAGCGATGATGCGGACCCCACCCTTCTCTGACTTTAAGTCCACCTCTCTGCACTCTTTGGGACCACACGAGGGATCTGAGGGCTACACCGTCAACAGAATAAGGAGGGGGCTGCTGTTCCTGCAAACCAACTGCCCCGCGTGGGCAGGGACTCTCAGCCTTAGAGCTGTGCTGTCCTCAGTCACTAATACCTCCATGTGAGTGAGTTTGAAATCCTTCCTTAGAGCCGTGGGATATTGGGAGGCCTCTAAGCCTCAGCGTGAGCCTAGCTTTGGAGACTCGGGGACCAGAGTCAGAGGAAGGAGTAGCAATTTGGGGCCCACAGAGACACAGGCTGTGGACCTCACAGTTGACGACAGGCCACCAACTCTCCAGTCCCTTCTCCTGCCGCTTCCTCACGGGGCTTTCTTCACACATGGAACCGAATAAGAGCATTTCGGCTCTTTTTTTTTTATTGAAAGGCTTAAGTCTCTGAGACAGGGGATTAGTATCCTGGGGGAAACGGGGCAAGGAGCTGGAAGTGCCACAGGGCTAGGGCTCTGCCCCTACCCTGTCCCAGCCCCACCTCGCAAGCTGGCGGAGGGACCCCAGAGGCTACCCTGACTCCAGACAGCTTCATTTCTAGCCGTCTCCTTCCTCCCACTAAACTCCACCTGTGTTTCCTCCGCAGTTTTCATGAACACGGCCATCCCCATTGCCGCCGTCCTCATCGTAAGTGGATCCTTTCTCTGTCTCCCGGTGGGAGTGGGGACGGGGAGACGTCTGCAGTGAGAGGTGCCCAGGGTTTGGCCTTTCTGCACCAGGGCTTTGGAAGATGGGCTCAGCAGTGGGGCTGAGGACAGGGCCATTGATGGGGAGTCTTTATATGGAGCTGGCCCTAACCTCCTTCCCCAACTCCAGGCACACAGGGTCTCTGCCTCCGGGCCTGGCAGACCTGAGGCTTTGTCTTCAGTGCAATTAACCTTTTTTTTTTTAATAGTTGAGCCTGCAGCTTGGGCCGGGGATTGAATCTGAGCCCCAGCTGCGCTCTACACGCAGCTGTTGCAATGTCAAATTCTTTAACCCTCTGTGTCACTAGGCCAGGCCAGGGATGGAACCCAAGCCACTGCAACTCAGGTTCTTAACCCACTGCACCATAGGGGAAACTCCAATTAAACTTTCTTTTAGAAACTGCTATCAAACTTCTTGATTATAAACGTGAAACTTGTGTATTATAGAAATGTCCGGAAATTCAGAAGGCAAAGGGCAAAGAGAATTCAAATCACCCATAATTCCACTGGCAACGGGGCTTTAATGTGTTCCTCTCCAGTCTTTTTCTGAGTCACAGAACACAGAATTTTTGCAAAAACAGGATTGTGCTTCACATGCAGTTTTGTAACCGGCTTTTTAAAATTTAAGGCTATAGCACAAACAATTCTCCATGTCATTAAATATTACAATGGTGGTTTTCTAAAACGATTTTGACCAAAGCTGTGTGGGAGCTAAGCAGCAGGAATCGACAGGGTGCCCCTCCAGAAAGGCCTGGATCCCCCACGCCCACAGCCCCCTCCACCCGGGGCTCCCATGCCTGGCTTTTGTGCCCACTGCAATTCTTTAAAATGATGCATTTCTTTCCCCCGGCTCTGGAGTCCCTGAACGGTGGCGGGTTCACAGCCTGTCAGTCACGCTTGGGGATTCACTCTGAGTGTGATTGATTGGGCTGGCTCCTGGCCTGGCTCCTTGGGGAGCTCTGGGTAGCAGAGGCCACGGAGCCAAACCAGGTAGCGGAAGGCTGGGGGGTAAGCAGGCGCGGGGGTGGTTTTGTAATTATCATGTTCACCGTCCTCACTGAGGGCTGCTGTCTGAGAGGGGCCAGAGCTGACCTAACACCAGGGCTCCGCTCTGGGCTTCCTGGAAAGGAGGGGGCGAGGCGGGGACGGAGGTGACTCTGAGAATGATGCTGTTTCCGGAGGAAGGGCCCCGAGGTCCCCTGCTCCCCTGCGCTCCTTTCCGTCCCAAGGGCTGAGTGCTGTCAGTGTGGGCGCGGCGGGGGCCCCTCTGGGTCACACTCTGCTCCATCTCATTTGTGCCTCTGTCCACAGACGTTCGTGGGCCACGTCAGCTTCTTCAAAGAGGCCGACTTCTCCCCCTCGGTGGCCTTCGCCTCCCTCTCCCTCTTCCACATCCTGGTCACGCCGCTGTTCCTGCTGTCCAGTGTGGTCCGGTCCACCGTCAAAGCTCTGGTCAGGTGTGAGGCGGGTCCGGCAGGGGCAGCGGTCACCGTGTCAGCTCCGGGGTTTGCGCTAGTGACCGCTGGAACCACAGCGGTTTGATTCCCTTGATCTGGGCTTGGCGGTCAAGAGGTTGGTCAGAGGTACACAGGCCATGCGTCGCTTGCCTCTGTGGCAGCCCTGACAAGGACTAGCCAGCCCGCCTTCATCCCCAAGGAGCAGGAGCTCACCTCCAAGATAAGTCTACTTAAAAAAAGGAAGGAAGGAAGGAAGGGAGGGAAAGGAGTTCCCATCGTGGTGCAGCAGAAAAGAATCCGACTGGGAACCATGAGGTTGAGGGTTCGATCCCTGGCATCGCTCAGTGGGTTAAGGATCCGGCGTTGCTGTGAGCTGTGGTGTGGGTCATAGACACGACTCAGATTCTGCATTGCTGTGGCTGTGGCGTAGGCCGGCATCTGTAGCTCCAATTCGACCTCTAACCTGGGAACCTCCATATGCTGCAGGTGTGGCCCTAAAAAGCAAAAAAAAAAAAAAAGAAAGAAAGAAAGAACCAAAATCGGTATACTCTCATAAATTCTAACCGTTGATACTAGCTTTGCATTCCAGAGCCACGCAGAATGAGCGCCATCCCTCCCCCACAGGACAGCCTCTCAGGTTTCAGAAGGTATCCGCAAAATCTTTGTCTTCCCCAGGCTGGACACCCCCTGTTCTCTGCACAGGTCTCAGAGCTGTCACAGCCGGTCGGTGAAGCAGTTTCTCCCGAGCGCCTGTACATCCTGTCCCCGGCTCGCCCGCAGCTCTGGAAGGCCCCACTTCTGGGCTCTAGAGCTGGGTAGAGACTCTGCCACTCTCCTGCCAGAGGCACCGCCTTCTTAAGCGTGAGCGCCGGAAGGCAGAAAGCTGAGGCCCTGGTCGGGAGATGGTGCAGCTGGAGTGTGAAAACTTCCTGAGGCCTCTGCAATAGCTCCTTGAAATCAAGGGCCTGGCATTCCTCTGGGGAGAGCTGGCTATGTCCTTTCCTGTCACTAATGGGACCAGACAGTAACAAATGCCCTCTGTACCCATGCCCCTCAAGTCTGTCTAGGGGACCCTGGCAGGTCCTAGGCAGCTGGCAGGGAGGGCATGTTGGCACGCTGGCATGAAGTAGCTGCTGGAAGGAGCAGCTTGCAGAGAAAGCTTTGGCATGGGTTCAGGATGGACGGGGCATAACATAGCAGAACTGTGGTCACCAGAGTATCTGACCAGGGGAGTGGCTGGCTGGAAAGGGATTGGCTCCCATATGCAGAGTCAGCTGGGCTGACTCACTTGTACTGGCCATGGCACTGTGACTTCTAATGACCAGCCCTCCTCCCCCACTCCAGCCTGTAGAACCCAACACTCCAGGATGCTACAGCTATGGGAAGTCCCTACCTGATCCAGAAGGATTTCCATGCAAACACTCTCCATCTCACAGTTATCAGAATAGCTTAGCTAAGGTCTCTTTTTTTTTTTTTTTGTCTTTTTGCCTTTTCTAGGGCCACACTCGCAGCATATGGAGGTTCCCAGGCTAGGGGCCTAATCGGAGCTGTAGCCACTGGCCTACACCACAGCTCACGGCAACACCGGATCCTTAACCTGCTGAACGAGGCCAGGCATCGAACCCGCAACCTCATGGTTCCTAGTCGGATTTGTTAACCACTGAGCCATGACGGGAACTCCTAGCTAAGGCCTTTTTTAAGAGAGAGAGACCAGACTCGGGCTAAAAGTGGTAACAGGACACAGTCTGAAGCTTTACCCCAAGGTCAGCTCCACCCTTCCCAGTTACCAACCGTTGAGAGTGGCCTGGAGTGAGCGCTGAGCGGGAAGCCCGTGGAGGCTGGCTCTCTGCTCCTGGTGTGGGGAGGGGGCGTCGTACCCAGAGCAGAAACAGGGATAGGAGTGGCCCCGGACCCATTGGACGTGTAAGCAAAAAGGAGGAAAGGAGTGTATGAAGAATTCTCAAGATTCCGCAGACACTTTGCCTGCCCCCGGGGATAAGGGAGAATGAATCGAAGGAGTGAAGCTTCTGGAACCTTCTCTGAGTCTGTCAGGAGATCCTCAGGGGTAGGGGAATAGCCTTTTTCCTCCATGAGTTGGAAAGAATACCTCCTCCACACCTCCCCCATCAGGATCAGATTTTATAATGAGGATTAAATTATGGGCTTAATAAAGCATTTAACAGTGTCTGACACATAGTGTGTGCCCAGATATATTAGTTATGGTAAATAACCGATCCTAATCCTAACCAACCTATCAGAACTCTAATGGTAACTGATAAAGCCCAATACCAACCACGCCTCAGTCGGATAACCTGGACTCACCCACTTTAACATTGAACTAACCCTAAAACTAGCCCGACCCTCCTAATTCATGCCCTAACCTACTCTCGAGCTGACTGGTCAGCCCTAACAAACCCTGGTGTCACCTGCTGTCCCCCCTTCCTCCTGCATCCCCCCGACACCACGGTCCCCTCCAGTGGGGGCTTTGCAGGGGGGCTACACCTGGAACCCAGAATCTTCTCAGAGCTGCTCTCTCAGACCTCACCCTCCTCCCTCTCCCCTCGCCTCTGCCCTGGGCAGGGTGAGGGGTGTCTGTGCTTCGTCCGCAGCGTGCAAAAGCTGAGCGAGTTCCTATCCAGCGCAGAGATCCTCGAGGAGCAGCGTGCCCCCCGGGGGCCCGCGCCCCAGGGCCAAGCCAGCAGGTACCAGGCGCTGGTGAGTGCCTGGCCTCCGCCGCAGGGTTTGGCTCTAATGCCTGCAGCTCCTGCCCTGCTGCGTCCCCGCCTCAGCCTTCCCTGCACAGCGCTAGCCCCCAGCACCTTCACCTTTTCCTAAACCTTCCCCAGCCCCTCAAGGTTGTGAACCGCAAGCGTCCGGCCCGGGAGGATTGCCGGGGCCTCGCGGGCCCGCTGCAGAGCCTGGCTCCCGACGCGGATGGGGATGCCGACAACTGCTGTGTCCAGGTGAGTCCTAGATGCTGCGCCCCCACGTCGGCCGCCCAGCGCCATCTCCACGAGGAAGCTCAGCCACCTGCAGGGCGCGAGTGCAGAGCCCTCTGCCCAGCGGTCACCCTGCCTGCCGTAGGGTCCCAGGGACAACGCTGCCGTCTCCACGTGGGGGGGCCCTGTGGCCGTCGCTGGGGGCGGGTGCCTCAAGTGGAGGACTGCGTGAGAAGGCCATTCCCCAACTCCCTTGCCCTGCAAGTGATCTGGGCCCTGGAAGCAAAAGGCTTTCGTGGGGGAAGCAAAAGGCTCTTCCCACCAAGACCCGCGCCTGCTTTCTGTTCTCTTCCGGGCGGTGGGTGCCGCTGACGAAGATCATTGGCGGCTTCTTCACGTGGACCCCCGATGGAATTCCCACGCTGTCCAACGTCACCATCCGCATCCCCCGAGGTATGGCCCGGCTCACCCCTCCATCGTGGTCTGGGAGTGTCCCCCTCGGAGGCCTGTCTGAAGTGTCCCCTCCCCGTGTCCCCACGGAGTGACATGGAATCATCGGGACCAATGGAGGACCCACTCGATGCACCCTCGTGGTGGGTGCTGTGCGGCGTGAAGGCTAGAGACGGGGTAGGCTGCATCCTGGAGGAGCCCCTGTGCTAGGCTGCGGGGGGCGGTGGGCAGCTTGCAAGGACAGGGCGAGACAGCAGGGCCTTGATGTCAGACCATCTGCTGCAGATGTACGGGTGACTCACAGAAGGAAAAGCGGTCCTGAGGGGCCAGGGAAGGTGTCATGAGAGAGGTGGGGCTTTCTGAGAATAAGCAGGGTCCCTCAGGCCACGAGGCAGGGTGGACATTCTGGCAGAGGCAGCAGCATGAGCAAAGCATGGAACTGGGGAGGTGGCCTTTGTTGGGACCAAGAGGTGCTGGGCTCACACTGAAGAGCACTGGAAGGAGAAGCAGGTGCTTAGGCAGCGGGGGTGGGGGGAATTCCCAACAGAGGAAGGACCTGGGGAGCCAGAGGTAGGATGTAGGTTTCCAGAAGGAAAGGCTCAAAGGAGGAAAGGACTCCTTGGACATTCTAGGTGGGAGGAGAGCGAACGGGGGCCCTGGAGTCGGGGGTATCTGTCTGTCTTTCTGGGTTGTGGTTGTTTGGACTCCCGGCTGGCCCCAGCCCCACCTGCCGCTCTCCCCTCCTGCAGGCCAGCTGACCATGATCGTGGGGCAGGTGGGCTGTGGCAAGTCCTCGCTCCTGCTAGCCACCCTGGGGGAGATGCAGAAGATCTCGGGAGCCGTCTTCTGGAACAGGTACCACATGCACCCTCTGGGCTCCGTTAGTGGGGATCGAGCGGGCAGGCAGGCAGCCCCCCTCTCAGCCACATCCTTCTCAGGTGAGGCTGCATCAGGTGTATATTGGGGATCTGCTGCGTGTCCAGTGAGCACTCAGTGAAATCAGTTCATCGTTATTCTCATTACCCATCATTAGTATTTATTAAACTCTTACTATGCACCAGGGCTTGCTAAGTCCTTGGCACACCTTATAACAGCCAGCAAGATAAGTACTGTTAACAGATCTCGTTTTATTTTATTTATTTAATTTTTTGTCTTCTGAGGGCTGCACCTCCAGCAGACGGAGGTTCCCAGGCTAGGGGTCCAGCTGGAGCTGTGGCCACCGGCCTACGCCACAGCCACAGCAACGTGGGATCCGAGCCGCATCTGTGATCTACACCATAGCTCATGGCAGCAACGGATCCTTAAACCCCTGAGCGAGGCCAGGGATCAAATCTGTATCCTCGTGGATAGTAGTCAGATTCGTTTCTGCTGAGACATGATGAGAACTCCAGATCTTGTTTTAGAGAGAAGGGCCAAACTAGTTGCCCGAATTCCCCCAGCTGATAAGTGGTGGAGCTAGAATTCGAACTCAGTTCTGTTTGACTCCAAATCCTGTGTTCTCGCAGCTGCACTGCCTCCCAGTGTGAGGAGCCGTAACACAAACACTGGTTTCTGGCTTGGTCATCAGCAAAGTTGATACGGACCATTCAGTGGGTGTTTCGAGGAGTCAGAGATAAACCAGACAAATGTGGGTTTCTGTGCAAAGATCACTGTCTTAATTACAGAGTTCAAAGCCCGGATTGAGTCAATCATGAATCTATTATTTATACCTGCCTCCTTCCAAAAAGCACTGAAATTAGTTAATTAAAGATACATATCAACCAGAAGCTTTTTAAAAAGTAAGAAAAGAAGAGCCAAGAGTTGAGGAGGGTAGACAAGGTGTTCAGAAGCCTGGGCAGAACTCGGCTATTGCAGTCAGCGCGCCACCTGGCTTAGAGTCCACTGACCAGCCCCCCAACACACATACACACACACGCCTGCCAACACCTGCCACCCCCAGGATCCGAGAGAAAGAGGGATCTGATTGAGGTTTCAGGAATAAAGGTTGCAGCCAGTTCAACAGAGGGCAAGATCTCCCTAGCAATCATTTCTAGAGCCCAGTTGGCCTTCAAGACGTCAGGTGTTTTCATAAGCTCGAGTGCAGTTTGAACAGAGAGAAAGACCTTGGGCCCTGGGTCTGAATACCTACATGCATCCCCATTTCCTGCTTTTCCAAAGTGGCCCTAAAGGTGCACCCAACAGATGACAAGTTTCCCTCTTTGGTGGGGGGTGCTGTGGGCTTCCCATGACCTCAGTCTCTGGAGGCTTAAATTCCATCAGGGCTGGGTGTGTCTCGGGAGAGAGGGGCCTCTGCCTCCATTCCCCAACTTATTCGGGTGTTTCTCAGCACAGCCTGACTGGGAAGTTCTAGGCATTAGGTTGCCAGGACCTTGTGCCACCTGCCCTTTGCGGCTTTGATGGGGGGAGCCCTGGTCCATGTCTATGATGGGAAAATAGGGGCCCCCAGGGAACTGTGAGCTGCAGAAAACAACTGATATTTATTGGGCACCTGCTGTGGGCCAAGCCCTTGGCCAAGTGCATTGCAAGCACCATCTCATTGAAGCCTCCTGCTGGGTGTTATCACCCCATTTCACAGAAGTAAGACCTGAGGGCAGAGAGGTTGGCTGACTTGCTGGTCAGCGTGCGGACCAGGGTCCCAAGCCCAGGCTCTTTCCCTTAAGCCTGGCCGCTGCCTTGGGCTGGGGTCCCTTGGGTTCCTCTCTCAGGGTGGGCCTGTCTTAGCTGCCCAAGACCATCCGGTTCTTAAATGGCAGAAGTGGGATGCACATTTAAGTGCTCAAGTGCATGGGCTCTCCACTTGTGCTGAGAGAGAAGGGGCCTGAGAGCAGCAGGAAGAAATAGCTGGCCTGATGCTCCGGAGACCAGCAGCCGCTGTGGCTGTAACACCTGCCCCTCCCCCACCTCCTCGGCAGAACCCCCGCACCCGTGGGTGCTCACGGCTCCGTCCGAGTTAATATTCATGCTCCTTACCAGGCAGCTCAGGCCCCAGGTCCTGGTTCTGTTGGAGGTTCAAGCAGGGAGAGGTGGTGAAAAGATCTCATCTCTGCAGGACCCACTTTGCCCTCCTCCTCCTCGGCGCTGCTTCCCTCCCAGGCGAGGGCATCAGTGCAGCCTGCAGCCAACCCTGGGAAGCTGTGAGCACGTGTTCGCTTGTGCTCTGCTTTCTCTACACTGATGTAGCCGCTGGCTCCATCTTTCCTGAGCACCCGCTGTGTGCCAGGCCCCGGGCACAGCAGCAGGGATGCGAAGACCATGAAAACGTGGACACTGCTTCCGAGGGAGGGGAATGGAGGCAGGTGTCACCATCGGGCACAGAGGGCGTGTGATCTCTGTGGTCATGGAGAGAAGGCTCACGTGGATGTGGTCTATGAGCCTCGAAGGACCAGTGTGTTTTCATCAGGTGGAAGAGGCAGGGCGGAGAGAGGAGGATGCTCAGGCAGAGGTACCGGCATGGGCAAAAGCACGCGGCTGCAGGATGGTGCAGTTCCGGTGCCAGGAGCAGTGGGTATGGAGGCGTGCGGCTGAAGGACAGGACTGAAGACGTGGGCTGGGCAGAGGTTGGACCCCCCTGCGTACCGGGCCTGGCAAATAAAATTTAGCCTGAAGGCTTTAGAAGAAATGTGCTGATGATACAGGATGAGGGATCAGAGATTGAGAGGGAGGCTGCAGGAAGGCGGCCCAGTCATGAGCTAGTTACAGTGGCTGGGAGAAGGAGGATGCTGGCCGGACACGGCTCAGCTGGCTTCATCTATTGTCTGTCTCTCAAAATCCTGGACATGTTGCTGTGGCTGTGGTGTAGACTGGTGGCTACAGCTCCGATTCGACCCCTAGCCTCAGAACCTCTACATGCTTCGGGTGTGGCTCTAAAAGACCAAAAAAAAAAAAGGGGGGGGGAAGAAAAATTCTGGACATGCATGCAGCTCTCTCCCTGGGCCATCTGTCCTGGGCGGTGAGCTAAGTGTGGCGCTGCGTGAGAGGACCCCTCTCCATTACTTGCAGGAGCTCCATGCCTCGGACCCTGCCCCCCCCCCCGGTCTGTAGGGGGACAATGCACTTGCAGAGTAAGCCCAGAGCAAAAGACCATCGACCCAACAGCCCCTCCCACGGGCCTGCCTGTCTGCAGCCAGAGGCGAGGGCGATGCCAGGCTGCTCCAGTGTTTTTCATCCATACCGGGGCCAGGACCTGGCAACCAGGCAGCCGAAAGCATTCTAGGAGGCGCAAGGCGGGGGGCGGGGGTGGGGGATTAGGAGGTGGGCACCTGAGAATGCTCCCGGGAGACTGGTTTGTGTGTACAACCATTCGTGTATTCCTTCGTGGGAAAAGGTGAATATTGTTGAGCAGGTGAGAGCAACCATTCTGCAGGCAGGCTGCCTGGGTTCAAATCTGGACTCTGCGCTTTGGGAAATTCTGCGACCTTTCTGTGCCAGTTTTCCCTTCTTACCCATGGGGTTAATGTGAGGCTTAACCTGGCACGAAGCAAGTGCCCTATAAATATTAGTACAAATATTATTCTTTGACAAAGTACTTCTATGCCAGGAACAAAATTCCCCTACTGCTCTTTAATTATCCTCCAGCCCATCTCCCAGGAGAGATGGTAGTGAGCTCCCTGGGGACAAAGATCATGTCTCATTTGTCTGCCCCCGCACAGTGCCTTTGCTAAATGAATTCATTTGCTAAGTGAATGAACCAGGAATATCTTATTGACCTTTAGGAGACTGTGTCTCCTACATGTGTCTTTTCCTCCCTCTCCTTGCCGCACACCTTTGCCCAAGCTGTTTCCCTCATCCAGAACCCCGCTACCCAGCTTCTCTACCAATGTTTGGAATGTGTGGATCCTATTAATGCTCGCCTCACACTGCGTGCTGGTGTGTGTCTCTCCCCTGACACTGGGCTCCTCGGAGATGGGGCTGGAGCCTTATTCTGTGCTGAGCCCCAGGTGCTTCATGCAGGATGTGTATTCTGTGACCAGCTCTGTGTAAGCTACGAAGCAGAAGGCCTGGCCCCTGCCCTCAGGGAGATCACTGGTCCTGGGTGGATAGAGGCGTGCCAGCAGAGCCTAGAGTGGGCGCGGGGGCTCCAGAGTGAGGACCTGCGTTCCAGGTGGAAGAATTACGGTGACAGCAGCCCTGAGCAAATCCCGCACATCGGCCACCTGGCTCCTGAGAGAACCACGCAGCTCCCAAACATTTTCTTTTTTTCTTCTTTCTTTTTTTTTTTTTTTAGGGCCGCACCTGTGGCCTATGGAGGTTCCCAGGCTAGGGGTCGAATCGGAGCTACAGCTGCCAGCCTACACCACAGCCACAACAACACCAGATCCAAGCTGAGTCTGCAACCTGTACCACAGCTCACAGCAACACTGGATTGTTAACCCACTGAGCAAGGCCAGGGATCGAACCTGCAACCTCATGGTTCCCAGTCGGATTTGTTAACTGCCGTGCCACGACGGGAGCTCCCAAACATTTTCTTTAGTAATAGTCACCTGCCCTTGCCTGGCTCTCTGCTTCCATGAACCATCAACCTGGGAATTTGCAAACTCTCTCCTTAATCTTTAAGAGGAAAATATTCTGATAAACAGTCAAAATTAGCAGACACGCTCAAGTGAAATTCTTTCCCTGGAAATAAAGAATAGAGCCATTCACGTCCGTGAAGAATGATTTGAAACATCCCCAGGGAGCCAGCAGGAAGCAGGGAACCAAGGAAAGCGCTGGGCTGGGAATAGGCCTTGCTGGAGCTCCCCGCCGCCCCCCACCACCACCCACTGAGCCCTGCTTGTCCTGATCCTGCCTCAGATCATCGCTGCCTTGTGGTGGCGGGTGTGAAGTCGGCTCTGAGACCCCTGATTCCTCAGAGGTGAAAAATGGTCTACTTTAGACAGTCCTGTGGTCCCTTCTTCCCATACTTTCCTGGAGCCTTTGGGGAGTTGGGTCAGAGGCTCAGGGACACCCCAGGTTTCCTGGAGGAGGCAGGTGTGGTGACACGGTGGGCGGACAGGAGAAGGGGCACTGTGTGGATGTGACGAGCCGGGCTTGGGAACCCGCTGGTCTCTGGCTGTGGTCCCGACTCTGCCACGCGCGCTAGCTCTGCGACCGTTTGCCAGGTTACCTCGCCTCTCGGGGGCTTAGTTTCCTCATCTGAACCGTAAGAAAAAGCCCTTCCTCTCTCAGAGATGAGGAACCAAGGACATCCATTGGAAAGGGCACCGTGGATGAAAAGTGACATTTCGGGGGCAGCGACAAGCCTCTCCAGGGCGGGATGAATGGTCCACAGAGACGCTTGAGTCCTAACTTCTCTTTCCAGCCTCAGTTTCCACCACTTTCCTTTTTATTTATCGTTGGGACCTTAAGTGGGCGTTGGAGGCCTTTGGGTTCCTCCTCTGTCTGCACCTTTGAGACCAAGCCCTGAGCTGGAAGCATGACCCGCCCCCCGTTCTGAGCCCCACCGCGTGCCCCCTTCCAACAGCTATGAGCTGAGTGTGTTCTCCCAGTGGCACGGCAAGGCCCCTACCACGACCGCCATTTTACAGGCTCTCCTCAGTAAAGGGACTGGCCCAAGAGTTCACAACCAGGGAGTAGAGAAGCCCCTCAGATACAAACTTTAGAGCCCGTGTTCTTTTCCCATTCTCGTACTGCCTTCACTCACGCTGGCTCTTCCTCCGGCCTCGAATCCCCTCCCTCCACCTCTGCTATCTCAGTCCTTCCCTTTGAGATTCCATCCACCTGTAACTTTTTTTTTTTTTTGTCCTTAAGCTCCCAGGCTAGGGGTCGAATCACAGCTGTAGCTACCAGTCAGTGCCACAGCCACAGCAACGCCAGATCGGAGCCGCGTCTGCGTTTATACCGCAGCTCACAGCAACACCGGATCCTTAACCCACTGAGCGAGGCCAGGGGTTGAACCCTGAACCTCATGGTTCCCAGTCAGATTCATTAACCACTGAGCCACGGCAGGAACTCCCATTCATCTGTAACTTCTCTGAGCCCTTCCTCACTTTCTCAGATTTCTCCCTCCTCCAAACTACTTGTAAAAATTACATTTTTCTCTGCTTCTAAGAAAATGCCCATTATGAGAAAAGATATGCAAGTATAAAGAAGATAAAACTCCCCTCTGTCCCACCACCCAGAAATTTCTAGTCTTTTCTCTGTGTATTTCCATATGCATTCTTGTGTAGTTTCCCCAAATATTTCTATAATACTTCCTTTTTTATTTTTATGATTTTTATTTTTTCCATTATAGTTGATTTGCAGTGTTCTATCAATTTCTACCGCACAGCAAAGTGACCCAATCATATTTTTTTTCTCACATTATACTCCATCAAGTTCCATCACAAGTGACTAGATATAGTTCCCTGTGCTATACAGCAGGATCTCATTGCTTATCCACTCCAAATGCAATAGTTTGCATCTGTTAACCCCAGGCTTTCTTGCTCCTACTTTTCTTTTGGCCCTTATAACTTTCTGACTTACTGTACCTGTCTGATTCTCTCTGCCAGGCTGTGAGCCCCTCGAGGCAGGCTCTGTGCCTTGATTCTGGTCAGCACGCACACAGGCACCCGGCTCAAAGCCGGCTGCAGGGAAGGAGGTGGGTCAGAGAGCTGAGGGGGTCGTCCTTTTAGCTCCGTGATTGTTCCCAAAAGTGCAGGGAGAAAAGGACTCCATTCATTTAAGAGCCCAGCAATCAGCGAGAGGAAGTAGGAGCCACACATGCCATTCTTTACTTTTCAGATTAAAACATCTGCACTCAAAGTCTTGAGGAGGCTCATTCTGGGAGGCTGGGGCTACACTGGAGAGAGGAGAAGATGAACCTGAGTCACACCCCCGCTTCCCCTTTTCCTAGTTCTGTACCACTGGGCACATTATGCCAACTCTGGGCCCTCAGTTTTTCCATCTGTAAAATGGGGATAACTAATGCCTCTTTATAGGGCTCTTGTGAGGATGAAGTGGTGAATACGAACAACTCCCCGCAGTGCCAGGCGTGAGGATGGCCCTCACCGAGTGCTGGTCCCCCCTCCCTTCCTTCTTCTCAAAGGATTAAGATGTGAGATAACGACCTCCATTTATTACAGATCTGTCATGTGCTAAGCATCGTAGGGGCTGAAAAAGATGCTCTTCCTGCCTTAAATTCCCAGTGGAGATACGAGACTTACACAGCTGCTGATTAAAGAGGGAACTGGCCCATTATAAGGGCTAATTGCGCAGCCCAGATAATGAGGCTAACTGAGTTAGGGCCCAGGGAGCTCCCTGTGTGCCGAGGTCCTCAGGGAGGCCATGGACGTGCTTCCCCCCAGATAAATGACAGTCTTTGCAACTCTGGAAGCAGTCAAGGCAGAAGACTGCAGAGACAAGCCTATCTGGCCGCAGAGTTGGAATTTGTAAGCTTAGGTTTTTTAATCTGTCTCAGGTTACCAGTTGTCCATAAATTACAGCATCGTGATGGTTAAGGAACATGAGATTAGGTTGGATAGAAAGAATGAAATGAAACTACAAAAATCAGAGAATAGGATCACACGGGACTGGTAATTGCATAAGCATCAGAGTCTCCACCGAGTTCTGCCCCTCGGTAGAGAACAGGAACGAATCTCATCAGGCTTCTTTCCATCCTTGTTTTTGTCCATCCTGGTTTGCGTGATGAGAAGGCATTGATCATAGCTGTGGTCTAGGTAATCAGTCAGGCAATGCAGCATGGTCATTACGGGCGCAAAGCTTTGGAGTCAGACAGATCTATTTGCTCTGCCACTTTCTGCTGTGTGATTTTGGGCAAGTTGCTTAGCTTTTCTGAGCTTCACTTTCCTTGTCTATAAAGCAGGGATAACCAAAAGAGACCTCTTTCATACCTTTTTTTTTTTTTTAAGCTGTAAAATGGATACCATTGCAGTGCTTCTCACGGTGCTTATAAAAATTCAATAAATATTAGCCGATTTTAGTTTTATTAAAGTTAAGATGTGTATGAAAACAGTACAGACTGTTTTTCCCCAAATGTGCATGTCAGAAGTACACACTTCGTTGGCAGGAGGCTGCTTCTGGAAGGTTGAGGGGTGCCCTGGGGCAGGAGAAAGAGCACTGGCAAAGTTGGCACCCAAACTCAGGTCACCCCATTCAGTGGTTTTCACTGTAATTCACAGTGTGAAATGCATTTTACATCACAGCCCACTACATTTGTGCATTGATTGATAAGAGGAAAAAATTCATTAAAAAAATATACAACTTGAAGTTCCCATCGTGGCTTAGAGGAAGCAAATCTGACTAGTATCCACGAGGACGCAGGTTCAATCCCTGGCCTTGCTCAGTGAGTTAAGGATCTGGTGCTGCTGTGGCTGTGGTGTGGGCCGGCAGCTATAGCTCCAATTTGACCCCTAGCCTGGGAACTCCATATGCCTTGGGTGCAGCCCTAAAGACAAAAGAAAAGGCAACCTGACCACATGCAGTGAACACTGGTATTTTCTTTTTTTCTCCTTTTTTTTTCCAATGCAACAGTGTGCTTATTCCAGACCCAGTTATTGTGTTCCAATCACAGTATGAACATGCTATATGAAATGACCATGACCTTGGGAAAGTCGTTTTCCCTCTCTACGCTTCAGATTTCCCAGCTATAAACCACTCGATGCCCAAACAGCCTCACTGCTGCTTGATCTGTGCCAGGAGCGCACAAAGCTCTTGCTGTTTAGAGGGAGCCCATCCAGGTGCTGCACGAGGGACAGAGATTAAGAAGAGCAGTTTCCGCCCCCCAGGCCTCCAAGGAAGCCACTTGGGGACCCTGGGGATGGGTGGAAGGGGTGGGGTTTGCAGAGATTGCTTCTCCCCAAAGCCGCAGTGTGATGGAGAGGCAGGCAATGGAGTGAGAAGTAACTGGTGTTATTTTTTCCAATTTGTGCCCCAGCAGCCTTCCTGACAGCGAGACGGGAGAGGACCCCAGGTACAGCTTTGGAACTGGGTTGGAAGTGGGTTCTGATAAAGGGCATGGAGGTATGGCTGGTGGGGGGTAGGGAGGAATACTGAGTTTGGATTCAGGGGTGTACAGCCTACATCATCTTAGAGACATGAGGCCTTATAATAAGACATGCGTTCTCAGCAAGGGCAAAAATCTGGTTCTTGGGGAGAGAAAACAACTTGAGACATTACAGAGGTTTATGGCCCTCCAAAGGGCCACAGTATGTAAACAGATACACAGCAGGCCTGTTGTATCAAAATTTCATGGTGGGTAGAGTCAGAAAGTGGATTAGTGGTTGTCACAGGGTGGCGGGAAGGACGGTAGAGTGGCTGCTCTTGGCTATAGGTTTCCTTTGGGGGGGCATGATAATGTTCTGAAATTAGTAGTGAGGGTTGCACGACCTGGTGAACAACAGTGAATTGGGAGTTCCCATCGTGGCTCAGCGGAAACGAATCTGACTAGGAACCATGAGGTTGGGGGTTCGATCCCTGGCCTCTCTCAGTGGGTTAAGGATCCAGCATTGCCGTGAGCTGTGGTGTAGGTTGCAGACGCTGCTCAGATCCCACGTTTCTGTGGCTGTGGCTTAGGCCGGCGGCTGTAGTTCCGATTTGTCCCCTAGTCTGAGAACTTCCATATGCTGCATGTGTGGCCCTAAAAAGCAAATTAAAAAAAAAAAAAAACAAGCAAACAAAAAACAGTGAATTGGAAAAGAAATGTGTCAGGGAAGGGATGACTAGAAAAAAAATATATGCCTAAAATGGCTATAGGGGTGATCATGAAAAAAAGGTTGAGCAAGATAATTTTAAGGAGAAACGGTGGGTCTTCCCGAGGCCAGACAGAAGATTCAGTCTTGTTGCTTTATGTTCAGTGTGCTTAATATTCCAGTTGTCTAAAACACCCAAGTGGAATAGATTAATGAGGCTCTAAGACTTTCAAGACCCTCCCTAACCTTGCCTCTTTCAAGACAACTGAGACACACTGGAGAGAGTGGGAAGTCAGGGCTGGGAAGGTTGACTCGACCTTGTAAATCAGTTTAAGCTTTGGGCCGTCGCTCCCCAGTGCCACCGAGGTTTCACTTGCCCATATTTTCTCTGCCCTTTCTCCTGCCCTGTCGCCAAGTGCCAGGGTGTGATGACAGGCCAGCCTCTCTAGCCATCATGACTGTAGTTCTTGAGCCAAAAATCAGACCTCGTGGTATGTGACAAGTGTGACTGTGTGGATGAGAACAATGAGACCAAGGTTGAGGTCAGTCCAGGCCACGTGGGCACCACCAGTGGCCGTGTCTCTCTTGGCACATTTCCCCCGGCTCCACGTGGTCTTCTGACAGGGCTGCAAATCACTCCTGGAGCCCTTCTTGGCCCCTAGGTGCCACCCCGAGTCCCACCGGCTGTAGTTTCCCTCCCACAGACTGTGGGCACCAGTGGTGACTTGCCCGGCCCAACCTGCCTGTGGTCAGAGCACAGCACGCTTCCTGCCCCAGCTCTTTGTGCAGCTGCATTAGCCTGAGACCTCGGCCAGTGCATCTGAGCCCTGACGCAGAGGCTGGGTCCACAGGAGCCACGGGTTGGGCCTGGGAATCCTCTGACATAGGAGTTCCCATTGTGGTGCAGCCGACATGAATCTGACTAGGAACCATGGGGTTGTGGGTTCGATCCCTGGCCTCGCTCAGTGGGTTAGGGATCTGGCATTGCCGTGAGCTGTGGTGTAGGTCGCAGACGCGGCTCGGATCTGGTGTTGCTATGGCTGTGGCGTAGGCTGACAGCTGTAGCTCCGATTCGACCCCTAGCCTGGGAACCTCCATTTGTCACGGGTGTAGCCCTAAAAAAACAGAGAAAAGAAGACTCCTCTGACATAGGAAGTCCCCCCCGGGGGGCTAACCCCAGGATGCCTTCTCCCAGCCTCATCCTTGTAACGTAACCAGGTCCCCCCACCAGGCCCTCCTCGCACACCCCTCGTGTGTCCAGGCAGTGGAGGCTCCCGCGGGGTGGCGTGCAGCATTTGTGGCTGCAGACTCGGTCTCGGGGACGGTAAAGGTTCCCACGCTGGGTCTGAGGCAGCTCAGAATGTCTGTGGAGAACTTGGTCCGCTCACGGGAACCTGAAGGCGCACGTTTCCTCCCCTGCTGCAGCCCGGAGCGGGAGACGGCGGACGCGGATGTCAGGTACGCTGTCCCGGGAGCACTGCCCTCCGGGCCGAGGGAGCCACAGGCCTTGGCAGGCGGCCCCCCAGGTCCAGCCCAGCTGCGCAGAAGGCCCGGGAGGGCTCTGCGCTTCCAGGGGCGGTTTGGAGGCTGCCGCTGTGTCTGTGTATCAAGCTGCGCCCTTCACACCGGATCATTTTTATCCAATGGTCATCCTTTCCTTTTCCTTTCATTCCTTTTTTTTTTTTTTTTTTGGTCTTCAAATTCAGTTTCCTTGGCTCTGCCTTTTTTATTTTTTAAGTTCCATTTGGAGACTTACCCGTTAACATCCAACTGGAGTGGTTTGAGGGCCTCTCAAGGAAGGAGGAAATCAGGGTTCAAGTGGTTACTTCGATCGGTCATGTTTGGGGCTCCTCCTGGGCTCTGGGTAGCCCTAGGAAACGGTGGCGCAGAGCAGGAAAGGGGTCGGGGTCCCGTATTCCCCAGTCAGCTAAGACCCAGCACCCAAGCTTGCCTCAGGCCCTGGGGGAGAAGCCACCAGGAGCCACCCCAAGCAGATTTCTGCCCACCGCACCTCCTCATCTGAGCACTGCCCCCACCCCCCTCAGCCCAGTTAAAGTCATCAGCTTGACAAGGGCCTGTGACCGTGAGCCCCCGAGAACGCCTGTCCTTCCCTGCCCTGCTTTTTTTCCAGGAAGAGGGGCCCCGTGGCCTATGCTTCCCAGAAACCCTGGCTGCTAAATGCCACCGTGGAAGAGAACATCACCTTTGAGAGTCCCTTCAATAAACAACGGTAATAGCCTCTCTCTCGGAAGGAGGCAGGGTGGGGCAGGGGAGAAATGGGTCCTGGGCCGCATGATCCGCCCCCGCCCCAGCCCCCGAGCCCAGCCGGCCGCCTGCCCCTCCATCGACCTCCCTCACCCAGCCTTCCTGCTCGCTCTCCACCCCGCTTATCTGGATTCCAGCCTGTTCTGTAGGATCCATCTGGAGATGATCCAGATGTGCTGGGCATCAGGACAGCCCAACTCCTGGGGTTGAGAAGGTGGTGGTGGGGGTGCTGCAGAAGCCCCGCGGCCGTCTCTCGAGGCTGGTGAGAAGTCGCACCCAGCCTTCCACGAGTCTCTGCTCTCGTGATCCCTGGCTCCACTCCGCAGCTTTTGCACGAAACCCTCCCATGATAATAACGGCCGACAACATCAAGGGAGCTTCTGCCAGATGCTCTTTGTATGCCTGACTTCCTCTCATGCTCACCCCAATCCCGGGAGGTGGGTGTGACTGTTATCCCCATTTTACAGATGAGGAAACTAAGACTCAAGAAGATTAGGCAACTTGCCCAAGGCCACCAGTAAGGGACAGGAATGGGTTTCAGATCCAAATCTTCCTGACGCCCACGTACATGTCACCGAGACACTCTGATGCCTCCATGCGCCCTGGCTGGCACCTGCCAGGCTGCGAGCTGACCAGGGAAGTGCGAGAGGAGCAGGCTGGACAAATATTTGGCCAGCCATCATCATTACTGCCTAAACCAACCAGCAGTGATTTTTTTTCTCTGGCAGTGCCCCAAGCACGGGCTCTGGCTGTAGTTTTTCCCACCGCACGGGGGCCACGGGACCTCCCTTGTCACTTATGTGGCCTGTTTGCTCCCATCCAATGTCATCCTTCAAATATTTAACTTGCTCCAAGATGGTGTGAGGTGCTGCCCTCAGCTCTTTCCCAGCTCACGTGATGTTTGCTTGCACCCATCAGGAGGCCCATTAAAGCCATTGCTCATCCGGGGCCCAGCTTACCAGAGGGTAATGACCCTTGGCAGACGCTCAGGCCCGCCTCTGGCCAGGCAGCTCAGCTGTGTCCCCACCCCGCCCCGCTGCAGGTACAAGATGGTCATCGAAGCCTGCTCCCTGCAGCCGGACATTGACATCCTGCCACATGGAGACCAGACCCAGATTGGGGAACGGGTTAGTAGCAGCCTCCGAGGGGGGTTCTCAAAGCTGGGCCTTCAGGGCCCTCTGCTCCCCGCCATCACCATCACCCTGCCATCCTTCTCGGGGAGAGCAGGTAACTGAGAAGTGAAGTGGGGGAAGGCTGAAGAGTTGCCTGCAGTGGGATCAAAAATCTCCTTGAGCCCTGGGCTGGTGGCTGTCCTTGACAGTTTTTGGTCCTGCTTGGTGCAGAGGTCAGCTTAGCTCTTTCCCAGGCTGGGGAGGATGACATCTCCATTCATTCCCGGACGATGTCCTGAGAGCCCGCAGGGCCCTGCGCTGGGCTCAGGGTTGTTCTTCCTGTTCCCCCTCCCGGTGGGGCCGCTCCTCCGTCAGCTTAGACCATTAGGACACTCCCTCCCATGGCTGTTTCTCCTGCGTAGGATTTATCTTTTTTTTTTTGCCTTTTATGTAGAGCCATACCTGCGGCATATGGAGGTTCCCAGGCTAGGAGTCTAACAGGAGCTGTAGCCGCCGGCCTTCGCCACAGCCACAGACACGCGGGATCCGAGCTGCGTCTGCAACCTACACCACAGCGCACGGCAACGCCGGATCCTTAACCCACTAAGCGAGGCCAGGGATCGAACCCGCAACCTCACGGTTCCTAGTCGGATTCGTTAACCACTGAGCCACTAAGGGAACTCCCTGCATAGGATTTAAATCCCCTGTTCCTCTGCCTGGCTTTTCATTGGCCAGATGGTCCCCGGCATCTGCATGATGAATCTTCAAAGACATGGGGGTCACGCTTCCCACTTCTGCGTGAGTTCAGTAAATACGTACAAGCCACAAGTCCTCCTCTCTGCACGGTGAGCAGGGAGCAAAGAGGTGGATAGAGCCAGGCCTCCCTCCTAAAGAGCACGCGGGCAAGCAGGGGCCAGGACAGTCTCTCCCGAAGGGCTGTGAGGGCGTGACCTTTCCTCCCTTTTGGTGACAGGGCATCAACCTGTCTGGTGGTCAGCGCCAGCGAATCAGCGTGGCCCGAGCCCTCTACCAGCACACCAACGTCGTCTTCCTGGTAAGTGTGCCAAACAGTACCTCCCATGGGGGCCTTCGTGTCTGGCCGCCTCCTTGGCTTATTGTCTACAGGAACAGACAGACCAGCATACACACACACACACACACACACACACACCCCACACCACACCATCACCCAATAGCCTCCCTTCCCAGGGGCAAATCTCTCCTGCCAGAAATATTTCCTACTCATCGATGGAGAAATAGAGGCAAGGATAGTGCACCTGACCCACGTGGACTTCACACTGAGCTCTGAAGTTGCCCTGAGAAGAGGCAAGTCGTAATTCCAGGCAACCTCCCTGTAGCACAGCCCCAGTCTAACAACACTTATTTAGCCCAACTGTAAGAACGGTGAATACACGGAATGGGAGTTACCACTCCCCATCTCATGCCCAGAGCAGACATTGCTAATCAATCACAGCATTGTTTTCCACGGAAACTGAACTTGGCTTCAGACTCCTCAGCACAACATTCCCGGTAAGCACCAACAATCAAACATGAGAGAACACTTAGTTACGCCTGCCCTACTTCGTGCCAAGTTCTGCATGAGGTGCCTTAGTTGATACTGAAGAACTCTAAAGCCCAGTCGTTGGCCTCAGAGGTTTAGAATCTGACTAGGCAGACAGAGCTCCCCCACACTCAAGAGCCACAGCCCATTTGAAAGCCAAACTGTATGATCTAGACTCGGGTTGGGGGAGGGGGTCCTTGTCCAGGAGAAGACTGTGAGGGCTAGAGTAAGCAGGGGGGCTTCCTAGAGGAGGGCCTTGAGAGTGAGACAGTCAGGGAGTTCCTATTGTGGCGCAGAGGAAACGAATCCGACTAGGAACCATGAGGTTGTGGGTTCGGTCCCTGGCCTCGCTCAGTAGGTTAAGGATCCGGCGTTGCTGTGAGTTGTGGTGTAGGTCGCAGACATGGCTCGGATCCCGCGTTGCTGTGGCTGTGGCGTAGGCCGGCAGCTGTAGTTCCAATTAGACCCCTACCCTGGGAACCTCCATATGCCACGAGTGCAGCCATAAAATGACAACAGTCAAAAAAAAAAAAAAGAGTGAGGCAGTCAGATAGGTGGAAAGAAGAAATCTGGAGAGACTGTTAGAAGAAGGAACCTCAGGACTTTGATCCCAGCTTTACTCTCCACCCCCCACACCACTCAACACACACCAGCACTCCCCACCAAACACGCTGTAAAACAGGAAGGTTCTAAGTCTTTGCCACCATCTGACACATGCACAGCACTTTACAAAGTACTAGCTCATTCCTGATCCCATGTGCACTTCAAACAACCTTGTTAGAGAGAAGCAAAGTGGATATTCCCGTTAGTTTCAGCTAACTTTTAAGCTCCTACTCTGTCTCGGGCACAGGTACAGGCACAGGCACAGACACCTTGGGGGCCGCGCTGTCGGGGCAGACCTGTAACTCTCAGCTCTGACTCTGTGTAGGGTACCCCTGGGCAGAGGACAGGCTAGGCGTGGGTGTCAGGAAAGGACACTGGAAGAGCTCGTGCTCAGGTGAAGCCCTGACGGATGAGTCATAGTTCACCCGACAGAAAAAAGGCTGATCAGCTCTCTGAGCGGAGGGAACAGCTCGGGCAAAGGCCTGGAATGTCAAGTTCGCTGGAAACCCGGAGTGTAGGGAGCTTGGACAAGACAGATGAGAAGTGAAGCTGGAAAGGAAGACTGAGCGGGTGGAAAGGGGCTGGATTAGCGTGCTAAGGAGTCTCCACAGACTCTGGAGTCTTGGTGGAGGTTCAGGAATCGGGAAGCCTCGTCATTAGATCTGTCTGAGAGCCAGAACCGATAGCCTTATTTTAAGATGAGGACACGAAAGCCCAGAGAGGCTAGGTGCTCTATCTGAGGCCACACAGCTAACTAGTGTCAGTCCCTAAAACAGAGCTGGTGTGACTCTGGCCGTTTTTACACTCACTGTTACCCTCTCTTCTCATACTTGGCCCTACCTTCTCCCGTCTACACTAGGACGACCCTTTCTCAGCTCTGGATGTCCATCTGAGCGACCACCTGATGCAGGCCGGGATCCTTGAGCTGCTCCGAGATGATAAGAGAACCGTGGTCCTCGTGACCCACAAACTGCAATACCTGCCGCACGCAGACTGGGTGAGGGGCCACGAGGGGGTCAGGCTGCGGAAGGCCGAGGCGGAAGAGACCTCGACACCTTCCAAGGAGTTAATCGGATGTCTCAGTGGTGATTGCCCAGGGCCACAGAGCAGAAGAGAGGAGCCCGGGAGAGCTCCGTGTGGGCTGGGCAGGTCGAGGAGACAGCTCAGGGTCTGGTATTACCTAGAGCTACAGACATCACCCCTCCTGACCTGGGACCCCTGTGAGGACAAACAAAGCTGGCACCAGAAGTCTCAGAGAGCAGCAGACACTCAGTTCCTACCTCCGTTTCCTGTCTGGTTTGATGACTCAGGCCCCCCTCCCTTGGGGAGGAGCCCATTTGAATGGGTGACCCAGCCTCCTGCTGGCTGGTGCTGCAGATTCAAGTTGGGATCAAATGGAAACTATGGAAACAAACAATGCCTGCAGTAATAGAAACTTTGATATTATCCATACGATGCAATTTTGTGAAATCCCACAAAATTCCCATAATCCTTAACATGTAGACAATAGTTACTCTTCGAATAACTGGAAACATTTCTTTTTTCTTTCTTTCTTGTTTTGGCTTTTTTGAGGGGCTGCATCTGCCTTCTATGGAGGTTCCCAGGCTAGGGGTTGAATCGGAGCTACAGCTGCTAGCCTACGCCACAGCCACAGCAACGCCAGATCGGAGCTGCGTCTGCAACCTACACCACAGCTCACAGCAGCTGAGGATCCTTAACCCACTCAGCAAGGCCAGGAATCGAACCTGCAACGTCATGGTTCCTAATAGAATTCTTTTCTGGCTGCACCACAACGGGAACTCCGAAACATTCCATTTTTAAGATGAAAATCATCTGATATTTGAAATCTGATCCTTGCCTGACTCCTAGATCAATTTGCCTCTGAAAACTGAAGCCTTCCGTGAGCTTCAGGCCTGTGCTAAACGGCCCTAATCCCCCCCAAAGAAGTCCTCCTTCTATGTGGTAAGATCCTCCCTCCACTATCAAAAGGAAAAAAAAAGTCGAGATTTTTTTTAAAGCTATTAAAATATGTGCAGGTTTGTATCAGTGTTTCTGTGGTGACACTTTCAGGTGAGACAATTCAGGACAATCCTTAGTTAGAAAAAGACACAGAGATATCTGGTTCCTGGAAGTGACAGTGAGCTGGAATCCTGGGCACCCATCCCTAAATCCTGGCATGGGGTGCGGATGGGGAGCGAGAGGAGCTGGGGTGGGTTTCTAAATTAATGATGGGTCTACATGAGTGTGAAACATCAAAGGTTTCAAATAAGATAGTTTTACTGATGTTAAAGAGGCCTTGTCCACTTAGACCAGCAGGTGCTTTCAAACGTGGTGAAACCTATTGGAGGAGCGACGGGTAATGTGCTTTTAGCTCGCTCAGTGTATGAAAACAGCTGCCACTGCCAGCGTCCTTAGGGATAACCAGACAGGTTGACCGGGATGCAGGCATTCGCTCTGCAAACCCTCCTACAGGAGTTCCCGTCATGGCTCAGTGATTAACAAACCCGACTAACATCCATGAGGACGCAGGTTCGATCCCTGCCCTCGCCTAGTGGGTTAAGGATCCGGCATTGCCGTGAGCTGTGGTGTAGGTTGCAGACGCGGCTCGAATCCCGCGTTGCTGTGGCTGTGGTGCAGGCCGGCAGCTGTAGCTCTGACTGGACCCCTAGCCTGGGAACCTCCATATGCCGTGGGTACAGCCCTAAAGAGACAAAAATACAAAAAACAAGAAAAAAAAAAACTCCTATAGACCACTGGGCAGCCATGGAGTATTCCTCCCGAGCACGGCCCCCAGATGTACCAGACTCTAAATCCTGGAGTGTGTTGGCGAGGGCACGTTGTCACTACTGGGCCCCTACAGTGGGCAAGCTGGAGACCTTTGTGGTGAGGGAAGGGTGGGCGCCCTGTGCTCAACCCTCTCAGACCCCTCGGTCAGGCGGGGGCGGGAACCCCCTTGCCCCCCCAGCCAGCCTCCCGCTGGGTGTGTTTCTGCCCTTCCAGATCATCGCTATGAAGGACGGCACCATCCAGAGGGAGGGCACCCTCAAGGACTTCCAGAGGTCTGAGTGCCAGCTCTTCGAGCACTGGAAGACCCTCATGAACCGGCAGGACCAGGAGCTGGAGAAAGTGGGTATATCTTGGAGGCCAGGTAGCCCAGGAAGGGGAAGCTGCCGCTAGAACCTGGACTCACAAAGGCCTTCCCAGCCTCCCTGGCCCCAAGAAGCCGCCTTACGAAGGACAGATGTGGGAGCCGGGCCTGAATTCGCTTCTAGCAGAGGAGAGCCAGGCAGTACCTGTGCCAGCAGCCCCGGGCAGGGTCGTGAGTGCCTTTCCCTTATCCTGAGACAGTCAGATGACCTTCGGTTACAAGGCTTCAGATAATCAACTCAAACTGGCAAAGCGAAGGAAAACAATAGCGGTGAGGGAGTGAAGGATTTATTGGCTCAGGAAATTGGAAAGTCCCACCGTGCCATAGCTTCAGGTGGAAAGGGACCCAGGCAGTCAAGCAACGTCATGGGGAATCTGCTTCTCCCGATCTGCTGGCTCTGCTCCCCTCACACTGGCTTCATTCTCATGGTAGCAGCGAGGGCCACTGGCAGTCTCAGGCCTCCATCCTCCCAGATCAACAGCTCTGCTGGAAAGAGAGGGCCTCTTTCACGGCAGTTTAGCAAAAGTCCCAGGGCTGGCGCTTATTGGTCCTGTTCGGTCAGGTGCCCACCCCTGAACGAGTCATTGTGGTCGGCGATATGGAAAGTGAGGACCTGACCCATCCTGGGTCACCGCCCGCCCTGGGTGCCACCCCACCCGAATCACAGAGGCTGAGAATAGGGGAGAGGTGGTCTTCCACGGGGAAGTTCTGGTGCCAGTACTTTAGGAAGGAGGAGCAATCCTGGCAGGACACTGGCTGGGCCCCGTCTGTCTTTCAGGAGACCGTGACGGAGAGGAAAGCCACAGAGCCACCCCAGGGCCTGCCCCGGGCCATGTCCTCCAGAGATGGCCTCCTGCAGGATGAGGAAGAGGAGGAAGGTGAGCTCAGGGGGACTGGGCGTGAAATCGTGGCTGAGATAGGCCACCCATGAGGAGGCTAAGGTCTGGGACCCTGGGAGTGGTGAGATAGGGTGCCTCCGATTAAGCCCCTTCCCCTCCATGAGCCTCAGTCTTCCCATCTGTAAGTGGGGCTGATACAGCCCCCAGTGCCCCACAGAAGGGTGCAATGTGGAGCCACAGGGAGGGTTTTCCCTGCCTGCAGAGGAGGTGGCTGAGAGCGAGGAGGACGACAACCTGTCATCGGTGCTGCACCAGCGCGCCAAGATCCCCTGGCGGGCCTGCGCCAAGTACCTGTCCTCCGCCGGCATCCTGCTCCTCTCGCTGCTCGTCTTCTCCCAGCTGCTCAAGCACATGGTCTTGGTGGCCATTGACTACTGGCTGGCCAAGTGGACGGACAGCGCCCTGACCCCGAGCCCCACGGCCAGGAATTGCTCCCTGGGCCAGGTGTGGCTGGCAGCCCCAGGGCCGGGGGCGGGGACGGGGGAGGGCTAAGCACGGACACTCCCTCCCGGCCCCCACGCCCCGAACCCTCTCGTTCTCTGCCCTGCACAGGAGTGCTCCCTGGACCAGACCATCTACGCCATGGTGTTCACGGTGCTCTGCAGCCTGGGCATCGTGCTGTGCCTTGTCACGTCGGTCACCGTAGAGTGGACAGGGCTGAAGGTGGCCAAGAGGTTGCACCGCAGTCTGCTCAGCCAGATCATCCTGGCTCCCATGAGGTAGGAGCTGGGCTACGGGCAAGTCTCTGGGCCTCAGGTCTCCCATCTATAAAATGGGAATATACAGTCTCCAGCAGCCTTCGGGGTGGTGGGGGGTGACTTAAGGCGATGGTGTGGGTCAGAGTGCCCTCCCTGACGCAGAGAGCAGAGGGAAACTGGCATTGCTCAGCCAGACACGGTGCTAGGAATTGTATTTGATGAGCTCAGCTAATTGTCACAATAGCCCTGCAAAGAGAGCATCCGCAGGCGCTGCATCAGTGTTAGTTTCCCCCTCCCTAGGTGGGGTTGGGCCCTCCCCCCTCCCCTCCGCTGCCTCTCCTCACTCAGGCATGCTGTGGGTTCGGACCCCAGGGTAGCTGTTTTAATCTCCTCTAATGGGATGGATTAAAAACCCCAAAGCCTGTTTGGTGTGAAAGAGATTTAAAGCTGTCACTGCCCAATTAGCCGGCCAACTTGGTTTACAAACACAGCAGGTAAACAGGTTATCTGGCCCCTCGTCAAGGCCAAACTTCACCATCGGACCCTACTTTTCAGCCTCATGAGCACTCTGCAGCCCACGGTCACGGCCTCCAAGTGTACTTACTGGCTCTTTGTCCCAGATCTGTGGTTCTGAACTTCACTGGTTGGGGCTGGGCTCGTTCTGGGTCACAGCTAGAGTGCTGACAGCGGGTGTGGCCTTGCAGGGTCAGCCAGGCTGTCCCCTGGACCCTGCCCCCTGCCCCTGGAAGGTTGTCCCTCTGGAGAGGACTCTGTGTCCCCAGGAAGACAGCTGCTGAGTGAGTCAGTCTGAGTGAGTGGCTGATAGCGGTGGCAGTGCTCACACGTGGGCTTGAGGGTCAGAGAGGCTAGGAAGGGGTCAGCGCCCCTTCAGGTGGCTGCAGAAATTCTCAAGGACACAGACCAGGTGTCTCAGATTTGCCGGGCAGACCTGAGGATGACTCCAGAGACGCTGAAACAAAAGAAATAGCTACCCTCCTTCGGTAAACAGGAAGGTCGTGGATAAATGAATGAGTAAGTGTTCCTCTGGTTGCCTCTTAGGTTTTTTGAGACCACGCCTCTCGGAAGCATCCTGAACAGATTTTCATCCGACTGTAACACCATCGACCAGGTACACAGGACAGCCACCCGTCTCCCCAGTTCAGAGAGAGGCCAGGCCCCCAGGAGCTTTCCCATCTGGTGCTGGCTTCCCCAGATCCGGGTGACCGGAGCCCAGTCCGTGGGTAGGAACCCCGTGGCCCCCGATCTGATTATCATGCTGCCTCAGGGCCCGGGGGCTCCCCTGGGAGACCCTCAGAATAAGGCTGAAGGAAATCACATCCCTTTGGTTTCCAGCCCCGCCCACTCTGGCTCACGTTGCAGCGTCATCTGAACCAAGGTGCCCGATTTTGTGCAGAATATTCATTTGGGTTTAGCCCGGGTTCTTTATTGACCACCGTAATAGATGGTGAAAAACGCAGCCCTAATTCCCGGTCTCAGGGTTGCGGCAGGCCTGTGAGAAAAGAAGACCGCAGGCCGTGGCGGCAGGTAGCAGCCTGACGCTGATCGGGTACCGAGACGGCCCTCCCTCTCTCACCCGCCCCGCCCTCAGCACATCCCGTCCACGCTGGAGTGCCTGAGCCGCTCCACGCTGCTCTGCGTCTCAGCTCTGGCCGTCATCTCCTATGTCACACCGGTGTTCCTCGTGGCCCTCTTGCCCCTGGCTGTCGTGTGCTACTTCATTCAGAAGTACTTCCGGGTGGCATCCAGGTGACGGCAGCTCTTACAGGGGCGGGGGGGAGGGGGGCGCGGTGAGGGGTGGGAGATGCTTTGCAGTGGGCACTTCGGCGCTCTTATTAGAAACATCATCCTGGAGTTCCCGTCACGGCTCAGCAGAAGTGAATCTGACTAGCATCCGTGAGGACGCAGGGTCGATCCCTGGCCTCACTCAGTGGGTTAAGGATCCAGCGTTGCCGTGAGCTGCGGTGTAGGTCGCAGATGTGGCTTGGATCCTGAATTGCTGTGGCTGTGGCTTAAGCCGGCAGCTGTAGCTCTGATTCAGCCCCTAACCTGGGAACCTCCATATGCCATGGGTGTGGCCCCAAAAAGACAAAAAAAGAAAAAAAAAGAATCATCATTGTGAAAGCAGTAGAGTCACGTCCCCCCCCCAAAAAATGGAAAATTAGAAATATTCATATTGCACTATCCTAATATAGCCACCTGTCGGCACACACCCCTGCCGTTACCATCTGAACTATTTCCTTGGGTGATATGCTCAGGTGTGGAGTTGCTGGGTCAGGGAGTATGCACCTGTTTAATGCCCTTGGTTCATTTTGCCAAAATGCTTCCCAGGGATGTTGTATGATTCCAGCGACCAGGTTGATTGCCGATGCATAAAATCAGAGGGCACCTGGAGTTCCTGACGTGGTTCAACGTTAATGAACTCGACTAGTATCCTTGAGGATGCGGGTTTGACACCTAGCCTTGCTTAGTGGATTAAGGAGCCGGCATTGCCGTGGCTGTGGCGTAGGCTGGCAGCTGCAGCTCTGATTTGACCCCTCACCCGGGAACTTCCCTATGCCATCGGTGCAGCCCTAAAATGACAAAAAAGAAAAAAAAGAAAAAAAAGAAAAAAAAAATCAGAGGGTGCCTGATGTGAGGGGTCTTATGGTAACCAGACCTCCCAGCCCACGTGGGTCCAGAGTGTGCAGCCAGAAGGCTCGACTCGAGGGAGCCTCTCACAGCCTTTCTCACGGATCACACTCACCTTCGTGAGCCTTGGAACCACGCGTGCTTCTTTCCCACTCAAAATTTTCTCTGAGAATGTTCTCTAGGAATAGTTCTTGCTGGGAGTGATCCTGTTAAGCCCCTAGAGTCAAAGAACTGTAGGGGCAATTTTAAATAATCTCTAAGCCAGTGTTTCTCAAACTATCAGTTGTAACCTATTGGTGGGTCATGAAATCAATATCATGAATGACTGACCACCAGTATTTTGTTTAATGAAATAGAATAGGAAATATCAGACTGTGTTCACATAGGAGCAGTAAGCTTTGCTTCATGGAACCTTTGTTTGGGTTGTGTGTGGGTGTGTGGGTGTGGGGTATATACTTGCTTTGTGATATGAAATGTGTTTCTTACTAGGGGTTGTGGTCAGAAAACCAGAAAGCCCCTCTCCCAAGTACACAGAGTTGGTTAGAAATGAGTCAAAATGCTGATTGGCAGTAATAATAATTAAATTTAGGTACATTTTGGCCACAATTACCTTGCCCACAAGGATCAAGATTTGTAGAAAGGGCTTTTTGCCTGGATGATCCCGGGTACCCACAGGGAACATAGTGCAATTGATATTCACAGCATCACAGTGGCTTGTTTTAAACACATGCAAGCTGTTCTACAAAGTTCATTTCTTCTGCCAGAGAAACCACCCTGTTCCCCTGGCACCCATTTTGGCCCTGAGGACAATTTGTCCGGGAAAGCTGCTGCCTGCATCCTGGGCTGGCCTCCCGGGCACTAATACACTTACGAAGGTGCAGCTCCGGGGAGCGGGAGCAATTCTGTTGCCATGGAAACCACCGGCCTCTCCCTCTCAAGGAGCTCTTTAGATCCTGGCCTGTGATGCACCAAAGCCTATGGCGTTGCTGGGGAGGGGACTGAAAGCTCGGCCTTCCTGTCCCAAGGTTCAGGTTGCTCGCCTGTGAAAGGGAACTAACACCGCCCGCCACGCCTTTACCGCAGAGTGAGGCGGGGCAGCAAAGCCGAAGGGACAGATGCAGGGACAGATGCAGAAGGAGGTGGATGATGCCCAGGATCACAGTAACCATTCACGCTCTGCTTGAGCCTCTACAGAAACGAGCTCATCCAGTCCTCACGACTGCTTGACGAGTGGTGTCCTTGTGTTCCCTCTTTACAGGCGCGAAACTAAGGTCCAGAAAGATGACGCCATTCGCCCCCACAGCATTTAGGGGTTGGAGTGGCACTCGGACCCAGGCTGCGCCCCCAGCAGCCCTCTTCACCGTTCTGCTCTGCTCCCTCCACACAGGGACCTGCAGCAGCTGGACGACACCACGCAGCTGCCGCTGCTCTCGCACTTTGCTGAAACCGTGGAAGGCCTCACCACCATCCGGGCCTTCAGGTACCAGATTCACCCCAAGGGGTGGGGTGGAGCCAGGGTCACGGGTCATGACATTCAATTCTGAGGGCTTCGCTTAGGAAGGCTCAGGACGCCTGTCTTCCAGCCTTTTTTCAGGCCGCCAAGGCCAGTCCACCTGAGGGGTAAGGCCCCCTGGGGCTCTAGCCGTGATCCAAAGGGAGAGAAGCTCAGGCCTAGAGCGAAGCTCAGGGCCTTCGCGAACTAAGGCAGAACAGGAAAAGAGAGGAGGCTGGGCCAGTTCCTCACAAATCGATGCTGGAAAGGCCCTTCCATCTTTGGGCCAACCCTGAGTCCGTCTTTCATTGAGCCAAACGCTATGCTGAGAATTTTACGTGCCAGTCTCATTTATCCTGCCTGCAACCTGAGAAGGAAATCCTCATTTTTCTCATTTCTCAGATAGGCTCTCTGTAAGTTCCCACAAAGGCCAGACTTGAATTTGCTTGCTCGTTCAACAGACGTTTACTGAATGTTCATCAAGTCTCATGTCAGGCACTAAAAAGACCGAGATGAGTCAGATGAGCCTCTGCCCTGGAGGCATTTACGGTCCAGGCTTTGAGCAGGCCAGGACAAGCCCATGTGACAAAGACTCTGAAAGAATATGGGGAGTTCCTTTCGCGGCTCAGTGGTTAATGAACCGACTAGGCTTCATGAGGATGCGGGTTCAATCCCTGGCCTCGCTCAGTGGGTTAAGGATCTGGTATTGCCATGAGCTGTGGTGTAGGTTGCAGACTCGTCTCGGATCCTGCAAAAGAAAAAACAAAAGGAAAGTGGGACACAGGCTGTGGGAGCATAGAAGGGAAGCAGTCAGGGAAGGCTTCACTGAGGAGGTGTCAAGAACACTAGGACTCAAAGGGTAGATTAAGAGTTCACCAGGCTGGAGGTATTCCCCCAAAACTTTAGCCCCCTTGCCATCCTCTTGCCATGCTGAGCTGGGTTGTCTGGCTTGAGAGGAGCATCTGAGGCTGCCTCGGGGGTGGAGGGGAGTGTTGCTCCCCCCTCAGTCTCCATCTGAAGTACAGGGGCCTCTCTCCTCCAGACAGAAAGGCCAGAGACCCCTGACCCAGATACGGGGGCTCTGGTCTCTAAGCCTCACCCAGAGAGTGATTCTAGGTTATTTTTAGGATGGCACAGCTGCACAGGGCGTGACAGTAACCATGTGACACTAACCTTATGTCCAGGACTAACACCAAGGCTCAAGGATCAGCCAAGAGGGTCCCACAGGCATGCATCTCTTCCTTCCCACCCCCAGAGTCCAGCTGCAGCCCCGGTGCAGCCCCACGAGCCCCATTCACTCGTGAGGTATCTGGGGCCAGTGGGCAGTCCTCCCTGGGGCCTTGTCTGAGTAAAGCAAAGCAGAGCTCTGCACTGGCCTTGGCTTTTCTCCCCAGGCATCCGCTGCCACCGTGAGAGCCTGTGCTGTCTTCCGCACAGAAACGCCTTGGACCTGAGCTTCCCCAGTTCCTTCGACTTCCAGCCCCTCCGCCCTCCTGGGCCTAGCCTCTACGCTAAGTTTCGGTGATGTTCCTCTTAGGATTGATGGCCTGGAGGCCCCCGGGCTGCTCCTGGGGCAGAGGGGGTCTGTGACTTTCCTAGAGCGGGCCAGACGCCCTCAGTAGGGTCTGAGCGGCTCCCAGCATCCTGCAGCCGGCCTCAGAGCAAGCCTGTGGTCAGCCAGAGACGCTGCTACCCAGAGTCCTCCCTCACCCTGCCCCGAGCCGGTGGACGATTTTTCAGTTTGATTGAAGGACTTTTTAAATCATGCCTGGATGTGTTCAGTTCACTGGCTTTTGCTCAGCAGCCTGCCCTGCTGAGAGCCAACGAACACTCTTGGTTGTACACTTACTATGTACCAGGATGTGTGTGGATTATTGCGTTTAATGCTCTCAAGAGCCTCATGACATGAGTAGAAGAAGACAGATTCCACAGAGGAGGCTGGGTAGCCAGCCCGAGTCACACAGACAGTGAGAGCCAGTGCTGGGCTCAGAACCTCGGCCTGTCTGACCTTCTGATTTTCCTGGAGGCCCTGCCTTCTCCCCCAAAAAAACATTTCAAGAATGCCCAACACTGAGTGGTTGTTTGAGTCCATATAGGAAATATTACTATCCCCATTTTACTGATGGGAAAACAGAGTCGTGGTCCCGAGACACAGCCAGTCATAGTAACACGCAGACTCTAAAGCTAGGTCTGCACGCCCCAAAGATGGGGCTCTTTCCACGTCCTTCACACGGCCACACACCCGTCACCAAAGTGCCACATTCACACACACCCTCTGACGCACCCATTCCCCAGACTCCCCAGTCACCCACACGTGCTCTCACACAGACACGTCTTCAACACCCACTGACTCAGACCCTCAGATGTATGGTCCCACACTCCTCTCAGACACATCAGCCCCCACATGCACACACACATCTACCCCGTGGCTGGGCGGTCACACCCTCTCCCTCCTCAGAGATTCATTTGCTCTTCCCAGACACATGGGTCAGACACAGGCCGTCCACCCAAACACCTTCTGGGAGTGAAAAGCAAACACCCAACAAGATCCGTCTGGAGTCCCTCTGAGTGTCCTCAGTTGTTCTCCTGGGACCACGCTGACATGGCCTTCATTCATCCCTTCGGCCACTGTCAATCAGGTGCTCCTGCCGCCTCCTCGAGCCCCGGCCCAAGCCAGCCAGGCCCGAGGGGGTGGCCAAGGAGAGTGACACCAGGAGCCCAGGCTGGTCAGAAAGAAGAGGCAGAGCCATACCAAGGAACACAGAGGAGAAAGTGATGAGGGCACGTGGCAGGAAAGAAGCCTCCAGAGTTCCCGTACAGAAAGACCCCATCTACCTTAGAGAGTCAGGGAGAGTTCCAATCATTCATTCAACAAACGTTTACTGGAATTCCTGCTGTGGCGCAGTAGAAATGAATCCGACTAGTACCCATGAGGATGTGGGTTCAATCCCTGGACTTGCTCAGTGAGTTAAGGATCCAGCATTGCCATGAGCTGTGGTGTAGGTTGTAGACGCAGCTCAGATCTGGCGTTGCTGTGTCTGTGGGGTAGGTCTGCAGCTGTAGCTCCGATTTGACCCCTGGCCTGGGAACCTCCATATGCCGCGGGTGCAGCTCTAAAAGACCCCAAAAAAAAATTACTAAAAATTTACTAACTAGATTTACTAAAAATTTACTAAATTTAATTCACCGGTGTATTCCCAGTGCCAGGTGCCGGGAATACACTGGTGAACAAAACAGATGTGATCTCCGTCCTCATGGAGTTTACAGTCCGGTGAGGGAGACGGACAGTCAACAACTAGAAAACCTAACATAGGAGCAGAGAGTGTGAAACAAACAGCCTGCAGAGATGGGGAACAACAGGCCGGGAAAGGCAGCTCGAGAGGAGGCGCCACGTAAGGTATTCCGAGGCTGAGCCGGGTCAGCCTTGGGAACAGCCAAGAGAAAAGCACCCCAGGCAGAAGGAACAGCACGTGTAAAGGCCTTGGGGTAGGGAAGGACTTGGCATTGCCACAAAACTGGCAAAAGGCAAGCAAAGTAATAAATTACTTTACTGTAATTTCTGCGGCTTCCACACAGTGAGCAAGGGAATTTGTGGCGTGGAAGGAGGCTGGTGAGGTTGGCAGGAGCTGGCTCAGCCCGGCTTCTGGCAAGGAGGTGACTCTTCATCCTGAAAGCCATTGATATTTGAAACAGCAGCATCAGAGAGAGGGTGCAATTTACGATTTAGAAAGATGATGCTGTGCGGAGAGCGGTCCGTAGGGAAACAGCAGTGGACCAATTAGGCAGCTGACGAAGTGGTCCAAGTGAGTTTGCCGTGGGCAGCAAGCGGGAGGGAGGCGGGCAGAGGCCAGGGCTTTTCTGGAGGTGGAAACAGGGGGACGAGACATTGGAGGTGAATCCAGATGACTCCTGGGGTTCCAGCCTGAGCCGCGGGGTGGGTGGAGGTGCCCTTTATGGGAACGGGGCGGCCCTGCAGGGGAGGAGAACGGGTCTTAAGGTGAAAACAACAGTTTGAAGGAGGTGGCACTCTTTTTTTTTTTTTTTTTGTCTTTTTGCCTTTTATCTAGAGCCACACCTGAGGCATATGGAGGTTCCCAGGCTAGGGGTCTAACAGGAGCTGTAGCCGCCGGCCTTCGCCACAGCCACAGCAACGCGGGATCCGAGCCGTGTCTGCAGCCTACACCACAGCTCACTGCAATGCCGGATCCTTAACCCACTGAGCAAGG
>PVHT021183666.1:29062579-29089325 GCA_004024745.2 Catagonus wagneri
AACCTGCAACCTCACGGTTCTTAGTCGGATTCGTTAACCACTGAGCCATGAAGGGAACTCCGGAGGCTGCACTTTTGACGGGTTTGAATAAGCAGAGAGGAGCTGGGAAGGCATTCCGGGGGGCAGGGCGGATGGCATATATAAGGTGGCAGAAGGGGCATATCTGGGGGCTGCTGAGGCACAGGTAGGTGAGGAGAGCCCTGGGGGCTGTGTGCAGTGAGTGTCCCCCTCGCCCGCCTCATCCTCCCGCCAGGTACGAGGCCCGGTTCCAGCAGAAGCTCCTTGAATACACCGACTCCAACAACATCGCCTCCCTCTTCCTCACGGCCGCCAACAGGTGGCTGGAAGTCCGCATGGCAAGTGCCTCTCCCCCTCCCCCTGGGACAGGGGGCCCCCACGGGGCTGTGGAGCCAGGACGGGGGCCAAGCGGGGACCCAAGGGCGGGAAGAGAGGATCGTTTACCAGCTCATGTGCACACAGAGTGGGCACCTTTTATCTGACCTGAGCCCCCCCTTCCCCGTGTCACTGCCCGGGGGCAGGGGGCGGGCTTGTGCATCTGGGGTGTATGCCAAGAACGAGAACAGTTGTGTATTTAGCTGTGACTGAAGTGGGTCATGGGACGCGACACGCATGGGCCAGCCGGTGACACGTGCGTGTGCGGGTGTGTGCACACGGCTGGGGATCGGGGGGCATAAGCTATGTGCACACAGCCTCCACGCGCCCCCCGTGTGTGTCTGATGGTGCGTGTGTATGTGCGGCGGGGCCGGGTTGAGTCTCAGCCGAGCTGCTCTGCGAAGGGGCGGAGGTGGGTGGGGGGTGCCGGGGTGTCAGCCCCCAAGGGCGCAGGCCAGCCCCGCTCCCTCTGCAGGAGTACATCGGTGCGTGTGTGGTCCTCATCGCAGCCGTGACCTCCATCTCCAACTCCCTGCACAGGGAGCTCTCTGCCGGCCTGGTGGGCCTGGGCCTCACCTACGCCCTGATGGTGAGCGGCAGCGGGCGGGGCAGGGGTGGGGTCAGCCACCAGCACTCCCAGAGCACCCTCCTCCACTGAGAGACTCCCAGGCCCTACCCCAGGCTACACCGAGTCTGATGGCTGTGGGACCGTGTGGGCGGGAGGGTTTACTGCAAGTCTCTGCCCCTTCGCCATCCTGTAACCCCAAGCCTCCAGGAGGGCCCCCAAACAGCCAACAGTGAGCAGCAAAAAGCGTCTTCAGCTATAAGAAGATGCAAACTATTACATTCAGAACAGATAGGCAGTGTGGTCCTGCTGTACAGCCCAGGGAACTGTAGCCAATCACTTGGGATAGAACACGATAGAAGATTATATGAGGAAAAGAATGTATATAGATGTGTGACTGGGTCGCTTTGCTGTACAGCAGAAATGGACACAACATTGTAAATCAACTATACTCTTAAAATAAAAGAAGGGCCGGAGTTCCCGTCGTGGCTCAGTGGTTAACGCATCCGACTAGGAACCATGAGGTTGCGCGTTCGATCCCTGGCCTCACTCAGTGGGTTAAGGATCCGGCGTTGCCGTGAGCTGTGGTGTAGGTCACAGATGCAGCTGGGATCCTGCGTTGCTGTGGCTGTGATGTAGGCCGGCGGCTACAGCTCCTGTTAGACCCCTAGCCTGGGAACCTCCATATGCCGCGAGTGCGGCCCTGGGAAAAAGGCCAAAAAAAGACAAAAGAATAAGATAAAATAAAAAATAAAAGAAGGGCCATCCCGGTGGCCGGGGGCAGGACCGAGTGAGCACTGGCTGTGACCGGCTTCCTCCGCACAGGTGTCCAACTACCTCAACTGGATGGTGAGGAACCTGGCGGACATGGAGATCCAGCTGGGGGCCGTGAAGCACATCCACGGGCTCCTGAAAACCGAAGCCGAGAGCTACGAGGGGCTGCTGGGTGAGGGGCGCAGGACGACCTCAGGGGAAAGGACCCAGAGAGGACGCGCGTTTGCGTTGAGGGGGGCACGAGGACTTGGGGGGCGGGGGGGGCCACTCCTGGATACCAGCTGCGGCCCGCGCCTGGCGGCTGACCCCCGGCCCGGCCCCCAGCACCGTCGCTGATCCCGAAGAACTGGCCAGACCAAGGGAAGATCCAGATCCAGAACCTGAGTGTGCGCTACGACAGCTCGCTGAAGCCGGTGCTGAAGCATGTCAACGCGCTCATCGCCCCGGGACAGAAGGTCGGGGCGGGGAGGGCAGTGGGCTGGGCGGCCACGGGGCCCCTCACAGCGGCAAGGCTCAGCCCACCTCCCCCTCCGTCCCTCTCCCCTTCTCCTGCTGCCCTCACGCACCTGCCAAGGAGACGGACGCCCCAGGCTCCTTAGGCTGAGAGGGGCTTTCTCAGGGGCCCCCTGCAAATGATCAGGGGCTCTCCCAGGACCCTGGCCCCCAAGTTTCGCAGCAGGGTCCTGGGGCAGGGAGCGAGACCGCCCTCTCCTGGGGAGGGAGCCCCTGCCTGGCATTCTGATCCCACTCTGCCTGGCTCCATTCCCACACCCCCTCTGCTCTCACACTGCCCCTCTCCTGTCTCTTTGTCTCCGACTCTCCCACTCTGTCGTCATGGCTGTCCATCTCGCCATCTCTGACCTTTAGATGGACCTCTGTCCCTGCCTTTGGCTCTTCCCATTTGTCCCTGCCTCTCCCATCCCTTTTTTTTTTTTTTTTTGTCTTTTTTAGCACTCCACCCGAGGCCTACAGAGGTTCCCAGGCTAGGAGTCGAATCAAGCTGTAGCCGCTGGCCTATGGCACAGTCACAGCCACAGCCTCACCAGATCCTGAGCTGTGTCTGCGACCTGCACCACAGCTCATGGCAACGCCGGATCCGTAACCCCCTGAGCAAGGTCAGGGATTGAACCTATGTCCTCAAGGATGCTAGTCAGATTTGTTTCCTCTGAGCCACGACGGGAACTCCCTCTCACATTCTTCTGCATCACTATATCACCACTTCTGTCTCTGTCTCTGTATTGGTCCCTTATTGGGATTCCTATTAGTGCCCATAAGCCAGGGAGCAAAGGAGTCAGAGGCAACTCCAGTTTAAGGTGACCCCCCCCCCCGCCCCGCCGAAGACCACACTCAGCCACCCCGTGCCCTCCCATCACAGCCAGTCACATAGAGAGACGCCAGTGTGCCCGGCTCCCCTACAGCCACGTACCGGCACAGCCAGGCAAGTGGGAGCCCCCTCTGGACCCACTGCAGGAAACAAGCCCAACCCTGGGGCCCAGCCCTGGCTAAACAGAAGCTGCTCAGAAAGCCAGGGCCCAAATCCACACAGTCCAGAGCCAGCACTAGAGGCTCCCAGCCACCCCGGGTGCCACAGCGTACCTGCCCCTCTCTTTCCAGATTGGGATCTGTGGCCGCACAGGCAGTGGGAAGTCCTCCTTCTCTCTCGCCTTCTTCCGCATGGTGGACATGTTCGAAGGTGAGCTGGGTGACGGCACCCTGCAGCCACCAGAGGGGTCCCTCGGTCAAGGGTACGGTCAGACATCACAGGAGGCTGAGCGCCATCACCGCCTCTCCCTGCATCCTGGTCGGGACCCGTGTCCCAGGCGGGCCCTGACCCCAGCACCGTGGACTCCCCGCTCCTCGGTGCCCCACCCGTGACACTGTGCCCCACCCAGGACGCATCGTCATCGACGGCATCGACATCGCCAAGCTGCCGCTGCACACCCTGCGCTCGCGCCTCTCCATCATCCTGCAGGACCCCGTCCTCTTCAGCGGCACCATCCGGTGAGCCCCGCCGCCCAGCCTCCCGCCGGGCCCGCTCCGCGCCGCCTCCTCCTCCGGATCCGGACCCGGGGCCTCGAGACCGGGCTGGGCGAGGCCAGGAGCCTCCCTGATCACTAAGGGCTGGCGCTGGCTCTTCAGGGCTTCACCCTCTTGCCTTTCTCTTTCCTGTGAGGCCTCGGCAGACACGGGGACGGGTCCCCCACCCCTCAGCCTGGGGGACACGTCCTTCACCCACTGCCACCTTGCTGCCCCCTCCCAGCCGGGCCCCCAAGCCAATCAGTTCTCATTCACCGCACCCTTCACCAGCCTCGCCCTCTGCGTGTCCCCCCGCGGATGGAGCCAGGACGCTGCTCCCCTCCCTAAGGGCTTTCTGTGTCACCCTCCAGATTTAACCTGGACCCAGAGAGGAAGTGCTCTGACAGCACGCTGTGGGAGGCCCTGGAGATAGCCCAGCTGAAGCTGGTGGTGAAGGCGCTGCCGGGGGGCCTCGGTAACTCCTCGCTGAGCACGGGTCTGGCACCAAAGGACACCTGTAGGGGCCGGGGACGGACAACTCACACCCATGTCTCAGTTTCGCCCAGAGAGTTTCGAGTCTAGGATCTGGCAGGACCCCAGAGACCAATAAGTTCTACTTCTTACCATGCAGGAGCTCAGAGAGGTCAAGGACTTGTCCCAGGTCACACACCTGGTCAGTTCAGGATCTGGCCCCTCCTGCTGGACACTTGTCACTTCCCAAGTATGTGACAAGTGTACTCAGCCCTGCCCTCCCTGTCCGCTTACTTGCCTGCCCGGTTCTGCCCTGAGGAAGGAGAAGACTGACCGGGCAGAGTCACAGCCTCAAGTCACTCATCAAGGCTACCGGGAAGGGTCTGTCCCCACTCCGGGGATGGGCAGCGCCTTGATGTATCTGCTGCAGCCCCTGGGGCAGCGGGGGGTCGGCCAAGCGTTGACTTTAGAAAATCTCCCCATTGAGACTGACACATAGGCAGCATCTACACACACAGTGATTCGCTCCCTCCAGAACCGCCCAGGGTCACAGCCACGCATGACTCCAGGGGGCGACCTTCTCTTTGTAACTCCTGCAGGTGGCACCTGTTATGCAAAGGTGCGGCAGCCCTGCACACGGCAGTACCCACAACGCATCCTTACATATTTGCTCCCGTACACACGTTTCCTGACACCCCGAAGCCACACCATCCACTAAACTCACAGCACAGGATTAATTCAGCCCTGCCCCGCTTCCCCGGGGACTGTTTTCAGATGCCATCATCACGGAAGGCGGCGAGAACTTCAGTCAGGGCCAGAGGCAGCTGTTCTGTTTGGCCCGGGCCTTCGTGAGGAAAACCAGCATCTTCATCATGGACGAAGCCACGGCTTCCATCGACATGGCCACGGTCAGTGCTGGGCGCCCCCACGGGCTGGGGGTCTTGGGCTTTTCCAGGGGTGTTAGGGAGAAGTTTGCACGAAGTGGTCCTGAAGTTCAAGTTGCTTTTTTAACATCAAGGCTCATTTGGGGCAGAAAAGGCACAAGGCTGGCTCCAGGTAGTATTAGAGCATAAAACACGTACACACAAGCTGCACACGGACCCGCAGACCTCATACCGACTCATCCCTACCAGACAGCACACTCAGACACACTCAGCACACACACATGCACACAGCCAACCTCCCAACAGGCTGAGTCCAGCCCCTGAATGCTGGGAACCCGGGTGATCCCGTGGGGACCAGAGCCGGGGTGGAGGGGACGGCCAGGGCTGGGGTCAGGTGGGAGCTGGGCCCCACATCCCCGAAGTCAGGCCCAACGGCACCCACTGGGCACGTGAGCCAGCAGCTGCTGCTCCCCCCTGGCAGGAAAACATTCTTCAGAAGGTGGTGATGACAGCCTTCGCAGATCGCACCGTGGTCACCATCGCGGTAAGGAGCCCCCCGAGGGGGTGTGGGGGGGGACACCCAGAGAGAGGGCCGGCCTCCGAGGCCATCATCAGAGGGCAGCCTCTGGGCTCACCTGGTAACCACAAGAAGATCATGGGGCAGCGCAGGGCAAGGAGTCTGGCAGGTTTGGGGGAGCCTGGATTGCAGGATCTGGGGTGTAGGAGGCTTTGCACCCGTGCTTGCCTCAGACCTCCCTGCCGTCTCCAGGTTCCAAGGTCCACCCCTGTCCCTAGGCCCGGCGGGCTGGGCTGGGGTTACTTCTCCAGAGCAAATGGGAGGATCTGAGTCTTGCAGCCTGGAGGTGGGGACAGAGCTAAGTCTTGGTGAGGGAGAGGGTGGCGTCAGCGGATGGAGGGCTTAGGGTCACAGCCACCCCAGGAAAGGGCCAGTCACCACAGAGGTAGGACAGTCTGGCCACATGCCTCCTCGTCCAAGTGCGGGAGGGACGCCCTCGGCCCCGCCCCCACCCCGCCACCCTGACAGCCCCCCCTGCCCGCCCAGCACCGCGTGCACACCATCCTAAGCGCAGACCTGGTGATCGTCCTGAAGCGCGGCGCCATCCTCGAGTTTGACAAGCCGGAGAAGCTGCTGAGCCAGAAGGACAGCGTCTTTGCCTCTTTTGTCCGTGCAGACAAGTGACCCACCCGCCCGAATGCCATCCCAGGCCCCGCCCTGCTCCCACCTCCCGCCTGGCTTTTCTAACTATAAATCACTTGTAAATAAAGAGGTCGGTGATTTCCTACCGGAGGCCGAGGGTCTGGTGGAAGGGGACTAGGGCGGGCTGTGGGTCTGGGGAACCCGCCCGACCTTGGCCTCAGGCAGACCCGAGGAAGCTGTGTGAGTGTGCGCACGCGTGTTTCCTCATCTGCTGCGAAACGAGTCTCGGTCTGCGAGGCTGCGTTCACCTGCGCTAACAGAATACCGCAGACTGGGTGGCTTCAACAACGGAAATGTGTTTCTGCCAGCTCCGGAGTCTGGAAGTCCAAGATCAAAGTGTCTGTAGGTCTGGTTCCTCCTGAGGCCTCATTCCTTGGCCGCAGACAGTGACCTCTAGCTGCGTCCCCACGTGGCCTTTCCTCTGTTTGTGCACGTCCCTGCTCTCGCTCTCTCCCTCTTAGGGTGCTGGACCTCCCGGCTGAGGCTGCACTCCTACGACCTCATTTAGCCTAACTACCCCTTCAGTGACCCTCTCGCCTCTGAATAGTCCCACTGGGGGGCTCCAACATGTGGACTTTGGGGGCATGCAATTCAGTCCATAACAGGATTATAGTGTTTTTGTGATTCTCTCATCAGCTAAGGTAGCAGATCTCTGTCTAGCTTGGTCCCTTTCCTTCTCTCATTAATTCTTGGATTTGCAGTTCCCGTTGTGGCGCAGCAGAAATGAATCCGACTAGGAACCATGAAGTTGTGGGTTGGATCCCTGGCCTCGCTCAGTGGGTTAAGGATCCGGCGTTGCCGTGAGCTGTGGTGTAGGTCACAGATGCAGCCTGGATCCTGCGTTGCTGTAGCTGTGGTCTAGGTTAGCAGCCGTAGCTCCAATTCGACCCCTAGCCTGGGAACCTCCATATGCTGCGGGTGTGGCCCTAGAGAAGGGAAGAAGACCAAAAAAAAAAAAAAAATTAAAAATTAAAAAAATAAAATTCTTGGATTAAAATTGTGGGCCCCCAGGTAAACTGCATTAGCACTATTCCATTACAAATGACAGGAGCCCAACTCAAAGTGGCTTAAACAAAAACTGGAATTTATCATCCTATGTGACTGAAAAGACTAGGAGGTACGACTTCAAGCATGCCTGGATCCAGGTGTTTGACATCAGGGATGACGCCTCCCATCTTCTTCTCCCTTCCCCATAGATGGCCACTAGCACCTCCAGCTTACAGTCTTCCCCCAAAAAAGAGACTCTTTCCCAATAGTTCCAGCCAAAATTTTGGGAGCAAATCTCAATGGACCAACTTGGAACCCCCCCCCCAGTCACTGTGGTCAAAGGGCTGGAATACACTGGCTAGGCCTAAGTGACACATCCCTACCTCCATCCCCTGTACAGGGGCATTCAGAAGAGGGAGAAACCACAGTACATATAGCATAAGTATATGTACCAAGGTATATATAGCACAAGTCAGCCAGGTAGTGACTGGGAGATGCTGAGGCCCAAGCCCTGGGAAGAATAAAACAGCAACTGCTCTCAGAGTCCCATGTGCATCATGAAACAGGAGTGCACACCTGTCCTCAGCCAAGAAACTGGAGGCGCTCATTTGCATGTCATTTTCATATCATTTACATGTTGCCTTCAGTACTGGCTATACTAAGCCCTGAGCTGCAACCCGGGAGACTTAGGCCTTCCTCCCTCTTGCTTGCAAGGTGGTCAGAGTCCTACAACATAAGGAAAGCCCACCAGTCATTGGAGAGGGGCCCAGCACAGAGCCTTCTGGCTGTTCCAGGAGCCAGAGGCGCTCAGGAAGGGAGAGTTCTGTGAGGCCTGGCAGGCTGCCTGGGAGAGGCAGAATTTAAGTTGGGCATGGGCAGGGTGGGAATTACGTAAGCAGAGAGATGGAAAAAAAGGGCCCACGGGTGGGAGGGTGAATAAGATCAGAGAGCCTTGAATGCCAGGACAAGGAGTTTGGGACAAGACTACACCCAAAAGGGAACTGGAGAAGATTTTTGAGAGAGAAATGGACCTGACATAGAGTGTGGGGGAGATGAGTATGAGGAGGTGCAAAATGGAGCAGAGCTGGAGGAGGCTGAGTCCTTTAGGTGGGGGGGCTTTAGGTGGAAAGGGCGAAGCAAGGAACAGCTGAGGCCATGAGGCCACACTGTGAGGCAAGTCCCAGCCTTTCTAGCTCTGCGATGTCTCTGGGGGCCAAGCAGCCCCTCCACTGTTGAGCCTCCCAGAAGCAGAGCCTGAGGAGGGAGAAGAGAATTCTCCCCTCCCCCACCCAAAGGACTGAAGGGAAGTAGCGTGGGCACCGGGGCATGGCGTGGCCCGTACTGAAGTCTTGCAGAGACGCCCAAGGCCATCTCAGACCAGCCCCTCTGTAGCGTCCCTGATGGTTGGCTAACTTTGATTTGGGTTCCCCACAGACGTGAGTCATCGCTGGTCATTAGAACTGTTTCTTCCATATGTGAGATCAAAGCCTACCTCTGTCGCACTCGGTGTCTACACTGGTTTTATACTTTGGTCCACACAAAATGACTAGTTCGTCATCCTTGGACCCCAGGGGTGGCCCAAACTCCCTGGGAAGGCTCTCCAAGATTCCTCTTCTGAGGGCTGAATAGCTGTAGTTACCCCAGAAGTTTCCTATGGGACTCTGTCTCCTTGAGCTCCCCACTCATCCTGTTTTCTCCTCCCCACCTGAAGTACTAAATCTCTGGTAATATATCCCAAGACCATATTTATCATAAGTAGTAATGGGGGGCCCAAGCCACAGGACAACCCTAGGCTGATGCCTGGAGTAGAAGAACCACTCACTCCTGTTCAGCTTGGGACCCCCAGTGCCTAAACCATCCCAGACCCAGGTGCCTCCAACAACCTAAGATAGAAGGAATCTGGCTGCAGATGTAAGGAACTGTAAAGCAAGTGACAGTAACTCAGTAATACAAGGGTGGGGCTGGAAGGGTGGGTCATGATTCAGAAGATGCAACTACCTAGGCTTCTGGGCTGCGGCATCCAGCAATCCCTGTAGTGGGTGTTAAACTATGTTTCTACACTTAGTAAGGTCCTTTTTTTTTCTTTCTTTCTCCTGGGGAAGGACATGGGCGGCTTTCATCAGATTCTCAAAGGATCCGTTAACTCAGAAAAGATTAAGAGCATCTCCGAAGAGAAGAAGTGATCAGTTGAAAAGTTCTTGGGCCACCTTATATTCCGCAGTCACCAGACTGGTGACACAGCCCCTCAGTACCTCCTTTCACTGCAAACCCGCAAAGTGCAGGCGGGTAATGGCCCAACTGGGGAAGGGAAAATTGGGAGCAAGCAGCAGGTCTTCGTTTCCTAGGCTAGGTGGGCGGGTCACCACTCTCTTCAAGTCCCCACCCCGCCCCGCCCTAATTTCCTTGCGTGTGGGCTGGAGGACCGTCTCCCGTCCATCTGATTGGGCAAAGTCCCAAAGCCGGACTGGGAGCGGGGAGGAGGAAGGTGATGGGAAGGTGAATGGCGGGAGGCGGGGCTTGTGCCTGTGCCCGCCCGCCCTCCAGCCCGGGAATCGGTTGGGCTCCCCCTGGCGGCCCCCGGCCCCTACGCCACGCCTCGGGCGCCCGGTGTCTTCAATCTTCTACCCTATCCAGCACAGGTCGGTCTCCGCGGGCCGACTGACCGACAGACAGACGGGAGGACGGCCCGCCACCAGCGCTCGCGCTGCAGGAGGGGGCGGGGAGACGACGACTGCGGCTTGAGGAGCAGGAGCAGGTGCCGCGGCGACAGGCGGGCGGGGCAGGGACGGAGCGCCGCGCCGGCGTGCGTGCGGCGGGCGGGGAGCCGGGAGGCGGCGGCTCGGAGCCAGCCTCGCCGGGTCGGGCCGGGGGCGAGGGCATCTGAAGTGCGGCCGGCTCGGGTGCTGACTCTGGAGGGCGCAGGGTCGCAAGGAGACCGAGAGGACGAGAGCTGGCGGGGGATCCGAAGAGCAGCGAGAGCGCCAAGGGGGGGCGGGGTAGGAAAGGGGGAGCAACCCTGGAGGTGAGACGGTATGAAACTGGGGCTTGGAAGGGAGCCCGGGACAGAAATGGGTGAGGAGGGAGACGCGGTGGGGATTGCATGAGGTCCGGTCATTTGGTGAGATCCAGAGGCGTGCTGTGCCCAGGTGGGATAGCTGAGGTGAGAAGGAAAGCGCGGAGGGGAGAAGAGGTCCTAGGGATTCGCCCAGGGGTAACTGGGGCGGGGGGGAGGGAGGGCTGAGCTGGGACCCCGCGCCAGGTGGGGAACGGGCAGAGTGGGGGTTCACTAGGCAGTGGGCAGGTGGGCTGAGGTGTGCGGCTGGTATAAAGAAGGGAAGCAGGGGCCAGGTGGAGATGAGAATGAGTCTGATCGGGGAGGCATCTCAGAAGTGACGCCAGTGCAGTCAGAGGGTGGTCCCAGGGCGGGAAGCCCCCAGCAGGTCCTAGGCTCTGTCAGGGGGCTGCCCCTCCCCATGGGGGAGGTCCCTCCCTGGTGGTCGCTGCAGCCATGCTGTCCCGCAAGGGCATCATCCCCGAGGAGTACGTGCTGACGCGGCTTGCCGAGGACCCCACGGAGCCCCGCTACCGCGCCCGCGAGCGGAGGGCGCGCTTCGTGTCCAAGAACGGCAACTGCAATGTGGCCCACAAGAACATTCGCGAGCAGGGCCGCTTCCTGCAGGACGTGTTCACCACGCTGGTGGACCTCAAGTGGCCGTACACGCTGCTCATCTTCACCATGTCCTTCCTGTGCAGCTGGCTGCTCTTTGCCATGGTCTGGTGGCTCATCGCCTTCGCCCACGGTGACCTGGCCCCGGGCGAGGGTGCCTCTGTGCCCTGCGTCACCAGCATCCACTCCTTTTCATCTGCCTTCCTTTTCTCCATTGAGGTCCAGGTGACCATTGGTTTTGGCGGGCGCATGGTGACCGAGGAGTGCCCTCTGGCCATCCTGATCCTCATCGTGCAGAATATCGTGGGGCTCATGATCAACGCCATCATGCTGGGCTGCATCTTCATGAAGACTGCCCAGGCCCACCGGCGGGCCGAGACACTCATCTTCAGCAAGCACGCGGTCATCGCCGTGCGCCACGGCCGCCTCTGCTTCATGCTGCGCGTGGGCGACCTCCGCAAGAGCATGATCATCAGCGCCACCATCCACATGCAGGTGGTGCGCAAGACCACCAGCCCTGAGGGCGAGGTGGTACCCCTCCACCAGGTGGACATCCCCATGGAGAACGGCGTGGGCGGCAATAACATCTTCCTGGTGGCTCCCCTCATCATCTACCACGTCATCGACGCCAAGAGCCCGCTCTACGACCTGGCGCCCTGTGACCTGCACCACCATCAGGACCTTGAGATCATCGTCATCCTGGAGGGAGTGGTGGAAACCACAGGCATCACCACCCAGGCCCGCACCTCCTACCTGGCCGACGAGATCCTGTGGGGCCAGCGCTTTGTACCCATCGTGGCGGAGGAGGACGGCCGCTACACCGTGGACTACTCCAAGTTCGGCAACACCATCAAAGTGCCCACGCCGCTCTGCTCGGCCCGCCAGCTTGACGAGGACCCCAGCCTGCTGGACGTCCTGACCCTCACGCGGGGGCCCCTGCGCAAGCGCAGCATGGCCGTGGCCAAGGCCAAGCCCAAGTTCAGCATCTCTCCAGATTCCCTGTCCTGAGCCCTGCTCCCCTGGGCCCCCCTCCGCCTGTGTGCTCGCGGCCGCGCGGCGTGGTATGTAGCACGGACGTGATGCGGGCCCCCTTGGCCGGGCCCGGACCTGGTGTGAGGCTGGGCGCTCCGCAGCTCAGCCTCCCCGCCTGCTGCTCGCCCAGGGTGTTGCAAGGCACTTGTCACTATGCTATTTCTGGCCTCAGCCGGAGCCTGTCCTGGGTTATTTTTGTCCCTGCTCCTCCCAGCCCCAACTCAGGACTGGCTTGTCCCCCTCCCCCTGCCCCAGGCTGGGGGATCTGCGACCCTAAAGCTGGGTCTCCATCTAGTCCCGGGCCCCCACAACTAACTGGCTGCATCCGGGGCTGGTGGCTGGGGAAGGACAGTCCCCAGACGTGGCGCCTTCTTCTCTGTGTCCATGGCCTGTGGTCAGACCCTGGCCCTACTTGTTGCCTGAAAAAGTGATGGATGAAAGGGTGGGCCCAGCCTGCTGGGGAGGGCAGTCAGCGAGGGGGCACGGGCCAGCTGGAGGGCTGGAGATGTGACGCCTGCCCCGGGACAGGCCAAGGCTGACAGGGCTCGTCTCCACGGGGCTGGCTCAGGCAGGGAGGAGGTGGCACCAGGAGGCTCCACTTGCTGAGCTCTACTCAGGCACAGGGAACGGGAGACAGGCCCCTGTGCCCTGCCGTTTGCCCCTGTCCCCACAGCTTCTTCAAAGGGCATGATGGGCAAAGGCTGCTGCACCTGCCTGCTCCCATTCTGTTCCCCACCCTGGAAGACTGGGGTGGGCTAGGGAGGACCCTGGCATGCCAAGCTGAAAGAGAGGACAGACCATGCTCCTGGGCCCACCACCCTTGACAAGCCTCAGACCGTACTCTGGTCCCGGCTCCCCGCCGGTGATTGCTGCCCACTTTGTCCAGAGGGTGGCCGTGAAGTGTCTTTGGGTTGCTGGAAAAGGAGACGTGGGAAAGCTCAGGATGGTGGGGGTAGGCGAGGTCCCTGAGGCAAAAAGGCCCTTGATCCTGACCGGCCTGACCCTGAGCCGGACTCTTGGAGCAGTGCTGTGTGTACTTGCCCAGAATTCTGACTTCTCTGTTGTCAATAAAGCCTCCCCCTTCGTGACCTAAGCTCTGGGCTATTCTTGCTGGTGGGCAGGGAGGGCGGGGGCCGGCCACGGCCAGCCCACATTTCAGGGGTGCCATGGACCCCGGCTGGGAGGCCAGGAAAGGGATCTGGGGCTGGCCCTCTTCCCTCTGGTCAGAGACATTCTCTTTCTGCCTCCAGCAGCCCAACCCTACCAGTCTATCTGACCGGCTCAACCGGGCACCCCTCAGGCGTATAGCCCCGGCCCCGCCTCCGCTCCCAGGGATCTGCTGGAAAGCTGGGGGCTCCAGGAAGGAGGCACTGATGTCACGCGAATTAGTGTGGCGATGGAGCGTTAGCTCTCAAAACAGCTGCTTGCGTTCATATCCTGGCTCTAGTCCTAGAACCCTGGTCCTATGACTTCTCTGTGCCTCAGTTGCTGCATCTGTAAAGTAGGGACACTAGGAGTTCTCCTTGTGGTGCAGCGGAAATGGCTCCATCTAGTATCCATGAGGATGCGGGTTCGATCCCTGGCATTGATCAGTGGGTTAAGGATCCGGTGTTGCTGTGAGCTGTGGTGTAGGTCACAGACGAGGTTCAGATCCCATGTTGCTGTGGCTGTAGTGTGGGCCGGCAGCTGTAGCTCTAATTCGACCCCTAATCTGGGAACCTCCATATGCCATGGGTGTGGCGCTAAAAAAGAAGAAGAAAAAAGTGGGGACACTAATAGTACTTACTTCACAGAATTGTTGTGGGAGGAAGTGAAAAGCGTACGTCCAGTGCTGTAAGAGTCTCACCGATGACAAGTGCTCGATAAAGTTGACTGTCGTGACTGCTGTGGAATCAGCCACGTGGTGAGACGAGAATGTGGAGAGAGGGTGCTGTTATATGTCCCCTGGCGATGAGTTTCTCCGCCTGTCTTACACACTGCCCCCTCCAAGCTCAGACCCGGATGCCGGGCCTGTGGCAGCACCTGTTACCTGGGCTTCTTGTCTCCATCTCACCCTCCGCAGTCCATCTGCCATGTAGCCACCAGAGTGGTCTTATTAAAAGATGTCATTCCCTTCCACTCCCCAGTGTCAAGTGCCTCTGGTCAAAGCTAGACCCTAGCCAGTCATTTCAGGCTTTGTCTGCTTCCCAGCCTTACTGTTCTCTGGCCAGGACCCCGCGCCACCACCCATCCCTCTGGCAGCCTCAGTGTCCCCTCCCTGCGTACGACATTGACCTTCCTATCTCTGAGCTTTTGCTTATGTTACTCCCTCTGCCTGGACTGTCCAGGCCTCAACTCTGCCTGTTGAAATCCACAGAAATTCAGGCCAGATGATGCCTCCTTGAAGCCTTTCCTGATTCCACTGGGAAGCGATGGTCCCGTCACTCGCTCTGTGCTTGTGGGCATTCTGCTTTTGCCTAGGTTTATGGGTCTGTCTCCCCATCCCCAAGTCCATGGCTCTTTGAGGTCAGGTACTGTGCCTGCTTCAGCACTGTGACTGGCACTGAGTAAGTGCCAAGGGAATGAATGATAGACAGTGTACAGGACAGCCAGGCAAGGTCAATGCTACAGTTTGAGGCCTGCAGAGCGGTGTTGGCTGGGTCAGTGAGAGTTTGTCTGGCTACTCCAGAGGCAGGGCTGAAGGGCCAGGAAGCTGCTGGCCCAAGCTCTAAGTTGCCCCCTCCCTGCACCCACAGGCCCCCAACACTGATTCCTTGCTGACCTGTTTCTGGTTTAGAAGAAGGGCTGAGAAGTTATTCAGAGTTAGCGTGGCGTTCTGGGGACAGTGCCTGGCTCTTGGGACTCAACTTGCCTTTCTAGAAGGACGGGGAAGGGGCCAGGCTCACTAAAGAGAAGTCCCTGGGCAGCACCATCCTTGGGGCCCCACTCAGTGTTAATCTTCCTCCACCCTCTCAGGCCGGTGACAGTGAACCAGCAGAACTGAGGGCTCAGCGCCACCTGCTGGCCACTGATAAAACCTACTTGATCCCAGAAAATCAGGGCTGCTGATCCTAGGCTTTCCTCTTAAGAGGCCCCTACCCTTAAGATGTAGCTGGAAAGATTCAGGCATCAAAGGAGCAGCTGGACCAAATCTTCCTTGACCCCATCCCAGATCCCCCTAGATTTTTCTCACCCATTGATAGTGCTCCCATCATCTGGGGGCACCCCCTCTTTAAGGCACTTGTCCAAACCAGGCAGGGGAGCTCCCTGAGCTCCGCCCAGCCCAGCAGGAACTTCTGTGGAATTTCGTTTCTGATATTCTGCCTCCGGGACAGCGCTGGGCATCACATGAGAGCAGACAGAGCAGTCCAAACTCGTCCACACCTTGTGTGCAAAACTGGCCCTCCTGCGGGTCCCCCAGAAAGAAGGCTGTATCTCGTGTCACTAGAGTCCAGTTCTTGAAGGAGGCGCTGTTTTCCAAGTTTGCAGATAAGGAAACGGGATGAGACTTGGTGTTAACTGGCTAAGATCTCATAGCTAGTAAGTGGCAGGCCCAAGATTCAGACCTGAGTCCGGCTCATGCCAAAGCCCTGCTCCCTTCCCCTGCCACGCAGTCCCAGTGACCTGAGTGCCACCTTTACGAGGAGCGCCACCTTGCTTTCAAGTGTCAGATCCATCACGGGGACACAGATGTCTCTAGACCACGAACGAGAGGGAAAGCGTAGCTCAGCGATGTCCCAGATTTGAGACCAATGGCGGGCTCAGCTACGGTGTCAGCCTACATCAGATCCAAAACACCAAGGGAGCCAGAAGGACCTCAGCGACCCTTTCTCCCGCCCGTGTGTAGGACGAACCCTCCATCCTCTGCCTTCTTGCAAGAGGCCTGGAGTCCCGACCTTCCAGGCTACCTTCCCCCCAGCCAGTCGGGTGGCAGTGCAGACTGATGGGGCACATCTGCCACTCCTGTCTCCCCAGCTCATACCAGGTGGTGTGACGTGTGTCCTGGGCCTCAGTCCTGAGCTCGACCGGGGAGGGAAGCCAGGCCAGCCTCTTCCAGTAGTGAAATCGAAATCGCTAGTCTGGAGAAACCATCCCACTAGCCATACTGGAAACCTGCCCAGGCCCAGCGCCTCTAGATTTGGCATCTCCAGCCAGTCACCACGCAGCCCACAGGTGACCCGCTAAGGTGGCCCTCTGGCCCTTCTGCTGGGGACTCACCCAGCTTCCACAGAGCTGCTCTCCTCAGGCAGCATCCTCCTAGTTCTGTCCCGCTCTTGAGTTCCTCTCCAGCGTCCTAGGGACAGCTTCCGTAGGGAGCTCGTGCAAGGAACAGAGCAGTCCTGGCTCCCCACACCCTCCGGGCTCACCTCCGAGGTCTCCCCAGGGCTAGGGCCAGACACCCTATGGTACCAAGACCTGCAGAAGGCTTAGGGGGAGAAGAGGTGAATGCTGCTGACCTCAGACGGGGCAGGCCTGAAGAACCACAGGTCTGTTCCAACTTGAAAGGCGCTGGAGAAAGGCCGAACAGTGGGAATAAAGTCAGAACTGGGTTCTGGACAGTGAGTTTGTTGCACCAGCCTCTAGATTATCAGCATCCGCCCTGCTAGGTGCACCTGCTTGGGGCATCATAGAGCTTCGTCTGCCAACGCCCTACACCCTTTCCACTCGGGGCAGACCCATCTCTAGAGTGATGGGAAAGACAGGCCGCCGGGGATGGCCCACTCGGGTACAGGAGTGTGAACTTCTGTCTTTTTGCATCCTTAGGTCCTTCTAGGCACCGAAGCCAATGAGTGGAGCAGTGAGACAAAGTACACATGTAACTACACGATTTATTATGTAGCTCTGCCTCACTTGATCAGTTCCAGGCTCTCTTATAATGCCATCATTATTAGGGAAGGGAAGGTACTCCAGCATAAACCAGAAAGAAGTAAACAAGCACACACACAAAAAAGTAAACAAGCACAGTACTTTTTAAAATTGAAATATAGTCGATTTACAGTGTTGTGTTCATTTCTGCCGTACAGAAAAGTGGTTCAGTTATATATACATTTTTTTTTTTTTGCCACGTCTGTGGCACACAGAAGTTCCTGGGCCAGGGACCCACGGCAGAGCAGCGACTAGCACCAGAGAAGTGACAACACTGCACCACAAGGGAACTCCCGTATATATATTCGCTTTTGTATTCTTCTCCATCATGATTTATCACAGGATATTGAATACAGTTCCCTGTGCTGTGCAGTAGGAACCTGTTGTTTACCCATTCTATATGTAATAGTTTATACCTGCTAATCCCAATTACCTAATCCAACCTCCTCAACCCCCCCCCAGTGCCCTTGGAAACCACAAATGTGGTCTCTAAGTCTATGAGTCTGTTTCTGCTTTGTAGATAGGTTCATTTGTGTCATATTTGAGATTCCACAATATCAAAATATCATACGGTATTTTTCTCTTTCTGGCTTACTTCGCTTAGCATAATAATCTCTAGATTCATCCATGTTGCTGCAAATGGCTTCATTTCATTCTTTTTAATGGCTGAGTAGTATTCCATTGGGTATATGTACCACATGTTATTAATCCATTCATCTGTCAATGGATATTTGTTTCCATGTCTTGGCTATTGTGAATAGTGCTGCTATGAACATAAGGGTGTGTGTATCTTTTTGAATTATAGTTTTGTCCAGAGAGATGCCCAGGAATGGGCTTGCTGGATCATATGGTAGTTCTATTTTCAGTTTTTTGGGGAACCTCCATACTGTTTTCCACAGTGGCTGCACCAATTTACATTCCCACCAATAGTGTAACAGGGTTCCCTTTTCTCCACACCCTCTCCAGTATTTGTTATTTGTTAACTTGTTAATGATGGCCATTCTGACTGGTGTGAAGTGGTACCTCATTGTAGTTTCGATTTGCTTTTCTCTGATAATTAGGGATGTTGAGCATCTTTTCTTGTGCCTATTGGCACTTATATTTTAATTCAGATATGACTAAAACTTTGATGCAGGTCTGACATCTGTAAAGGGAAGAAGGGACAACTGGGCAGCAAGAGCCTTAGGTGACAGTGCAACTCCAAGAAAGTTTCAGCTACCCCAGCATGGAGCTTCAAAGGTTCCTTTCTTGCTCAGCCATTGGCTGGCTAGGGAGAGCAGAGCAAACACTTGAAAACTGAAGCAGGAGTTCCTATTGTGGCTCAGTGGGTTAAGGACCCAACATGATCCCTATGAGACAACCCACAGAATGGGAGAAAATATTGGCAAATGAATCGACTGACAAGGGATTGACCTCCAAAATTTACAAATACCTCTTACAGCTCAATACCAAAAAAAAACAAACAACCCCATCAAAAAATGGGCAGAAGATCTAAACAGACAATTCTTCAAAGAAGACATACAGATGGCCAAAAAACACATGAAAAGATGTTCAACATCATTCGTCATTAGAGAAATGAAAATCAAAACCACTATGAGGTACCACCTTACACCAGTCAGAATGGCCATCATCAAAAAGTCTACAAACAATGAGTGCTGGAGAGGGTGTGGAGAAAAAGGAACCCTCTTTACACTGTTGGTGGGAATGCAAATTGGTGCAACCGCTGTGCAAAACGGTATGGAGATTCCTTAGAAAGCTAAAAATAGAATTACCATTTGATCCAGCAGTCACACTCCTGGGCATCTATCCAGAGAAAACCATGACTCGAAAAGATACATGTACTCCAGTGTTCATTGCAGCACTCTATACAACAGCCAAGTCATGGAAACAACCTAAATGCCCATCGACAGAGGAGTGGATAAAGAAGATGTGGTACATATACACAGTGGAATATTACTCTGCCATTAAAATGAATGAAATAACAGCATTTATAGCAACATGGATGGACCTAGAAATTATCATGCTAAGTGAAGGTGGTCAGACAATGAGACACCAACATCAAATGCTACCACTTACATGCAGAATCTAAAAAAAAAGGACACAATGAACTTCTTTGCAAAACAGATACTGACTCACAGACTTTGAAAAACTTATGGTTTCCAAAAGAGACAAGTTGGGGGGAATGCACTGAGGGTTTGGGATGGAAATGCTATAAAATTTGGTTGTGATGATTTCTGTACATCTATAAATGTAATAAAATTCATTAATTAATTTAAAAAAAAGAAAAAATCAAGATGAAATAAATACTTTTCAGGCAAAAAAAAGAATTTTCAGCTTAAACCAGTAAAATCTGGGTGGTAAGTCATCCTATTGAACTATTAACAAAATAGAAAGAACTGAGGGAAGGAATTCCCTTCTCTGTTCTGTGAGAACAACAGTACAGCCCAGACACCATTCACAGGCCTGGTGTGAACAGTGAGATCAGGGCTGATTCACAGCGAGACTTGTTCACCACGAGGAGGCAGAAGAGCTTCAGAGCGCATCTCCCCAGAGTGTGACTCCCCACACGGAAACCAGAGGAAATGGTTCCTCCTCGACACGCCAGAAAAAGCCACACACCGCAAACACACTTAGAATACCCCAGCATCGAGTTCCCGTCGTGGCTCAGCAGAAATGAATCTGACTAGCATCCATGAGGAAGCAGGTTCGATCCCTGGCTCAGGGGGTTAAGGATCCAGTGTTTCTATGAGCTGTGGTGTAGGTTGTAGGCGCGGCTTGGATCCCATCCTGCTGTGTCTATAGTGTAGGCCAGCAGCTGTAGTTCTGATTTGACCCCAGCTTGGGAACCTCCCAATGCTGTGGGCGCAGCCCTAAAAAGACCAAAAAAGAAAAAAAAATACCCCAGCATCGATCCTGAGAACTCCCCAACACCACGTATTGGCTATGATTCCTAAACTTCCAGAGTCAGCTCCAAAACACAAGGCTCAACTTTGCTTTGGAGCCCCCTGCCTTTTATGAAGAAAAAAAACATAAAAGCAGCATGACCGTTCCAGAGTTCCTCTGTGGCTCAGTGGCTTAAGGATCTGGCATTGTCACTGCAGCAGCTGGGGTCACTCCTGTGGCTTGGGAACTTCCATATCCTATGGACACGGCCAAAAAGGAAAAAAATCTGATCAGTATTATCAAGATCGATTCAAGACAGGACTGAATAATACTCTGCAAGCCAGCTTTCTTCTCAGATCCTGCAGAGAGAGAAAGAAGAGGAGACAGTTAAGAAAAAAACCTACTGGCTGGGGCCAAAGAGACCACATGACTGCTTCTAGGATCTGTGTGGTTGTGTGTCATTTTCCCTGCTGGGACTGAACTGCTGTCTTTCCGCTACGCCCTCCATCCTACCACCTCCACACATCAAACGGACTGCTCCGCGCTTGCCCAGAAATACGCTGCAGTATCAAATACCACGTACCATATACGCATGCCAGGCACATGCTCAAAGCGCCCATGTTACTGCACCACCCTCGGTCACTTGTATACTGCCATAGACCCCGTGTCTATCTCCCCTCAAAATTCCTATGTTGAGGAGTTCCCGTCGTGGCTCAGTGGTTAACGAATCCGACTAAGAACCATGAGGTTGCGGGTTCGATCCCTGGCCTTGCTCAGTGGGTTAAGGATCTGGCATTGCCATAAGCTGTGATGTAGGTTGCAGACGCGGCTCAGATCTAGCGTTGCCATGGCTGTGGCAAAGGCCGGCAGCTGCAGCTCCAACTGGATCCCTGGCCTGGGAACCTCCATATGCCGCAGGTGTGGTCCTAAAAGACAAAAAGACCGATGAAAAAAAAAATTCCTATGTTGAAATCCTAATCCACATGTGATGGTATGAGGAGGGTGAGTAGGTCACGAGGGTGGAGCTCTCTTGAGTGAGATTAATGCCCCATAAATGAAGCACCCAAGAGATCCCTCAGCCAGAGTTCCCGTCGTGGCTCACAAACGGTTAACAAACCTGACTAGGATCCATGAGGACGCAAGTTCGATCTCTGGCCTCGCTCAATGGGTTAAGGATCCGGCGTTGCCGTGTGCTGTAGTGGAGGTCACAGATGCGGCTCGGATCTGGCGTTGCTGTGGCTGTGGTGTAGGCTGATAGCTGTAGCTCCGACTGGACCCCTCGACTGGCGACCTCCATATGCCACGCGTGTGGCCCTAAAAAGCAAAAAAAAAAAATGAAAGAAAGAAAGAAAAAAAGAGAGAGAGATCCCTCACCTTTTCCCCATACGAGGACACAATGAGAAGTCTGAAACCTGGACCCACCCAATCATGCCGGCACACAGACCTCTGAATTCTAGCCTCCAAAACCATGAAAAATAAAGTTCTCACCATTGTTTACAAACCACCCAGTCTGTGGCAATTTATTATAACAGCTCAAAAGGACTAAGACATATCCGTATCACCCAGGCAAATCCTTTTTGCCATACACATTTTAATTTCATGCTCCCCATGCCCCACACATACCCTAAACACATGCCGGTACACACCACCCACAGAGGCCCGATCCCTTGCTTCCGAGAACAATTTCTCTTCCTTCGGGACCATCCCGAGCCCTCTCTGGCATACCCAGACCACAGCCCCCAGGGCCACAGGCCAGCCTCTGCCTGCTTTCCCTCCCTTAGCTCTAAGCAGATGCACTGGCCCAGCAGGGTCATCCGCACCCAGCATTAAGAGCCACGACTGTGGAAGCCAGGAAACGAGCTCACTGAACTCCACCTGACCGGCAGGGGGCGATCTGTGGTGAGCCGGGTTACCTAAGCTAAGCACCCGGTGTGCCTGGGGAAGCCCCGGGCATCTGCAGGACCATCCTCTATGGCCTCCCTGTCTTGGGCACAAAATTACGGATTCAGCCTTGATGAGCCAGCGGTTTGCAGTGGACCTGGAGCCTAACCAGAACAGTTTCCGGTGGGGCTGGGTCCCCGGACCCTGACACAGCCTTATCCTCAGGCCACCTGGACAGGATCCCTGTCCCCCCTTTCTCCTTGCAGTGGGCAAGCTTCGTACTTCAAGCCACATAGACCACCCAGAATATTTGAGCTGCCAAGAGCTAACAAGCAGCCCACTTCCACCCAATACTATTACCGCCACTCTGTACCTATTAGACCATCTGCCCTGGCTTAGGACCTGGTCTGGACTGCTGGCTCGGGCTGAGCTAAACCAGACCAAACTTTCTCTCCTTCCCGATCGGCCCCCATCTTCCCGTGAGCTGCGTGGGAACCAAAGTTTTCAACATCACCCTCCTTAAGATGAAGAGGAAGGGAAAACGTCCAGGAGGATGCTTACCCATCAAAGTCAAGGTGAAGTTGAAACTCTGGCGCGTGAGCAAGGACGGGTGCCACACCACACACTGGTAGACGGTCATATTGTCTTCCAGAGAGGGCTTCAGCCTCAAATAGCTGGTGACATTGTACGTACCATCCTCATTCTTGATGGTGGGACCAGTGACAATGCCCTCAGAAACCTCCTGGTCCTGGGAATCCTTCTGGGGCCATTTTGTCCATGTTATGTTAATTTTGTCTGGGTAGAACCCGCTTGACTTACACAAAATACGCCTGTCTTCACTACCTCTCACCGGGTCTCGCTCCTGAAACACGCTGCTGACTGGATGAGCTGTCAAGGGAGAGAAATCATTGTTCAGGTACCGTCAGGACTTGCTTATAGTCAGCCTAATGCTGGACCTATGGTAAGCCTTCAGAAAACCATTCTGCTTAGGCAAAATGTTCTGGGTATGTTGGTCCCGGTGCTGGCCAGGTCCTGATATACTGTAATGTCAAATCTCACAGCAATTTTGTAAGGCAGAGTTTCTTTCTTTCTTTTTTTTAATGATTTTTATTTTTTTCATTATAGCTGGTTTACAGTGTTCTGTTAATTTTCTACTGTACAGCAAGGTGACCCAGTCAGGCATACATGTATACATTCTTTTTCTCACATTATCCTCCATCATGCTCCATCATGTGACTAGATAAAGTTCCCAGTGCCATACAGCAGGATCTCATTGCTTATCCATTCCGAAGGCAATAGTTTGCATCTATTAACCCCAGATTCCCAGTCCAACCCTGTAAATCAGAGTTTTTCAAGCCACTCTGTGTGACAGACTCCTTTGAGAATCTGAGGAAAGCCCTGGACACCGCTGTGGCAGACACAGCTAACGGCTGCCTGTCTCCATTCTTTAACGACACCTCCGAGTTAAAGCTATTCCTCCCGCCCTCCATCGCAGTTAGGTGGAGCCATGTGAACTTAGGGTCTGGAAGTCTGGATGTAATCTGAAGTGGTGAGAGCAATTTCTAAGAAGTATCCTGAAATAAGAGGTATATCTTAAAGAAAAGAACAGTGTCTTTCTCCCCTCCTCTGCTTCTGCCTTCCTACAGAATGGCTGGAATACCGTATCATGATTGGAGATGGAGAAGCCATTTCCAAATACAGGGTGGAGCTGCAGGTTGAAGATAGAAAAGTGATGAGACAAAAGGATCCTGGGAACCAGATGATCACAGAACTGCCATGCCTGCCCTGAGCTGGCTACATGTTTGCGGAAGGAAAATAAACCACCTTCTTTTTCCTTTATTTTTATGGCTGCACCCAGGCCAAGGACTGAATCTGAGCCGCAGTTGTGACCTATGCTGCAGCTATGGCAACACTGGATAGTTTGAGAGTAAAAATCTCCTGTAGGCCCAGTCTTGGGGTGGGGGGTCAGGGGGCACAACACTTTCATGAGTTTTACCCCCTCCCCCAGAATCCCACCAGGCTCTCACTATGAAGATCCAAGAAAAATCCCCTCCTGTTCTGAGCAAGGGAGAGAGGAAAAGTAACTATTTAAAAATACACCCAGCACATTCTCCATAACAAAGGATGCTGTCAGGGAGTTCCCATCGTGGCGCCGCAGTGGTTAATGAATCCGACTAGGAACCATGAGGTTGCGGGTTCGATTCCTGGCCTTGCTCAGTGGGTTAAGGATCCGGCATTGCCGTGAGCTGTGGTGTAGGTCGCAGACGTGGCTCGGATCCTGCACTGCTGTGGCTGCAGCATAGGCCAGTGCCTACAGCTCCGATTAGACCCCTAGCCTGGGAACCTCCACATGCCGCGGGTGTGGCCCTAAATGACAAAAAGGCAAAATAAATAAATAAATAAATAAACAAAGTATGCTGTCAGGGGAGAAGACTTCACCAGAGTCTTATCTGACCTGGGCTGGTGATGATTAGCCAACCCTAGCTCCCTTTAGCCTTCCTATCTCACCAAAGGTCACAGCCTGGGGACTCCCGTGATTCAAAGAATGAGATTTAATCATAAGATTAGAGACCACTTTCCTTCCAGAACATCTCACCACTACATCAACAGAGCTCCAGAATGACAATACTAAGTTACAAGTGAGAGAGCTGTAAGACACAGGTTCTATTTGAGAAGGAGTTCATAGGGAAACTCAAAGAAAACAAGGAAGTAGTTTTAAAAGACGCCAGAAGAAACAGAAGCCTCTGGCATCTATAGGTACAGCATTAACATTAAACACAGCCCAACTCCTAGCCAAAGTAACACAGACTCTTGTACCAAAAACCTATTTACTTCGGTTCCTATTACCTGATACATAATATCTGGTTTTCAACAAAAAAATTACAAGGCATACTGAAAAGTATGAAAGGACAAAACAATCATCAGACCCAGACTCAGGTATGTCACAGATTTTGAAATTATCGGAAAGAGATAATTCAGATTTTTTTTTTTTTTTTTGCCTTTTGTCGTTTTAGGGCTGCACCCGCAGCACGTGGAGGTTCCCAGGCTAGGGGTCTAATCGGAGCCACAGCTGCCTGCCTACACCACAGCCACAGCAATGCAGGATCCAAGCCGTGTCTGCAACCTACACCACAGCTCACGGCAACGCCAGATCCTTAACCCACTGAGCAAGACCAGGGATCAAACCTGCAACCTCATGGTTCCTAGTCAGATTCGTTTCCGCTGAGCCATGACAGGAACTCCAAAGTCTTCAGTACAATTTTGGAGAGCTCATAGACTCTGCCCTCTGACTCTGAATTGTACCCCTTCTGATTTCAAATGCTGAAGTCTTAACCCCAGGCCCTCAGACTGTGACTGTATTTGGAGATAGGGTCTTTATTGAGGCTGTCAAGTTAAATGAGGTCATTAGGGTGAGCCCCAAAATAACATGACTGATGTCTCTGTAAGATGGGGAGATTAGGACAGGTAAGCACAGGGGGAAGACCAAGTGAAGATACAGGAAGAAGACAGCCACCTGCAAGCCATGGAGAGGGTCCTTGGAAGAAACCAACTCTGCTGTCACCCTAATCTCAGACTTTCAGACTCCAGAACTGTGAGAAAATTAATTTCTGTCATTTAAGCTATCCAGTCAGGAGCTCCCGTCATGGCTCCGTGGAAACGAGTCTGACTAGCATTCATAAGGATGCAGGTTCGATCCCTGGCCTTGCTCAGTGGGTTAAGGACCTGGCGTTGCCATGTGCTGTGGTGTAGGTTGCAGAGGTGGCTTGGATCCCACGTTGCTCTGGTTGTGGTGTAGGCCAGAAGCTGTAGCTCCGATTCGACCCCTAGTCTGGGAACCTCCTTATACTACAAGTGTGGCCGTAAAATAAGAAAAAAAAGGGCCTTGACTGAGCACTTAGATCATGACAGCACTGGCTGAGCATTTTCATACCCGATCTTATGTAATCCTCAGGACCCTATGAGGCAGGTGTGACTTATCACCTCATTTTGCACATGGCAAAATTCACGTGCAAAGATGTTAAATGGCTGACCCAATTACCCACCTTAAAAGCAAAGTCAGATGGAATAGGATTCAGAAACATGGAACCAGACTGCGGTCTCCCTTCCCAGATACCTTTCAGAGGCACCTCTTCAATGAACACACCCCAGGGGAATTGCACACTTACTACGGCTATCTTGTCTGCGCAGTTACAATGGGCAAGCACTGTTCTGAGCATATTACCCGCATTTTTCAGACTCTTCCCTACAATCAGTCCTCTTAGAAAAGTACTATTACATCTGTTTAGAGGGAAGGGCATTGAGGTTCAGAACGATCAATCACTTCCCCCGAAGATTTGCAGAGGTCTGTGGAGGCCCAGGATGCAAAGCCACGTTCACCGGACTCCCAGGCCCAGGCTCTAAGCCTCTGCTCCACTCAGCCCATCTCCATCTCCACCCCAAGCCCCATCACCATGGGAACCACAGGGCACTGCCCTCAGGCACTCACCCACAACCTCCAGCTGGACTCTCCCCTGTGCCTTCTGAGGGGTGACCACCAGCTCACACCGGTACTCTCCTGCTTCTCCCAGCTGGACCGCAGGCAGCTGCAGTGAGGCGTCTCCCCTCTCCAGCCTCCATGGAGACACACCGGCCCCAGGTCGGAATGCCATTTTGTGGTTTCCAAAAAACTCAAACACTTTGACCTCTGTCTCAGACCCCCGAGACTTCCAAAACCAGGTGACACCCATATGTCTGATGTTCAGGTGTGGGGAATCAGGGATCTTGCAAAAGACAGTTGCATTTTTGTTCAGGAAAACCATTTGAGTCTTCCCTGCCATCTCCACTTGCAGAAAACCTGTGGCAATAAAAGATCTCAGTTATGGAAGACCTTTGGAAAAAACACAGGCCTGATATTTGAAAACACTATCATGTAAATTAAAAACAAATTCCTGGAGTTCCCGTCGTGGCGCAGTGGTTAACGAATCCGACTAGGAACCATGAGGTTGCGGGTTCGATCCCTGCCCTTGCTCAGTGGGTTAACGATCCGGCGTTGCCGTGAGCTGTGGTGTAGGTTGCAGACGCGGCTCGGATCCTGAGTTGCTGTGGCTGCGGCGAAGGCCAGTGGCCACAGCTCCGATTAGACCCCTAGC
>PVHT021183666.1:29090325-29114981 GCA_004024745.2 Catagonus wagneri
ACGAATCCGACTAGGAACCATGAGGTTGCGGGTTCGATCCCTGCCCTTGCTCAGTGGGTTAACGATCCGGCGTTGCCGTGAGCTGTGGTGTAGGTTGCAGACGCGGCTCGGATCCTGAGTTGCTGTGGCTGCGGCGAAGGCCAGTGGCCACAGCTCCGATTAGACCCCTAGCCTGGGAACCTCCACATGCCGCGGGTGCAGCCATAAACCCGCGGCCATAAAATGACATAATGCAAAAAAAAAAAACAAAAAAAACAAATTCCTCTCTTTTTTGGGGGGGGTGTTCCTCAGGTACAAAGGCCCTTAGTTCATGGCCTCTCATTAACCTACATAAAATCCTCCAAATTTTTTCTTTTTTTTTTTAAAGATTATTTTGGCTATTCTGGGTCCCTCGTGATTTCAGAGGAACTTGAGAACCAGGTTATCAATTTCTATTATGAAGTCAGCTAAGATTCTAATAGGGATTTAACTGAATCTGCAGCTCAATTTGGCAAGCATTGCCACCTTAACAATGTTGATTCTAATCCACAAATGTGTTTTGGGAACGTGTTATGGACGGAAAGTTTGTATCCCTACCATATGTTGTGGCCTGATCTCCAGTGTTACGGAATTGGGAAGTGGGGCCTCAGGTCATGAGGATGGAGCCCCCAGGAATGAGGTTAGTGCCCTTATAAGAGACATGAGAGAGATGAGAAAAATGGTATCTCTCTCTCTCTCTCTCTAAACCTGGAGATATAGAAGAAAGTGTTCACTACAAGCCAGGAAGAGGCCCCTCACCAGGAACCAAATCAGGCAGCACCTTGATCACGGACTTCCCAGCCTCCAGAACTGTGAGAAATAAACTTGTCTAAGCCACTCAGTCTAAAGTATTTGTTATGGCAACTTGAGAAAACTAAGACAGGATGTTTTTCCATTTCACTCATTCAGATCATATTAAATTTCTTTCAACAGCAGATTTATAATTTTCAGAGTAAGTTTTGTGCTTCTTTCATTAAATTTATTCCCAAGTATTTCATTCTTTTTGGTAGTATCATAAATAGAATTGTTTTCTTAATTTTATTTTTGAATTGGTTATTGCAAGTGTATAGGAATACCCCTTATTCTTTTATGAATTTCCATTTCCCTCCCCCATCATGCAAGCATTCTACATTTGCTTAATGTCTACATTTTTGTTCTCTTTAAACTGTATCTTGTTTTGTGTCTCAAACTGACTGAAACAATATTGAGTGACATGTTACTGTTTCTCCTTTTGGCACTATGCTTTCAAGATCATCCCACATTGCTATGAGGACAGCTAGTCCATTGCTTGAGGTTACTGCTCAGTTCTGCAAGTGCAGCACCATTGATGGGGCCCCAGATGGTGCCCCAGATTTCTATATTCCCCGCCACTGCCCCCACTTGCAATATTCCTGTCGATTTTGGCCGACTGAATAAGCCTTACTGTTTAACTTCTATGGTTAGTACAGGTCCCTTCACAATGCTTCTAGCTCTTGTGATTTCCTGTTTTGAGTCATTATAAATGTTCATCGGTGTCCCCCACCCCCAAGAAAAAAGTGATAGAGAAAATTTGAATGTCACCATTAAATTAAAACACTCCCCTCACACTCTCATTAAACACTTTAGTAGAATCAAGAGGGCTCACTGATATGACGGTGGACTGTATTTCCTGTTTCAAGCCCTCCCTGTTTTTCTTCCCAGTTCCAGAAACTGCTATGATGCAAGAGACTCAGGAAGTTTCGGGAACATCAGAACGCAAAATTAGAGGAAGCACTTTTTCTCAGACTCCTACAAGTGTCTGCTCCGCATGTAGTAGGTGTCAGTATACAACTGTTGAATCAGTAAATGAATCCACATGTCACAAAAGACAGCTCATGGCTGGTTGGGGCTCTTTAAAATATTTAGCCCCAGCAGGCTGCGGACCTGATGCTCAAAGGAGCGGACCCTCGAGGAACCGCCCAGCGACAACCACCCCTCCGCCTTCGCTGCCTCCCTCCCTTCCCACCTGCGGTGAGCGTCTTACTCCGCGAGACCAGCACCAGCACCAGAAAAAGGAGCCATGGCAGGGAGCCCCACCCTGCCGTCCTCTTCGCCATAGTCACAGCCTGGGGGGGGGGGGGGGGCTGCTGGAGTCCACCGACGTCACCGAAGTCCTCGAACTTCCTCTTCTTTCATCTTCTTAGGAGTGAGCAGCTCCTAGGAAGGAGTGGATGGAAGGAACTTTCTCTTATTTGCTGATCCAAACTGAACGCAGAAGGAACTTAAGCTCATGGAGCATCTGCACCTACCTCCTAGGCCTCTGGGCCCTCTCTGCAACTCCGCGAAGTCATTTCGGTTACTCCGTTCACACGGGAGGACGATTAACCGCGAGAGGCTCGTCAACGCTGACCTCGGCGGCTGCGCGAGGAAGTGGTGCAGCTGGAAGGGGCCAGCGGCGGACAGGCAGCCCCGCCTCCCCGGGCGCCGCCGGGCGGGGCAAGGACCCCGGGCGGGGTTTGGGGGCTGTGGTCACGTCAGCTTCTACGTCCGCTTTGTGAACTGCGGCCTAGGTCCTGTAGCTCCCGGTGCTGCTCTAAGCAAGGTCCACTAAAGGATGGTGACCTGGGTCAGAGCAGGATCGCTGTGACCTTGGGGGCAATTATTCTTACCATCGGCGTAATAAATTTACCTTACTTAAAAAAAAAAAAAGCAAACAAACAAAAAAAACCTTAACATTGCTGAAACCAGAAGATAAATTTATATCTCCAGGATGCTTCAGTAAAATCAAGGTAGCCCATTTCCTATCCGCTTACTAACCATGAAGCCTTATGACCTCTTCAAGCAAAACAAAATGCTCAGTGATCTAGTTTTCCCACCAGTTTAAAATCAGTTTGCAAAGTTCAGAACACAGTGGCATTTGCTGTTCTCATAAATGCCCCTACCTCCTTCTCCAGCATCTTGCATTCCAACAGTCTCATGGATCCTATTTAATTTTTTCTCCCTCACATCTTGAAAACGAGTGTAATCTACAGAAAATCACAGGCAGACCTGGACTCTAAACGCCAGCTATGCCATCTGGCTATTGTGGCACAGTAGGCAAGTTACCTCACCACTACTACTTGTCAGTCCATATCTATTTCCCCTTCTTCCTTAAAAACAAACAAACAAACAAACAAAAGACACCAATTTTTTTCCTTAGCACAGGGATCTCCAAAATAAAAGATTACATTTCCATGCCTCTCTTGGAGCTAAATGTGGCCATCTGACAAAGTTCTGACCAAAGTAGTATAAATGGAAGTGTTTTGTGTCATTTCTGGGAAATGCCCTTAAAGGGAGGGATGTGCTCCTTAGCTGCTTCCTCCTGCTGGCAGGAGTGCAGACGTAGTAGCTAGAGCATGAGCCTACATCTTGGACCACAGTGTAGAAGACACGCACTGGGGACGATGGGACAGCAAAAGAGAAGGGTCCTTGGGTCCCTGATGATCTGTGAAACTTCCCTACCAGCCCTAGAATGACACCTCCAAACTCACAGACCATAAGAGACGAAGTCAACATAACATTCTTTTTCCAATTTTTTTTTTTTTTGCTTTTTTAGGGCCACACCTGCAGCATAGGGAGGTTCCCAGTCTAGGGGTTACATTGGAGTTATAGCTGCCGGCTTACGCCACAGCCACAGCAACGTGGGATCCGAGCCACATCTGCAACCTATACCACAGCTCATGGCAATGCCAGATCCCCAACCCACTGAGCAAGGCCAGGGATGGAACCCGCATCCTCATAGATAATAGTCGGATTTGTTTCTGCTGCGCAACAATGGGAACTCTCAATAAGCCATTCTTATTTAAGATTTTCTTTCTTTTTTTTTTGTCTTTTTGCCTTTTCCTAGGGTCGTACCCGTAGCATATGGAGGTTCCCAGGCTAGGGGTCTAATCGAAGCTACAGCCGCTGGCCTACACCACAGCCACAGCAATGCAGGATCCAAGCCGCAACTGCGACCTAAACTTCAGCAATGCCGGATTCTTAACTCACTGAGCGAGGCCAGGGATCGAACCTGCAACCACATGGTTCCTAGTCAGATTCATTAACCACTGAGCCAGGACGGGAACTCCAACATTTTCTTATTTTCAGCAGAATTTAATACTAATCACTACAGATGGTAAAAAAGAAACGGAGCTACTTTTGCTTGGAGTTGGGGGATTTGAAACATGTATCAGTCTTTAAATCTCTGAAAAGCTAACACCTAACTATATGCATAGACATATCTTTTTTTTTTTTTTTCTTTTTAAGGCTGCACCTGTGGCTTATGGAAGTTACCAGGCTGGGGGTCAAATCAGAGCTGAAGCTGCAGCCTACGCCACAGCCATGGCAATACCAGATCCAAGCCACATTTCTGACATGGATTCACAGCTTATAACGACACCAGATCCTTAACTCACCAAGAGAGGCCAGGGATCAAACCATCACCCTCACAGAGACAACATCAGGTCCTTAACCTGATGAGCCACACAGGAACTCCAAATGATATTTTTGAAGGCAGAACTAAGGTTCCTATGAAGAATTTATGGAAAAATAGCTTTGAATTCAGCATAAGAAAAGCTTCTCTAATGAAGGAATGGCCATTTCAAGTCATCGCACAGGAAACCATTCACTGAACTCTGCCAGGTACGGTATGGGTATAATGGATTCAGGTGATTAAACCGTAGCCCTTAGCCTCAAAAACTCACATAGACCAGTGCTGTTCACAGTAGCTGTGACAAAGGGCTCCTTTTTTTTTCTTTTTAGGGACCCACAGCATATGGAGGTTCCCAGGCTAGGGGTCGAATCAGAGCTGTAGCCACTGGCCTACGCTACAGCAGTACCAGATCTGAGCTGCATCTGCTACCTACACCACAGCTCACGGCAACGCCAGATCCTTAACCCACTGAGCGAGGCCAGGGATGGAACCTGTGTCCTCACAGGCACTAGTCAGATTTGTTTCCACTGAGCCACCAGGAGAACTCCAACAAAGGACTCTTTTTAAAGGAAATGTCCAATCCATTGAAGACTGATGTTTTGTAAAATATGTTTTATAATATACATCGTATTGTACAATGTATAGTATATATTTTATAATATAAATTGTATTTTACAAGACAATTCTTAGAAAAATGAAATCAAAAACCACAAAAAGATATGCCCCCAAGTTTTATGATGAAACAGACATAAAAGTATTTCCAAAGATATAACTAATTTCAATTTCTATGTTGATTCCTCACTGTTGGGGTGAAGACCAGCACCAGTCATAGAACATACTTTGAGAAAGAAACCCTAGTCTAGAATGAAATGAAATGAAAATGAAAATTGAGGGCCATTGTATAAAATAACTGGCCTGCACTTTTCAAAAATGTCAAGGTCATGGGAGTTCCCCTTGTGGCTCAGCGGCAAAAGAATCCGACTAGTATCCATGACGATACAGGTTTGATCCCTGGCCTCGCTCAGTGGGTTAAGGATCCAGTGTTGCTGTGAGCTGTGGTACAGGTTGCAGACTCAGCTCGGATCTGGTGTTGATGTGGCCGTGGCGAAGGCTGGCAGCTGCAGCTCCTATTCGACCCCTAGCCTGGGAACGTCTGTATGTCAAATGTGCGGCCCTAAAAAAAAAAAAAAATTCAAGGTCATGAAAGACGAAGAAAGGCCGAAGAGCTCTTCTAGATTAAAGGAAATGAAAGAGACATGAAAACTAAAAGCAAAGCCTGATTCTGTATTAAATGCTAGATTACCAAATAAAAAAAAAAAAACGACTATAAAGGGCAGTATTCAGACAACTGGTGAAATCTGAACACGGACCAGATGTTAGAGCAATAGTAGTATAATGTCACCTGAAAAAAATGCATAACCTAAGAGATGAAAATTATGTTTTATTCGGTGGACTTACTGAGAATTGGAGCCTAGAAGACAGCCTCGTAGATAACTCCGAGGGGCTGTTCCAAAGAGGTAAGAGAGGTGTCAGAATACATAGGAGTTTTTGTAAACAAAAACCAGGCAGTTGGAACGTCAAAAATTTACCGGTAATTAAAGAAAACCAGACATCTCAAGTTAATAAATTTAGAACTGCTGTATATATGGGAAGATGCAAGAGTCTGGGCTTATTGAAATCACGCCTTGGATATGCACCTCAACTCTCCAGACCTAGGATCCTGTTTCTCTCCATCCTGAGTTCCCCCGAGGGTACACTGCTGTGGGCAGCTACAGTGGCTGCTGGCTTGATAGCTGCAACCTCCTTTTTACTGGCCACACCGTGGTATGTGGAGGTTCCTGAACCGGAACAGCCACCCAAGCCCCGGCAGTGATAACGCCGGATCCTTAACCCGCGGGGCTACGAAGGAAGTCCACCATCCTTTGTTTACTGAAATAGCAGACCATTTTCAGTCCACAGTAAGGATACTAACTTTCCTGAAGTTGATAAGATGACAATTTGATAATTTTTATAAGAAGGCTAATTACAAAAGAATGTCTTTGTTCTTAGGAGAGGGTCACTCACATATTTACAGTAAAGCATCACAGTGTCTGCAACTTCTGAATCACTCCAGCAAGAACAGCAGAATTACACAGAGAGAGGGCTCGAGGGCAAATGTGGCAGGCTGCCAACAACTGATATATCTAGGGGAAGGGCATACTAGAATTAGCTGTACTATCGTTGCAACTTTTTTGGATAAGCTTAATTTTTTTTTTTTTGGTCAAAGTTAACAATTAAACACAGGACGTTCCCTTGCGTGGCAGTGGGTTAAGGATCTGTCATGGCACAGGCTGCAGCTGTAGCACAGTTTCAGTCCCTGGCCTAGGAACTTCAACATGTCACAGGCATGATTTAAAAAAAAAAAAAAAAAAAAGCAGCCAGGAGTTCCCTTCGTGGCTCAGCGGTTAACGAATCCGACTCGGAACCATGAGGTTGCGGGTTCGATCCCTGGCCTTGCTCAGTGGGTTAAGGATCCGGCGTTGCCGTGAGCTGTGGTGTAGGATGCAGAAGCGGCTCGGATCCCGTGTTGCTGTGACTGTGGCGAAGGCCGGCGGCTACAGCTCCTGTTAGACCCCTAGACTGGGAACCTCCATATGCCACGGGTGCGGCCCTAGGAAAGGCAAAAGGACAAAATAAATAAATAAATATAAAAAAAGAAACAATATTCACTCAAATATGCCCAGTACTCATAAGAACTAGAATTCCTATGTCCATAATAATCTTAGGCTAACATTTTTTTTAAATAATATAAATTATAATAATTTGCTGCAAAGTATGAGGTATGTCTACATTGATATTCACCCGTTATTTACTCATGCCCAAAAAGGATTTTAAAAAATTTTCTCTAAGTTCTCCTCCAATTATGTTTTTAAAAATTGAATATATTTGACATAAAACACTGTTTCAGTTTAAGGTGTTAAAGGGTTACCTTGAGGAGATCCCTATCGCGGCTCAGTGGTTAAAGAACCCGACTAGTATCCATGAGGACACAGGTTTGATCCCTGGTCTTGCTCAGTGGGTTAAGGATCTGGCGTTGCCATGAGCTGTGGTGTAGGTCACAGACGTGGCTCAGATCTCATATTGCTATGGCTGTGGTATAGGCCGGTGGCTGCAGCTCCAATTCGACTCCTAGCCTGGGAATCTCCATAATGCCACAGATGCAGTCCTAAAAAAGACAAAAAAAAAAAGAAGTATTACCTTTATATTTTTAATATATTGTAATATGACCGACATTGTATTGATACTTGTCACATTACATAATAAGACTACAGTATTGTGTCTCCAATTACTTTCCAATTTGACCCAGTGTACTATCTAAAAAGTTTATCCTAGGTGAATCCATATCTTATCATAATACTAGTTAGAGATAGTCATCAACGAAAGGAAAACCCAGACAATTTAAAAATATTTCCTATAATTAAAAAAAGAGAGAGAGATAGGAATTCTCCATCTCTACAGAAACATAACATGACTCTGCTGAGTGATTTTTTTTAAAGTGTCTATCAGCATAACTTTTCTAGATTGCTAAATTTAATCTTGGAATCCATGATTTCAGAAAAAAAATGTGATGTGTTTGGAGAAGTATGCGATGATTATCTAAAATTTATAAAATGATCAAGAGTCTTAAAAAATACTAATGTTAAGAGAAAACAATGTAAAATGTTGAGTAGTACGGTGGAGTGGCTCACTCAACAACTTTAAGCATGCACTCCTGTACAACAGGGAAAAGAAATTTAAATATTATTTCCCAACCTCCCTTGCAGTGAGGGTTCCAGATGTGATTGGTCCAAACAATCAGAGGCACTCACTTGAAACTTCTACTCAGAACCGAGTAACATGGAGAGAGAAGCAGGGCGCCAAGTCTCCGTCTCGGCTGGCAAGGCAGAGGCGGTGTGGTTCTGCAGCTGGCAGCTATGCATGGCTTCCTAATCCAGCAGGTGGCTTGCTGATCTAGCAGGCAGCTTCTCTATTGTTCCAGAAGCAGCATCTTCTTTGGCAGCCCCCTCCTGTGATGCAGCTCTGAGAAGCTCAGCCTCCCAAAGATTCTTTCAGCCCTCCCAAAGATTCTCTGCGCTTTCCATAACCCCCCTAATCAATCCCATTCTGTTTAATAGCCAAAGAAGATTCCGTCACCTACAACAAAGAACCTTAACCTTTACAGAATTTGGTAGCTAGAAGTAAGGTGCATCAGGTAAAAGCATCTTAAAAATGGAATCGGCTTAGTTGAGGAGGTAGGGTTTTAGGTGGTGATACCTCATGCCAGCTGAGGTTAAGGTATCAGAGAAAGTGGCAGTAGGGCTCTGGAATGCTAGCGTATGTGGGCTGCATCTTGCTTCTTTCGGGAAGTCCTACAAAAGAGTTGTGACTCGAGCTAAGGGGAACAAGTCTGCAGAGATGGAAGGGAACAGAGCTTTGCTTGAGGGAACTGCTCTACCGACCTAATAATTAACAAAGTCTTAAATCTGGAGCCTGGAAGAATTGAAAAAGTGGACTCCTGTATTCCAAACTGAAACAGTTACAAGTAAAGGGTCTGAGGAAGCTGCTAAGACTTTTCCAAGAACCTTCCCTTAAGAATCTGACTAGCATCCATGAGGATGCAGGTTCGATCCCTGGTCTCGCTCCAGTGGGTTAAGGATCCGGCGCTGCTGCGAGCTGTGGTGTAGGTCGTAGACTCAGCTTGGATTCCGCATTGCTGTGGCTGTGGTATAGGCCGGCGGCTACAGCTCTGATTGGACCCCTGGCCTGGGAACCTCCATATGCCACAGGTATGGCCCTAAAAAGACAAAAAAAAAAAAAAATCCTAACTTTTAGCTGATGCCATTGTCACATGGATTTCTTAGCTTCCCTAGCAGACGGATGGCCATGTGACACAGTTCTGGCCAATGAAGGTGGAAATTCCAATGCTGGCAGTTCTCCGGGGAAATCACATCAAGGAAGCTGATTCTACTGAGGAAGAGTTCCTTTTGTTGCCCTTCCCCAGCCTGGACAGTGAGATTGAAGGAAAATCTGAGGATAAAAACCACACACTGAGGAGAGCAGAGCAGAAAGACAGGGAGCTGGACACCACCTACTCCCAGATTTCTTTTATGTGAAAGGCAAAAACTCTTATTTAACTTAAGCCACCATCATCTTTGCTTTTTCTGTTACACATAGCAAAACTAATCTTAAATGATAGAGTATAAAGCAAAAATGTAGATGAAAAATGACCTTAAGTGGCAGCAAAAGCTGCTTGGCAGAAGAACTTCTAGTAGTTAAGGTTGCTGAAAGGAGGAAAAAGTTGCCAAGAAACACTGGGGGATGCCCTGGGTCTGCTTAGGAGAAGAATTATTAACATCACAGAGGCTTTTACTGAGAGAGGGGATGATAAGCACTCATAAAAGGGGATCTATCTTTATGAATAAGTGAAAGCAATTTATTTCAAAACCAAGGGATGGAGCTTTCTCATTTAAATAGTTACTAATAGCTTCACTAAATTACGGCATAAGACCATTTAATTAAATCACTAAAAGAGAACAACGAAAAAAGAAGGGAGATATGAGAATGAGAGCAGGTATAGAGTTTGTTTCCTTTATGGTTCTAGTAGACTTTAATCCTTAAAGACCCGTGTCCTCCCAAAAAATACGTTCTCATTTAAAAAGTGTCCTCCTTTATTCCGTATATGCTTTAAAATATTTATTGAGCAGAGAAAAAGGAAGGGAGGTAAAAAGATGACACAGATGACGATTTAACAATTTTCTTCAAGCTCTGGTGGACTTCAGGCTTTAAACGTCTGTTCGAAAAAAAATTTGCCCTCATTTTAAAGGCATCTTCCTTTGTTCTGCTTATTCTTATGTATATATGTAAAATTTGTACTTTAAATATGCTTAATCATAGATTACAATTAAAAACATATTTTCTGACAATATCAATAACTGCTTAGGAAGAATTATGAATAATATTAAAATAAATAGTTTCACAATAAATATGGCTATCAAACTACATAGGTTTTGAAATGTGCTAATACATACAAATTTTAGAAGGCTTTTCATTTTTCTGTAATTTATTTTTATTATTATTGTATTATTCTCTTTCCACAAATATATAGAAAATAACATAGATACTAATGCTTGAAATTATAACAAATGAGATTTCTATTTGTTCAGTTTTTTATTTCCTTAAACAAACAAATAAAATTACATACGTGGCTGGATCTTTGATTCTCCACCAGGTGCTGATGGGGAAATTTCTTGTTGTAATTTTTTTTGTTCCATCTGCTGAACGACCTAGTGAATGGAAAAAGAATGTCTTAAAAATAGGAAGTATTTGATTTTCTCTGATACGTATGACCTCTGACAAAGCACAACAAACTAAGTGGAAATTGCTTTTCAAAATGGGATATTCAAATTCTAAAATTTAGATTAATATTCAACAATGCAGTTTTTTTTTTTTTTTGGTCTTCTTGCCTTCTCTTGGGCCGCACCCGCAGCATATGAAGGTTCCCAGGCTAGGGGTCTAATCGGAGCTACAGCCGCCGGCCTACGCCACAGGCACTGCAACACAGGATCTGAGCCACGTCTGCAACCTACACCACAGCTCACGGCAACGCCAGATCCTTAACCCACTGAGCAAGGCCAGGGATCAAACCCTCAACCTCATGGTTCCTAGTCGGATTCGTTAACTACTGAGCCATGACGGGAACTCCAACAATGCGGTTTTTAAAAAATACTAACATTTAAAATACTACAGCTAGTTGAAATATTATATTACAAAAACACAGCACCCCCCAATTTTTTTTTTTTTTGTCTTTGTCTTTCTAGGGCCGCACCTGCGGCATATGGAGGTTCCCAGGCTAGGGGTCGAATCAGAGCTGCAGCTGCCGGCCTACACCACAGCAACACCAGATCTGAGCCCGTCTGTGACCTACACCACAGCTCACGGCAACGCTGGATCCTTAATCCACTGAGCGAGGCCAAGGATCAAACTTTCGTCCTCTTGGATACTAGTCAGGTTTGTTAACCACTGAACCACGATGGGAGCTCCTAAAAATCTTTTTTTTTGTTTTTTGCCATAAGCCTTTTACAAAATACCACCTGATGATATTCCAACTTCTGAGCCTCGAGTTGGTCATGCTGACGTTGTAGCTCTTCTTTTTGTTTCTGAAGCTCATCTGCCTTTTTCTTAAGTTCAGTTTCTTGTACAGAGATAAGATTTTCATATTCTTTCAGTTCTTCTTCTGTGAAGAACTGTTGCTGATCCAGTGTCTAAAGACAAAAAAAAGAGAGAGAAAAGAATAACCTTAGAAATAAAACGGGAAGGTCTGATTCAGCTTTAAAACTATATGATTAGCAAAGTACAAAAGAGAATCTATAGTATTATAACTTTTGGGTAAGAAAGAAGAGGAAATAATAAGATATATACTTATGTACTTAGTTGAGCAAAAGATAAAACAGGAAGGAAAATCCAGAAACAAATGAGATTGGTTACCTACAGAATAAGGAGAGAACTCCGTGGCAAAGACAAAGAGAATGTGGGAAAGAAAATCACATTCCTCTGAAAATGCTTTTTTTTTTTTGCACAGATTTGATTGTTGGAAACATGTTAATGTTTCACATACTCAAAGAAAAAAGAAAACAAGTAAAATCCACAAGGACAGAAAAAATTTCCAAATTGAATACAAATAGAAGCAAATAAATAATACTTTTATTTTAAGTGAATAAAATAATCCACAGAATGGGGAGAAGGAAAAAAGAACTAACCCAAGAAACTTGTGATCACAATGTTTGGACTCTGCCTTTAGGCTAAAACAATCGCTAAAAATCTAAACAAATATTAAAGTCTTGTTTTGCAGAGGCATGGATTAACAATTCTGAAATTTTTTGTACATAGGATTGAATAAGTAGAATATTATTTTTGAAAACGGGAGCCAGGTTTTGTATGAAATATGGAAAGAAAAATGGAGTTCTCCTTGTGGCTCAGGGGTAACAACTTGATTTGTATCCATAAGGACACAGGTTCGATCCCTGGCCTCGCTCACTGGGCTAAGGATCCAGTGTGGCCATGAGCTGTGGTGCAGGTCACAGATGCAGCTCAGTTCCCACATTTCTGTGGCTGTGGTGTAGGCTGGCAGCCACAGCTCTGATTTGACCCCTAGCCTGGGAACTTCCATATGCTGTAGGCACGGCGCTAAAAGGCAAAAAAAAAAAAAAAAGAAAAAATTATTGTATTAGAATTGGAAGCATTAGGTTGAAATTTAAGGAGATATCAGTATGAAGTCATGAGTTTTAATATATATTGCTAACTAAATGTATAAAAATGAATATAAATGTGTCTATGTATAAAAACACAAACTATATATATATATATATATATATATATATTTTTTTTTTTTTTAATTCTTCATCTATGCTACCAGACATGGCCTAGAAACAGTGGCACTGCAGTAGCAAGAAGTACATCCAGAGCCCAGATCCCGGTCTGTAACACTGATCTCCCCTAAAAGGAACCAGTGTTCCTCAGAAAAATGCCTTATTCCAGAGGAAGAGCCAAGGAAGAACAAGATAAGCCTTAGACAACTTATTATGCTAAAAAGTAAGGAAAATCCTCAATGATAGGGAAATGCCTAAATGACACAAAAGCCAGTCTAAGGAAGCTACCTCTAGCCAAAGCTGGGACAAGTTGAGCACTGATACAAATGATAGTAAGGATTCAAGTTTATTGAGTAAAATAAGAAGCCATCAGTCTGCACTGATATAAATAGAGAAAGAGGAAGGAAAAGCTTTCCCCTATAGTGGAAAGTACACTAGTAAATGTAGAAGGAATGATGATTAGAAAATCACCATCTTTCAACAGTCATAGTAACAATTGATTCTGGCCAGAATCATCAATGGTGATGCTAAAACTAGTAGAAAATGAGTCGCAAAGCATATCCCCACAGATAGCTTTTTTAAAAATAGAGCATTCTCATTTTTTACTGATGGAAATGTCAATTGGTACAATTCTTTTGAAAATCACTTTTACAAAGTATATCAACGGTCTTTTAAAAAATATTCCCTTGGGCCTCATAATGCTACATTGAGAATCTATCCTATAAAATAACCCGAAACACTTTATTATTATTATTATCGTCTTTTGTCATTTTAGGGCTGCACCCGCAGCATGTGGAGGTTCCCAGGCTAGGAGTCTAATCGGAGCTATAGCTGCTGGCCTACGCCATAGCCACAGCAGCGCGGGATCCAAGCCACGTTTGCAAACTACACTACAGCTCACGGCAATGCCGGGTCCTTAACCCACTGAGCAAGGCCAGGGATTGAACCCGCAACCTCATGGTTCCTAGTTGGATTCATTAACCACTGTGCCACGACAGGAACTCCCAACCCTAAACACTTCAAAAGCTTTGTATAAAAATGAATTTATAGCAGCACTGTTTTTTTGTTGTTGTTGCTGTTGTATTTTTTTCTAGGGCCACAACTTTGGCATAAGGAAGTTCCCGGGCTAGGGGCTGAATCGGAGCTGCAGGCTCGGCCTGTGTCACAGCCATGGCAACACCAGATCCAAGGCATATCTGCAACCTACGCCACAGCTGGCAGCAATGCTGAATCCTTAACCCACTGAGTGAGGCCAGGGATCAATCCCACATCCTCATGAAGACTACATCAGGTCCTTAACCCACTGAGCCACAACAGTAATTCCAACAGTGTCTTCTTTTATTTTATTATTTATTTATTTATTTTGCTTTTTAGGGCCACATCCAAGGCATATGGAAATCCCCAGGCTGGGAGTCGAATCAGAGCTATAGCTGCCGGCATACACCACAGCCACAGCAACTAAGGATCGGAGCCACGTCTGCGACCTATACCACTGCCCATGGCAATACCTGATCCTTAACCCACTGAGCAAGGCCAGGGAACAGACCTGCATCCTCATGGATCCTAGTTGGATTTGTTTCCGCTGCGCCACAATGGGAACTCCCTGGAAATACTTTTGATATGATGTTGAGTGATTGTTTTTTTAAGGTGACTTCTAATTCTGACAGTAATGATGAGTTAGACAAGACATTTTTTAAATTATAAAAAGGTAAAATCGTAATTTCACTGTGGGAAGAGCTGGTAGACCAAACAAAGAACGTTGCCAGTTACGGGAATAATCAGCAGCATATGCTTCTTGATATGATGTACTTGGCATCACTTCAGTGGTATTCCTACTGAAAATAGAAATTATTAGGAAACAGCACTCAAATTCAAACTGAGGGACATTCTACAAAATAACTGGCCTGTAGTTTTAAGAAATATCAATGCTATGAGATAGACAGACTGAGGAACAATTTCAGATTAAAGGAGACTAGAAAGAAGTAACAAGTATATCCAATGTATGATCTTGGATTTTCTCTTACTCTAAAGGACAATACAGGGAAAACTGACCAAAAATCTCAATAAAGTCTAGAGACTAGAGAATAGTATATTGTGTGTATAGTACTGATAAGTTTACTGCAAAATCAATTATATTTGCAAAACATACACACTAAAGTATTTAAGGTTAAAGCACCATCATGTGCAATTTACTCTCAAAAACAGTTATATTTTATATATAAATACACATGGGGGATTAAAAGTAGAGAACAAGAAAAGGAGAGGGAGAAAGCAAATCAGTAAAATGGGAAAACTGGCTGAAAGGTATTCAGGAATTCCTTGTTTATTCTTGCAACCTTTCTGTAAAACTGAAATTATATCAAAGTGAAAAGAGTGCATAAATATCTATTGGAGTTCCTATCGTGGCACACTGGAAACAAATCTGACTAGGAACCATGAGGATGCGGGTTTGATCCCTGGCCTCGCTCAGTGGGTTAAGGATCCGGTGTTACCCTGAGCTGTGGGAACCTCCATATGCCGCAGGCGAGGCCCTAAAAAGACAAAAAAAAAAAGGAACAGTACACTATTTATACACTGTATGCTATATATGCATATACTAAATACACAAATAACTTCCAAACTGGCACAACACAACACGTAATTTAAGTGGCTACCTCTGGATGGTAGAATTACAGGTATCTTCTAATTCATTCTTTAAATGTATCCATATTTCTTTCTTTTTTTTTTTTTAGGGCCACACCTGTGGCATATGGAAGTTCGCAGGCTAGGGATCCAATCGGAGATACGGCTGCCGGCCTACACCACAGCCATAGCAGTTCAGAATCCAAGCCATGTCTGCATGCTACACCACAGCTCACAGCAGCACTGGATCCTTGACCCGCTGAGCGAGGCCAGGGATCGAAACCACATCCTCATGGATCCTAGTCGGGTTTGTTAACCACTGAAGCACAAAGGGAACACCCAGTATCCATATTTCTAATTTTCAAGAATACATAGTTTTGTTGTTTTTTTGTCTTTATCTAGAGCCGCACCTGCGGCATATAGAGGTTCCCAGGCTAGGGGTCTAACAGGAGCTGTAGCTGCCGGCCTTCGCCACAGCCACAGCAACGCGGGATCCGAGCCGCGTCTGCAACCTACACCACAGCTCACGGCAACGCCAGATCCTTAACCCACTGAGCAAGGCCAGGGATCGAACCCGCAACCTCACAGTTCTTAGATTCGTTAACCACTGAGCCACGAAGGAAACTCCCAAGAATACATAATTTTATACTTAGAAAAATACAATTTTTAAAAGACTTCTAATGATATGTAATGTGATTACCAATAGAGATCAATTGCTATAGCTTTCCAAGAAATTGAGTTCATTGGGGGTTTTTTGCTTTTATTTTTAATTTAAAAATTCTTTACTGGAATATGTTAATTTACAATATTATATTAGTTTCAGGTGTACAGCATAGTGATTCAGTATTTTTATAGATTATATTCCATTGAAAGTTATTACAAAATAATGGCCATAACTCCCTGTGCTATATAATATATCCTTGTCGCTTATCTATTTTTCTCATTTTTTAAAGTTTTATTGAAGTATAGCTGATTCACAATACTGCGATAATTTCTGCTGTACGACAAAGTGATTTAGTTATATATGTACACACATCCATTCTCTTTCAGATTCTTTTCCCACAGAGATTATCACAGAATATTGGGTAGAGTTCTCTGTGCTATACAATAGGTCCCTGTAGCCAGTCATTCCATACACCTCAATGTGCATATGCCAATCCTAAACCACCAGTCCCTCCCTCAAACCCACCCCCAGCATGTCCCCTTCAGTAACCATAGTGTGTTTTCAAAGTCTGAGTCTGTTTCTTTCCTGCGAGTAATTTCATTTATATGCTTTTTTAGGATTCCACACATAAATGATACCACATGACATTTGTCTTTGACTGTCTGACTTCTGACTAACTTCACTTAGTATGATAATCTCCAGGTCCTTATTTCATAGCGACATTTTATACGAAAAGCCAAGATGGAAAGACTATATGTGCAAACATAATGACGAATAAAAGTTAAAAGTAGAACAGACTGGGGAGTTCCCATCGTGGCTCAGTGGAAATGAATCTGAGTAGCATCCATGAGGATGCAGGTTCCATCCCTGGCCTCGATCACTGGGTTAGGGATCTGGCGTTGCCGTGAGCTGTGGTGTAGGTTGCAGACGCGGCTCGGATCTGGTGCTGCTGTGGCTGTGGTATAGGCTAGCGGCTACAGCTCCGATTTGATCCCTAGCCTAGGAACCTCCATATGCCATGGGTACGGCCCTAAAAAGACAAAAAAGAAAAAGAAAAAGTAAAATAGACTGGTAGAACTCTGTAAATCAACTACACTTTAATAAAAAAATAAAATAAAACAAAATAAAATAAAAGATACAAATTGCTAGGTATAAAATAAATAAGCAACATGGGTATACTGTACAGCACAGGGAATTTTAGCTATTGCCTTGTAATAACTGATAAAGGAGAACAAACTCTAAAAATACTGAAAAAAAAAAGAGTAGATTGATGTAGAATTTCTTGAACCAAACATTCCATTTCAAGTAGGTTCTATTACCTCCCAGCTATCCGGCTCCAAGAATTCCTTTTTTTCCGTAGCTTTCAAAAACTCTTCTAGAGTCACCAATCGGTCTTTGTTAGTATCAACCTGATTAAAGGAAAATATATACGTAAAATAAAATAACTCATTATTTAGACACTAGAAATTCTTCTAATAGAAGCTACTACATAAACATACAGCAATTGAGGTTAGCCTAACATTCATGGAAACTGAGGGGGAAAAAATAAAACAGAACACTCAACATTATACCATTGTCAGAAAATAGATTACTTTCTCTTCTATATAATTCAAATTTGAAATTACCTGATACCTCTAAATATCACCAGGTTTTGAGTCTGGGTTTTTTTGTTTTTGTTTTTTTGCTTTTTAGGGCTGCACCTGTGGCATAACGAGGTTCCCAGGCTAGGGGTCCATTCAGAGCTACAGCCGCCAGCCTGTGCTACAGCCACAGCAACGCAGGACCTGAGCCGTGTCTGCGATCTACAGTCACAGCTCACAGCATCACAGGATACTTAACCCACTGAGTGAGGCCAGGAATCAAACCCGAAACCTCATGGTTCCTAGTCGGATTCGTTTCTGCCACAATGGGAACTCCAGTCTGTTGACCTGACGGGTTAGACTAGTATTGTTTTCCTTCCTTATCACACCCTTTTGAAGTCAAGTGCTTGGGTAAGAAAAATAACCTTTCCAGAAAGAGGACTGCTTTAGCCGAGAGAAAAGGAGTTTAACTTAAAATACACCCAATATTTTTTCTTAAACACAAACAAGGAACTAGATCAAATTTAAAGTTGACAACACTTCCAATTCCTATTCAATGGCTCTTATAGACTACGACAAACTTCAGCTATAAAAGAGAACTCTGTAATGGCCAGAGAATTTCATTTGTTACTTGGAATGACAGCAGTCAAAGAAATCCCAATTCATCATTAATAGCTCAAATACCGGGTGAAAATCACTGGAGCAAAACAGTGGGGTTATGCTACCCTGCTTATGATATCTATTTCAGTGTTTTCAGTTTAATAATGTGAACAAGAAATAAATATTTGTTGTTATAAACCATTAAGGCATTGAGTTTTCTAATTTCTTAGCAAAAATTAATATAGCATTTAAAATACCAAATAATGGGCTGCGTTTTATTTTACCTCTAAAAGAATGTTTTACAGCATTCTTTTATATGCATCTTAATCTTTTGAAATATTTGTAAATATTTACAAAACAATTTTATTTACACTAAGGGAATCTATGGGCTATTCTGGATCAAAAATGCAAAATCCAGTTAAATATCTATTCTGTATATTTATTTTCCATTTTATGGTAAAATTTATTTCAAGAACTTAAATAATCCATAGAAGTAAAAGTTAATCTTAAATAGACTTTTAAAACATACCTCATTCATTACATGTTCTCTCATTCTGAGCCTCTCTTCCTCCATTTCTACCATATCATCCTCTTCATTTTTAGGGTCATATACTTTCTCCAACTAAAAAGAAAATTTTAAAACCAACATAATAAAAAAGAAGATAATAGAAGGAAAAATGAGAGCAAAAGCACTGAATACTTAATGAACTCATTTACCTCTTTAGTAAATAGGGCTTCTAATTCTTGTTCATCTAGGAAGCCATCACTATTGACATCTAAAGTTTAAAAGTTATAAAGGCAAAGTTTGATTTTAATGCCTTAGAAAATAGATAATTAAAATACAACCAATTACAAATGGTTTCCAAAAGTTTTACTTACATGAAGCATCAATGTGCTACACAAACAGGTTTCTTTCATTTTTATGAAGCCTCAGATCAGCTTAACTGATAACAATTCACTACCCATTCATAATTCATCATAGTTTTTAAGAAAAATATGTGTGTTAACCAATATGTTCTAAAAATATAAAGTAAAGCAATATGCTATAAGACTGAAAGTCAATTTTAATGTTACAGCATAAAGTCTGTTAGATATGACCCAGGTAGTCACAGAAAAACCTTCATTTTACAGAGAAACTTAAAAGTTATAAGTCATATGACTCAAAAATAAAAGCAAGCATTTAGACAGTTATTGACCTAAAATATTTTATACTGAAGATGAACAATAAAGACTACTATGCTACCCTACAGGAAAACGCTAAACATTTACTCTAAATAGGACTTAATAGCAGACCTTGGAAGAAATCAATTAAGAGTAAAGCATCTAAAATTTTTCAAACAGAAGACATACATACTAATATTTATATCAAATCTGTTACCGTGTAATTTGAAAAATGTCTTGGGGTCAAAGTCATTAGGATCTAATCCATCAGTCTCTTCCCACACCTCTTTTAGTTGATCTTTGCTTCCCTGTGAATCAATTTAAAAAAAAATACTCAAAACAAACTCTAATCTATTTAGACTCTATAGACTCTAAATAAAATACAAAATTGAGAAACTTTGCAGAATTAAGAATCAAGACTTTTAATTACTAATAACTCATGATAAAATTCTAATGTCTGGCACGAAGTAGTATCTTCATCTAATTATGGTTTTATAAAGTCATAATCCTTACTGGATGATTAACTTTGGGATGATTTCCATGCTTTCTCTTCATTTCTTCAAATTTTGATTCTTCTTCTTTTCTCTTTTCTTCGTTCAGTGTTTTTAAATATTCTCTCCTTTCATGTTCCTTCATCATTTCATATTTTTTAAACTCTTCATGTCGAGCCTTGTCATAGTGTTCCAGATCACTCGTAGCCTACAATACAATATTTAAATTAAAGAAGATGTGTTTGAGAACGATTAATAAAGGCTTTATTGCATACATCTTACTCTCTAACAGAAGGTCATATGGGAGGGCCAAAAAATACTGGACTCCTGTTGTAAATTCTACACTTCTATTTTAGTCATTATTATTGCTAGTGATGTAAGCAATCAAAGAAACTAAAAGCTCAAAGCTAGCATCAACTTTAGTAAGTTCCTCATAAGCAACTAATATATAAATTTATTTTTAAAAGAAGAAAAAGGAAGGGACTTTATAAAGTCTGTGTAGTATAGAGAACTAGAACAGTTTCTAACCACTTAACTAAATCTAACACCCAGGCTAGAACATCTAGTTTGCTGACCCCATACAGTACAACATGAGATTGCTACCTAAAATCCCTGAAGCTGAGTTTCTGTCGTGGCGCAGTGGTAATGAATCCGACTAGGAACCATGAGGTTGCGGGTTCGATCCCTGGCCTCACTTAGTGGGTTAAGGATCCAGCGTTGCCGTGAGCTGAGGTGTGGGCTGCAGACGCTGCTCAGATCATACTTTGCTGTGGCTGTGGTGTAAACTGGCAGCTGTAGCTCTGATTGGACCCCTAGCCTGGGAACCTCCATATGCCACAGGTGCGGCCATAAAAAGCAAAAAAAATAAAATAAAATCCCCGAAGCTGGCTATGTCTCTGCATTGTCTAGGAGTTCCCATTGTGGCTCAGTGGTAACAAATCTGACTACTATACATGAGAATGTGGGTTCAATCCCTGGCCCAGCTCAGTGAGTTAAGGATCCAGCGTTGCCATGAGCTGTAGTGTAGGTCGAAGATGCAGCTCAGATCTGGCCTTGCTGTGGCTTGTGGTGCAGGACAGCAGCTGGGAACTTACATATGCTGTGAGTGCATTCTTAAAAAGCCAAAAAAAAGCAAACAAAAAAAAGAATTACCTAAATTTTAGAAAGGACATATGGGATATTTGTGATATTATGTAATACCCCTGAAAAGTCTGTAATCAAACAGATTAGTACTTCCTTACCAAAATCTATGAATACTCACATTAAGTAAGCATAAATAGCCTGACTATAATTCAAGCCAGGTTTCCGTTTTTACAGTCCTTACCATCAAGTAAGCATAAATAGCCTGACTATAATTCAAGCCAGGTTTCCATTTTTACAGTGTTTTGGATTTTGGAGTTTTTGGTAAGGGATTATAGACCTATATGCCCACATTATTATCTGGACTAATAAGAGTTAAGCCATCTTCCTTTAAAGACAGGCTAGGGAGTATATAAATGTTTTTCCACCACTTCATGGAATTTACTTGTCCAATTACAAAATCTCAAAGGCACAACAAAGACAATAGATTTTGGCATCATTCTCACCGCTTTGATTAGCATATCTAAATCTGTAGATTCAAACTTGTCAGGATTCAGGTGGTTTAGGTGATCAAATTGTTTTAGAAGAGCATGGTGGTCTATGCCTGTATCTGAAAGAAAATGAGAAAGCTGTAAATAATAAATTACTAGAAGCTAGACATATTAATATAGATGATACGTAGGAATAAGCACTCAAATTAATTCCTATAGGATTTTATATTATTTTTATTTTTATTTTTTTTGCTTTTTAGGTCCGCACCCGCAGCATATGGATGTTCCCAGGCTAGGGGTCTAACAGGAGCTGTAGCCGCCGGCCCGCGCCACAGCCACAGCAACACGGGATCTGAGCCGCGTCTGCAACCTACACCACAGCTCACAGCAACGCCAGATCCTTAACCCACTGAGCAAGGCCAGGGATCAAAACCACAACCTCATGATTCCTAGTCGGATTCCTTTCCTCTGCGCCACAACGGGAACTCCAGCCTATAGGATTTTATAATAAAATTCAAAGTTTTACAATATTTTACATATTGTTTTTCTAGACAAAAGAATGCCCTTGAATCTAAAATCAATACAATTTAATGTGTATATTTTAATGTTATATTTCTAGAAAGACAAGCTATCAGTATGATTTACAGTAATAACTTTTTTTAGAGTTCCCATTGTGGCTCAGCAGGTTAAGAACCTGACATGGTGTCCATGAGGATACGAGTTTGAGCCCTGGCCTCGATCAGTGGGTTAAGGATCCAGCATTGCCACAAGCTGCAGTGCAGGGCCACAGTTGCAGCTCGGATCCAGCATTGCTATGGCTGTGGCACAGGCCTGCAGCTGCAGCACCAATTTGACCCCTAGTCCCGGAACTTCCATATGCCATAGGTGTGGCCATAAAAAGGAAAACAAAAAACAAAAACCTTTTTCATCATTGAAAAACTGCCAAATTTCCTACTTTTAACTAGATAAATTCTAAAATATTGCCTTCACCAAAGGTCTAAGTAGAATTTCTAAAAAGAATTGCTCTAGGAGTTCCCGACATGGCTCAGTGGTTAACGAATCCAACTAGGAACCATAAGATTGCGGATTCAATCCCTGGCCTTGCTCAGCAGGTTAAGGATCCGGCGTTTCCGTGAGCTGTGGTGTAGGTCGCAGATGCAGCTCGGATCCCATGTTGCTGTGGCTGTGGCACTGGCCAGTGGCTACAGTTCCGATTAGACCCCTAACCTAGGAATCTCCATATTGCTGCGCGTGCGGCCCTAAAAAGACAAAAAATTAAATAAATAAATAAAAAGAATTGCTCTAAAATTTATGTGAAGGAACTCTTCGTAGGCTGCTCCAGTGAATCCTTCATGGAATAATAAAAACCTAATTAAGTAAATTCATTTGATTAAGACTTAATATTAAAGAAACATCAGTTGTTATCCTTATAGAGAACTTTTAAAAAAATAAGCTACGGTGTATTGTAGTTGAATAAGTGAAGCAATTCTAGACTATTTCAGTTGTGTTTTAGAACTGAGCAAAATATGTACACACATTGATTTGTTAGAAGTCAGGGTATCTGGAGTTCCCATTGTGGCTCAGTGGAAATGAATCTGACTAGTATTTATGAGGACGTAGGTTCAGTCCCTGGCCTCACTCAGTGGGTTAAGGATCCGGCGTTGCCGTGAGCTGTGGTGTAGGTCACAGATGTGGCTTGGGCCCCAATTTGTGTGGCTGTGGCTGTGGCAGAGAGCTGTAGCTCTGTTTTGACCCCTAGCCTGGGAACCTCCATATGCCATGGGTGTGGCCCTAAAAAAGACGGAAAAAAAAAAGTCACGGTTCTCACTTAGGAAAACAAAACATATAAACATGGACATGATGGAAAGCAAGAAAGAAATTTGGGGAAATGGATGGAAATTAGTGTTTATTAGTACTAATCAGTTAGTGTTAACTTCTAAAATATATATGTATATGTTTATGTATGTTTGTTTCAGATGTGTATGTATCTGTATTTACATATGCATGTACGTTTAACATGTGTATGTATCAATAATTACATATGTGTAAATGTATGTATGTTTCACAAGTGTATGTATCTATATTTACATGTGTGCATATATGTTCCACGTGTGCATATCTATATTTACATATGTGTGCATGCATAGGTATACGTGTGTTGACATATGTTTCACATGTGTATGTATCTATATGAAATCTGACTAGCATCCATGAGAACACAATTTCGATCCCTGGCCTCACTCAGGACGAAGGATCTGGTGTTGCCGTGAGCTGTGGTATGGGTCGCAGAAGCAGCTCAGATCTGGCGTTGCTGTGGCTGTGGCATAGGCCAGCAGCTGTAGCTCCAATTCAGCCCCTAGCCTGGGAACCTCCATATGCCGCAGGTGAGGCCCTAAAAAGCAAAAAAGAAAAAAGAAAAGAAAAGAAAAGGAAAAAAGGAAAGGAAAAGAAGAAAAGAAAATAGAAAAGGAAAGAAAGAAAAGAAGAGAAGAGAAGAGAAGAGAAGAGAAGAAATCTCAAACAACCTTGGGCCTGGATTCAAGGATAGAATTACTTTATGTAATTTCAGTCTGATCACCTGATGTAAAATGGTACTTCTCACTAACATCCTTAGTTTCAGAATGAGTACTTGGGGAGTTCCTGTCGTGGCTCAGTGGTTAACAAATCTGACTAGGAACCATGAGGTTGCAGGTTCGATCCCTGGCCTTGCTCAGTGGGTTAAGGATCCGGCGTTGCAGTGAGCTGTGGCATAGGTTGCAGACACAGCTCGGATCCCACGTTGCTGTGGTTGTGGCGAAGGCCGGCAGCTACAGCTCCTGTTAGACCCCTAGCCTGGGAACCTCCGTATGCCGCGGGTGCGGCCCTAGATAAGGCAAAAAAACAAAACAAAAAAAAAGAATGAGCACTTGGTTGTTGTTTCTGAAGTCTATTCACCAGCAGAGAGTTTATTGCTCTACACAATTTCTCCAGTATGATCCACTCACCAGAGGTACATGTCCCCATGACATTCTTCACAGAACTAGAACAAACAATCCAAAAATTTATATGGAACTACAAAAGACCCAGAATTGCCAAAGCAATCCTGAGGAACAAAAAACAAGCAGGAGGCATAACTCTCCCAGACTTCAGGCAATATTACAGGGCCACAGTAATC
>PVHT021183666.1:29121934-29330065 GCA_004024745.2 Catagonus wagneri
TGCAGTCTAGGCTCTGGTAACAGTTGCTATCTCCAGGTTCCCATATATCTCCTGTCTCTGCACCCTTGCACTCGGGCCTAGGATGCTCCCAGGCTTCTCCTTTTCTCAGCCACATCTTTTTTTTTTTTTTTGTCTTTTTGCCTTTTCTAGGGCCACACTCGCGGCATATGGAGGTTCCCAGGCTAGGGGTCTCATCAGAGCTGTAGCCACCAGCCGACGCCACAGCCACAGCAACGCAGGATCTGAGCCGCATCTGCGACCTACACCACAGCTCACGGCAACGCCGGATCCTTAACCCACTGAGCGAGGCCAGGGATCGAACCCGCAACCTCATAGTTCCTAGTCGGCTTCATTAACCACTGAGCCACAACGGGAACTCCTCAGCCACATCTTTAAGCACAGGCATAATCTCTATCAGAAAGAAAGCCTTCCCACCTTTCCCACTACTTTGTACTGAGTTGGGTGTCTGTCCTCTGTACGTCCAAAATATATTACATACTCACCATATATTCATCTTAATAACCTTTTTCTGGGTATCAGTCTGCCCTGAGGATTCTTTAAGGATTGAGAAAGTCTCATCTCTATAACCCCACTACTTAACTCAGTGTCTGGCATGCTCAAATGACTGTTAAATAATTATTTAATTACATTTACCTTTATTTCCTCTATGTCTGCTTTCTGTAGTTTTTCTCTGAAATGACTATCTGTTTCCAGCACATCAATCACTTGTTTGAGGTATTCATCATAATAAAGTCCAGTATCCTTCAAATTAAGAAACAAACAGTAACTCTCCTGAAAGTTTTTCCTTCCCCGTATCTAAAGATATCAACCCTAAAAAAAAAAAAAAAGATCTAGCAAAGGGACATTGAGACATACCTGGTTTGATAGTTTGGACAGTTAAAGCCAAAAAGCTTTATTTCTCAAATGAAGAGAACTGGATCAGAACCAACATCGTGTTTTACTCTTCCATAAAACGCTAATAGATTTTACCTCAGTGTCATCTATCCTCATTACTATCTGTCTCTCCTTTGAAGATAATGCAATGTTTTCTTGGCTGGATATCTCAACACTGGAAAGGTATTATGATTAATTCTTCTATGCACTATCTAATACACTAACTACATTAAATAAACATTGCCTAATATTAAACAACATATGCTCATCCAATACTCTTCACTACTTTTTGGAAATAGTGCCTTAATGTCCAATTTTATAAGTAATAAATTTAGCGATATTTTAGTTAAAATTCTTCCCACTAGCTTATCTTTATCGTTTCACTTACTGGTGGTTCTATCTTCGCACTGTCCATAGGCTGAGTGTTTTTTACTTTTGTCTTGTCTATATCTATAGGCACAGCTTCAAGAGCAGTAAATACATATGTAACCAGGAAAAACCAGTCTTGTAGAAGGACGGTCCTCCACTTCATCTGAAATAAAGGTATAATGATATTAAGGTCCTGAGAAGGTGTTTTCAAAGAATATGTGCATGCATTCCCAATGCTACATTAATAATATATTCAACTTCAGGAAGTGTAATTCAGTAAAAGAATTCTAGGGAAGGGTTAAAATAGGTTGTAACTTATCAAAAATCATGCTCAAAATATCTCATTAAACAAAAGCAGGGAAGGAGTTCCCCTTGTGGCGCAGTGGGTTAAGAACCCAACATTGCATCCACGAGGATGTGGGTTCAATCCCTGGCCTGCTCAGCAGGTTAAGGATCTGGCATTGCTGAAAGCTGCAGCATAGGTCACAGATGAGGCTTGGATCTGGCATTGCTGTGGCTGTGGTGTGGGCCAGCAGGTGCAGCTTCGATTCGATCCCTAGCCCGGAACTTCCATATACCGTCATTGCAGCCCTAAAAAGAAAAAAGAAAAAGAAAGAAAAGAAAAGAAAAGTAGGAGAGGAATTTCAGCTGAAATTAAAAAAACAAGTAAACAAAATTTAAACTGCTTATACAATATAAGAAAACATTTGGTTGATTATAAAAGCTTCAAATAAAGATGATAATGAGAGACTCAAATTTTTTGAAAATAAACAGGTCAAGTTTAAGAAAGGAGGAAGTAAGAGAAAACTATTTTTTTTTCTCAGTTAAAATACTAAAGAGCAGGCATTCCCGTCGTGGCTCAGAGGAAATGAATCTGACTAGCATCCATGAGGGTGCAGGTTCAATCCCTGGCCTTGCTTGGTGGGCTAAGGATTCGGCATTGCCATGAGCTCCGGTGCGGGTCCCCAGTGCGGCTCGGATCTGGCATTGCAGTGGTTGTGGTACAGTCCAGTGGCTACAGCTCTGATTTGACCCTTAGCCTGGGAACCTCCATATGCTGTGGATGCGGCCATAAAAAGACAAAAAAAAAAAAATACTAAAGAGCCACAATTATTTTTGGATATCATATTTAAATTAGCTTCAATCTAATTTTGAAAATAAATTGCTCTGTGAACATAAGTTGATTAAAATAGACAAATAACTAGCTACAAATATTCTCTTAACCTTACTAAACATTATGTTATCATCTCAATAGTCATTTGCTAAAATTCTTATTGGTCAATAATTTTTCAAATAAATAGGTCAATAAAATATCAAGCAGGCTATAACAGGATTGAAGCAAAAGTGGAGCAACTATCGCTGGTCCCACAATATTATTCAAATCTTCCTTCTTCAGTTTCTACTTCAGAAGGATGTTTATAGCTCTGGAGGATCTACTACAAGAATTAGAACGAATAAAAACTCATAACTGATTTTATACCTATAGACTGATGTTAGCAGCCAAGCCAAAAATAATGGTCAGGGAGTTCCCATTGTGGCTCAGTGGTTAACGAACCTGACTAGTATCCACACGACTCAGGTTTGATCCCTGGCCTCGCTCAGTGGGTTGGGGATCCAGCGTTGCTGTGAGCTATGGTGTAGGTCGCAGACCTGGCTCGGATCCTGCGTTGCTGTGGCTGTGGCATAGGCCAGCAGCTGATGCTCCAATTCGATCCCTAGCCTGGGAACTTTCATATGCCGCGGGTGAGGCCCTGAAAAGACAAAAGACCAAAAAAAAAAAAAAAAAGGTCAGACCATCAATCTAGAATACGCATTATTTAACTCGGACACTCCCAAACTTAGGGGGCTATGGACTCTTCTTTTTGAAAGTAACACGTTTTTATCCACAGAACACAATTTGGAAGAGGACATTGCCTCATTTTCACCAAAACCCTAGGTTGTACAGAGAGCAGTGACTCATTTTACAGATGAAGAAATTTTTAATTGGAACAATTCACTTGTAGAGCATTCTCTTATATTAACAAAATTACTAGAATTCACATTTTTTTGGTCTTTTTGTCTTTTTAGGGCCACATCCACAGTCTATGGAGGTTCCCAGGCTAGAGATCTAATCAGAGCTGTAGCCACCGGCCTACACCACAGGCACAGCAGCTCGGGATCCAAGCCTCATCTGTAACCTACACAACAGCTGGATCCTTAACCCACTGAGCAAGGCCAGGGATTGAACCTTCATCCTCATGGGTGCTAGTCGAGTTCGATAACTGCTGAGCCACGACAGGAACTCCTAGAATTCACATTTTAGTGCTATTTGTAGTACACCCAATTTTTAGCATCTTTACTGAGATATAATTCACAGGCCATAAAACTCACCCATTTAAGGTACAGGATTTGACTATTCTATAAAGATGCTACTCAAAGTTTAGTTCTCAAACCTGAAAAATAGAATCGCCTGGGAGTTTGTTAGAAATGCAAATTCTCCAGCTGCACCCAAGACCCTTGGCAATTAGAATCTCAGGGGTGAAACCTCAGAATCTGTTTTAACGAACATTCCAGGTGGTTCCTATATTCATATGCTCAAGCCCAAGATTTGCCCTTCTCTAACACACTAGTTCTCCAACATGATTATTGCAAGTAAGTGGTTTTTTAATAATGAAATGTTTGGGAGTTGTTGACTCAATGCAGTTAAATAGACTTCCATCTTTGTAAGACTTGCAAAACTTGCAGTAGGTTACTGTGCACTATGAATCTCCAATAGAAGGATGTTCATTTCTCCACAGAATCTTTTCCCAATCATGAATTACCTCTTCCCACAATTATTTTTTATGAAAACATTTCTCATTCATCTTTCATGCCCACTGCAGGTATGCTTTTTTTTTTTTTGAGATATACTTTATATGCTATAATACTTAACCTTTTCGAGTTCCTGTCATGGCGCTGCGGTTAACGAACCCGACTAGCAACCATGAGGTTGCAGGTTCAATCCCTGGCCTTGCTCAGTGGGTTAATGATCCAGCGTTGCCAGGAGCTGTGGTGTAGATTGCAGACATGGCTCAGATCTGGCGTTGCTGTGGCTGTGGCATAGGCCGGCAGCGTAGCTCTGATCAGACCCCTAGCCTGGGAACCTCCATATGCCACAGGTGCGGCCCTAAAAAGCATTAACCTTTTAAATTGTACAATTCAATTGGTATATTCACAAGCTGTGCAATTACCATTTTCCAATTTTAGAACATTTTCATCACTCCAAAAGGAAACCCCATATCCATTAGCTGTCACTCGCCATTTCCCTATTCTCTCATCTCTGTCAACGATTAATCTACTTTCAGTCTGTACAGGTTTGCCTATGCTGGATTTTCTTTCTTTTTTTCTTTTTAGGGCCGCACCCATGGCATATGGAGGTTCCCAGGCTAGGGGTCCAATCGGAGCTACAGCTGCTGGCCTACACCACAACCACAGCAACGCCAGATCTGAGCCATGTCTGTGACCTACACCACAGCTCACGGCAACACCAGATCCTTAACCCACTGAGCAAGGCCAGGATTGAACCCGCAACCTCATGGTTCCTAGTCAGATTTGTTAACTGCTTAACAAATCTGGATTTTCATATGTATGGAATCAGACAATATGTGGTCTTTTGTATCTGGCTTCCTTTCCTTTAGCATTATGTTTTCAAGGTACAACCATGTTGTGCCATAAATCAGCACTTCATTCTTTTTCACAGCTAAATAGGTATTCCATTGTGGGGATATTCCACATTTTGTTTATCGGGTCATCAGTCGAGGGACATTTGGCTTATTTTTACTTCTTCTGGCTAGTATGAATACTGCTACTGTGAACATTTGTGTTTCAGGTTATTGTGTTAGCATGTTTTGAATCATGTTAGGTCAAGAATAGAATTGCAGGGTCAATTTGGTAACTTCATGTTTAATTTTTTGAGGAACTGCCAAAATGTTTTCCGGAGCAGCTGCACCATTTTCCATTACCACCAGCAATATATGGTGATTCCAGTTTTTCCCTATCCTTACCAACAATTACTACTATGTTTTTTATTATAGCCAAACTAGTGGGTGTGAAGCAGTATCTTACTGTGATTTTGATTTGCATTTCACTGGCTAATGATGTTGCGCATCCTTTAAAGTATTTATTAACTACACCTTTTACCTTAAAAGAATTATTTTAAAGTATTAGTTGTTTAAAAAAAAAAACTGAATTGAAACTTTTGTTTGCCTTTACAAGTCCCATATGCCACTGTAAACAAATGATCATTAAAAAGGATAAGGGGGATCTCCCGTCTTGGTTCAGTGGTTAATGAATCTGACTAGTATCCATGAGAATGCAGGTTCGATCCCTGGTCTCGCTCAGTGGGTTAAGGATTCGGTGCTACCGTGAGCTGTGGTGTAGGCTGGCAGCTATAGCCCTGATTTGACCCCTAGCCTGGGAACTTCCATATGCTGCGGGTGGGACCCTAAAAAGACAAGAAAAAAAAAAAGATAAGGGTTTTGGAGTTCCTGCTGCGGTTAGAGACTCAGCATTGTCCCCACTGTGGCTTGGGTTACAGCTGTGGCTTTAAAGTTTAGTCATAGCTGAATAGGTCCAGTCATAATTTAAGTGTTCAAGTCAGTTTCAATGTCTTCTACACACTTCTGGAACTTGAGTCTCCAGCCAGGACTCCTAACATGGTATATATATATAGTTAGAAAATGAATAATTGCTAAAATGATTTGAATAGTCTCTCTGTGATATGCACACATAAAGTCAGCTCAGTGATATACCTCTGTAACTTCATTTTTGCAAATCTTATCAGGAACTGTGACTATCCTTTGATATGGTCAAACCAGAGTTCAAAAGAATCTTTCACACAGACTCCTCGCCTTCACTCTGCGTTCATCTCCAATGTTCCTTAGGCTCTTCTTTTCCCACCAGATAACATAATATACACCCATTAATAAGCAGTTCTGTCCTAGCGATTGGCAGCTATGTCATATACTTTGAAATGTGCTCTTTTTTAATAGTGTTCACCTTACTTCAACACACAATAGAAGCCTGAGAGTAATCAAAATAAAACTATAGTTAAATCCAATCTTGGAAGTGGAATTCCTTTACCAGTTTATCACTTCTGCTCCCACTGTTCTTTCAAGTCTACCATAAATACGAACAGAGTCAAGGAGGAATATGTTTGTATAGAGGAATGTGTCTGTACAAACATATTCTGTGTGTTTCCTGACAGCATCTCAAAGTGATGAAAAGTCTCTAAAGCATTGACTGAACTTATGGCTCATAAACATTAACTGGGTTCCAGGTTTATTATAAATAACAATAAAAACATCTATTAAGTGATTACTATGTACCAAGCAGTATGCTAAACTCTTTTATTATATTAACTAACTAACTTATATATATATATATATATATATTTTTTTTTTTTTTTTGCCTTTTGTCATTTTAGGGCTGCACCCGCGGCATGTGGAGGTTCCCAGGCTAGGGGTCTACTCGGAGCTGTAGCCACTGGCCTACGCCGCAGCCACAGCAACGCTGGATCTGAGCCGCATCTGCAACCTACACCACAGCTCACGGCAACGCCGGATCTTTAACCCACTGAGCAAGGCGAGGGATTGAACCCGCAACCTCATGGTTCCCAGTCGGATATTAACTAACTTAATTCTTACAACGACCCTGTGAAATAAAGATTACTATCGCCATTTTAAAGTACAGGAAACTGGAGTTCCCATCATGGCTCAGTGGTTAAGGAACCTGACTAGTATCCATGAGGACAAGGGTTCAATCCCTGGCCTTAATCTGCGGGTTAAAAATCCGGCGTTGCCATCAGCTATGGTATAGGTCGAAGGCGCAACACAGACCCTGAGCTGCTGTGGCTGTAGTGTAGGCTGGCAGCTACAACTCCGATTCGACCCCAGCCTGGGAACCTCCATATGCTGTGGGTGCAGCCCTAAAAAGATAAAAAAAAATGTACAGGAAAATTAGACATATCAGTTGAAAAAATCTGATTTGGGTCATACAGCAGTAAATCACAGATACAGAGTTTGGACCTGGGAGTGACTAACTCCAAAGCCTGTGGCTGCTTTTAAGTAGTTGTTCTCAAAGTGTGGTCCCTGAGGCGGCAGCATCAGCAAGACCTGGGAATTTGTTAAAAAGGTAAATTCTCATGGCTTACTCCAGATCTTCTAAGTCAAAGAATCTTTTTTTCCCTTTTTTTTGCTTTATTAGGGCCGTACCCATGGCATATGGAGGTTCCCAGACTAGGGGTCCAATAGGAGCTGTAGCTGCCTGCCTACACCACAGCCACAGCAACATGAGATCTGAGCCTCGTCTGCAACCTAAACTACAGCTCAGGGCAATACCAGATCCTTCACACACTGAGTAAGGCCAGGGATCGAACCTGCGTCCTTATGGATGCTAGTCAGATTCGTTAACCGCTGAGCCATGACAGGAACTCCAGTCAAAGAATCTTTGAGGGGGCAAGAGAGAGGAGGGAGGAGGCACAATCTTTTTTAACAAGTCTTATAGGTGATTCCAACACATGCTGACATTTGAAAACATACTGCCTCCCTTTGCTCTGTTAGTCATGAACCTCTTCTACAGTGAGAAAAAGAATGCTTATCGGCAGCTACAGCTCCAGTTCAAACCCTAGCCTGGTTACTTCCATATGCCATGAGTACAGTTCTAAAAAGACCAAAAAAAAAAGAACAAATAAAATTTACGAATATCATTTACTTACAGAAGTATAGAAGTTTGGAATTAGCCATGCTCTATAACTTTTCATGATTATCCAATTTTTACTTTTTTTTTTTTCCTGGCCTCACTCAATAGATCAAGGATCCGGCGTTGCCATGAGCTGTGGTGTAGGTTGCAGATGTGGCCCAGGTCCCATGTTGCTGTGTCTGTGGCACAGGCCGGCACCTGTACCTCCGATTTGATCCCTAGCCTGGGAACCTCCATATGCCGTAGGTGAAGCCCTAAAAAGACAAAAAGAAAAAAAAAAATTAGGCATTCCTGTTGTGGTTCAGTGGGTTAAGGACCTGACCTTGTCTCTGTGAGGATAAAGATTCAATCCCTGGCCTCGCTCAGTGGGTTAAAGATCAGGTGTTGCCGCAAGCTGCAGGGTAGGTCACAGATGCAGCTCTGATCCGGTATTGGCGTGGCTGTGGCAAAGGTCTCAGCTGCAGCTCTGATTCGACCCCTGGCCCAAGAACTTCCGTATTCCACAGGTGTGGCCATAAAAGAAAAAAAAATTATATAGAATATGAGGCTGATTTAATGGATTTACGTGTTGTTAAGGCAAATGTCAATTTGTCAGAGACATCTTATCAACAGTGAACAGAAGCTCCACAACTTCCAAGCAATTTGTGGGGAAAAAAAAAAGCTGAGTTGACTGAATAGGAAATGCTGACAAAATCTTAATGTTTTTAACAGGCACTAATACTAAAGGATCAAGAGATTGATATCCTGAGAATGGGTTACATGGGAAATAACATATTACTGTAACACTCGCATAAATACCTATGGCTAAAAGTTGCTGCCATATTAAATTTTAAAAGAATTTCCCCAAAATGTTATTGTGAACAGAAAAGAGTGAGGAGAGGAAGAGTGAATTATGGATAGTTAAAGGAAGGCTTGCTAAATCTGATTTTAATGTCCAAGTGCCTTTCACAGCTTGCCAAGTATATGAGTTTAGTTCTTGATGCATTCTGAGGCTGTGTATTTGAATATTTAGAGAATAGGTTGCCTGAAAAGTAGCACAGCTTGATGCTATTCACGATGCCATGTCTAGACAAACTAACTCCTCAGCATTAAACCCCTGAAGGAGGGGTTGAGGGAAGAAGATGGATCTGAAAGCCTTCTGTCATCTTTCGAAAAGCACTAGCACCAAAGCTTGCAAAATGAGTATCATCTTGAGTAAGGCACTGGCATCAGAGCTTGCAAAATGAATGTTAGAGGCTTAGAAGAAAATTCCAGGCAAGTGGTTGTAAAGAAGTTCCCAGAATAGGAAGTTCCTGAGAGGGTTAAAGATCTGGTGTTGCCACATCTGTGGCACAGGCTGCAACTACAGGATCAATCCCTGGCCCAGGAACTTCCACATGCTGCAGGTATGGCCAAAAAAAAACACCACACAAAAAATCCCAGAACAAAATTACCATCACTCTCCACGGTAGAGAGAACAATGTTTTGTAGGAAAACGCAAACATTTAAGATTCTGAGTCAAGAAAGCTTTTCAAGGAGTTCTCTTACCGTGTAATCTTCTCTAAAGACTCAGTCACTGAATGTGAAAAAGTCTTAGGAATACCGTAACCAATTTATTTAACTTGCAATTTCTCCATGTATCTGTAAAAGTTATGTGAGAAAAATCTGTATGTTTAAATGAATCTTAAAAAGCACTTAAAAAACACAAAATGAAATTTTAAGTGATAAAGCACAGTTTAATTGGCAGTATGTGTTCTATATAGTATAAAATGGTGTGTTTTAAAAATCACTGGAGGAGTTCCCACTGTGGTGCAGCTGAAATGAATCCGACTAGTAACCATGAGGTTTCAGGTTCAATCCCTGGCCTTGCTCAGTGGGTTAAGGCTCCGGCGTTGCTGTGAGCTGTGGTGTAGGTTGCAGACGCAGATCGGATCTGGCATTGCTGTGGCTGTGGTGTAGGCCGGCAGCTATACCTCTGATTCAACCCCTAGCCTGGGATTTTCCAAATGCCACATGTACGGCCCTAAAAAGCAAAAACAACAACAAAAATCAGTGGAGTCTTAGAGTCAACAAACCATCATCTTCTTTTGGGCTTTCTGTTTATCCTGCCTCTTCGATATTTATTTCCTCTCCTTCCTTGCCTTTTTTTAATTTTGTTTTTGATTGATGAAGAATTTTTAAATACATTTTTCCCTTCTATTAGTTTCTAATCTTTTAGTGTCTGTTCTAAAAATAATCTGGACAATTACCTTACTGAAGCCTAAAGCTAATTAAAACATTTACTCCTTAGAGTTCCTGTTGTTGATCAGTAGGTTAAGGATCCAGCACTGCAGCAAGATGCTGCACAGGTCACAGAGGTGGCTCGGATCTGACGTTGCTGTGGCTGTGGTGTAGGCCAGCAGCTGCAGCTCCGATTCAAACCCTAGCCTGGGAACATCCATATGCCATGGGTAGAGCCCTAAAATAAATAAATATACAAACAAATAAGTAAATAAAAATTTACACCTTAATAAGTCCTCAATAAATACTAACCATTATCATAACAAAAGAATTGAAAATTTTTCTAGCTCCTTAGGTAGTAATGATACAAAAATCTCTTTAAATACCAAGATAATGTTAAATGTGTTAGAGACAAGTTTACTGATTTTCATGAACACAATAATATAGAGATGCCCATATAAAAGAAGGCAAGGAGTTCCCGTCGTGGCTCAGTGGTTAATGAATCCAACTAGGAACCATGAGGTTGCGGGTTTGATCCCAGGCCTTGCTCAGTGGGTTAAGGATCCGGACTTGCTGTGAGCTGTAGTGTAGGTCACAGAAGCAGCTCAGATCTGGCGTTGCTGTGGCTGTGGTGTAGGCCAGTGGCTATAGCTCCGATTAGACCCCTAGCCTGGGAACCTCCATATGCCCCGGGTATGGCCCTAGAAAAGACAAAAAAGACAAAAATAAATAAATAAATAATAAAAGAAGGCAAGATGAGTTATAAGGAGAGACAGTGAGAAGAAGGGGAGACTAATCTACTTTTCTTCCATTATCAGTAAGAATGGCTTCTCCTTTCTTTTATTACCCTCTTCATCCATAAGAAAAGAGATCTAAAGAGGAACTACAGGGCCCAACTAGGCTGACACAGTAGACTGATCATGAATACTCATGCTCTAAAGTAGGAAGCTGTGAAATTCTAAATCAGGCGACGATCTCAAGACCGCATGGAAAGCACTGGTCCCAAAGGCATTAGAGCCTCAAGCAAAATTACAAAATAAGCAGAGTTCTTAAGTCTCTCTTAACATTGAGTAGATACAAAATAATTTCTCGGTCCTAAAAGGAAGCTTATCTCTCTTTCCCTGACTCCACCAAATTGAAATTCCCATGAATTTCTCTTCATGCACAGAGGCACATTTCTTAACTACCGATTAGCACCAGCAGTTATCCATATTAAGTTTAGTGTGTGTGTGTGTGTGTGTGTGTGTGTGTGTGTGTAGATAGTTTCCTGGTTTGCCTGTAGTGAAAAATATCCTGGAAGTGGTTAAAAAGGATGGTGATGGGTGAGAAGGGTGAAGAGTACAGAAAACTGAAACTAGTTTGTCTCCCTTTCTTTTTAATAGTCTTTAATCCTCCCTCATCTTTTTCTTCCGCCCTCAACTCTCATCTTACACTCTTCTGCCTTTTCAATTTAGAACTGAACTGAAGCATGTCTTCTTTAACCTGTTGTGGGTTACTCATTAATTCAACAAATATTTACTAAGTACCCACTATGTTCCAGACATTATAGCGGACGCAAAGGAGAGATAACATGTAGTCCCTACCCTCATGGGGTTTTTCAATCTAGTGTGGAAGGCAGCCTATTAAATAAACAATTGCAATCTGAAAAAAAAAAACCTGCCTACAAAACAACACACAGTATGCTCTTTCTGTTAAGTGAAAAAAAATTAAGGCAGTAAGATAGTATTCAGCAGAGTTCCCACTGTGGCTCAGCGGTAATGAAGCCAACCAGTATCCATACAGATGAGGGTTCAATCCTTGGCCTCGCTCAGTGGGTTAAGGATCCAGTGTTGCCGTGAGCTGTGGTAGATCACAGATGCGGCTGGGATCCCAAATTGCTGTGGCTATGGTGTAGGCTGGGAGCTACAGCGCCAATTCGACCCCTAGCCTGGGAATTTCCATATGCTAAGGGTGCAGCCCTAAAAAGACAACAACAACAGCAAAAAAGATAGTATTCAGCAAATAAGACATTTTCAGTCAGGTCTCTTTAACAAAACTAGCTTGTTTTTATACTCATAAGGCCCCTGATTATTCTGCTTATTTGGGGTCAATGGTTCCAGATTGGGAAAAAAGGAAATCAGAGCACTAGTAGCAAAAGAATACTTTGTGCCTCAGTGACACAAGGAAAAATTCAAAACTTTGCAAAAACACAAATATACTTTGTAGAAAATAAAATAAAAATGTACTTCAATTTGCTCCTTATCTTGCTTCTAATACCCCTAAAAGATTTACTGAATCTTTAGATTCTTCCCCCATCCAATTTCCAGTCCCTAAATCGCAGGTTCCTTTTCTCAAAATGTTACTTCAGGTGACTATTCTTACAGAGATAATGGGTGGCAATTGAACCCTTTCACAGGACAAGTATATATTTACATAATATTTACACAAAAAAAGTCTGGAAGGAAATAAAATACTGGTATAGCTAAGTAAGTTAAGCAAGGGCTAATAAGTAAGAGGAAATGTCAAGACAGTTAACAGTTAAGGTGGTTAAAAAAAACCACAACTTTTAATCAACGAAAAAGACAAAAAGGTTCTTCATGTGACAACATTGAACTTAAATGTATTTTAAGGTGGATTACACTTTTCAACACAAAATTACTTCCTGATGATTTATTATGTGATACTCTTAAGATAACTTATCTGTCTTTTTAGTACTTTGCATAAAGCAAGTGGCTCAATAAATGTTAGCTACACAACAAACACCTAGTATTGAACATTTATGGGTAACTTTTTTAAAAAATCAGAACAAACACCCAATAAAAACAGAAAATTTTTCATAATGAATCCTGAGATAAATATAAAAAAAGAAACAGGAGTTCCCATCATGGCACAGCCGAAACAAAACTGACTAGCATCCATGAGGGTGCAGGTTCCATCCCTGGCCTCGCTCAGTAGATTAAGGATCAGGTGTTGCCGTGAGCTCTGGTGTAGGTCACAGATGCAGCTTGAATCCTGCGATGCCATGGCTTTGGCATAGGCCAGTGGCTACAACTCCAATTCAACCCCTAGCCTGGGAACCTCCAATGCTGCTGGTGCAGCCCCCCAAAAAAGCAAAAAAATAAATAAATAAAAATAAAATAAGAAATATAATTTATTAGATGAAAATTATTACTTTCTGGAGTTCCCATCGTGGCGCAGTAGTTAACGAATCCGACTAGGAACCGTGAGGTTGCGGGTTCTATCCCTGGCATCGCTCAGTGGGTTAACGATCTGGCGTTGCCGTGAGTTATGGTGTAGGTCACAGACGCAGCTTGAATCTGGCATTGCTGCGGCTCTGGGGTAGGCTGGCAGCAACAGCCCCAATTAGACCCCTAGCCTGGGAACCTCCATATGCTGCGGGTGCGGCCCTAAAAAAAAAAAGAAAAGAAAATTATTACTCTCTGGAGACAATGGTCAGACTTAAAAGCTTTGCCATGGCAAATTACTGAAGCTTCAGAGAAAAAGATCCATACTGTGGCAAAGACTTCTATTTGCCTACTAAAATCCAAATCTTCCCTTTCTCTTCAATAATAAAACCCCAGTTGTATTCAGGGCAGCCATGCATCCAGCTACACTCCCCTGCTTCCTTGGTAACCTAAGATTTGGTTCAGGAAATCTCCTTAAATGGAGAGGATACATCCTTCTTTATCTTGCCTTGCTGCCTGGAATTTGGTTGTGATGGTTAGGGCTCTGGCAGCTATTTTGAATTATGAGGACTAGTGTCACAGCTTAGCGGTGGCAAATCAAAGAAATGGAAAAAATGTAGGTCCCCTGTGACTTTATGAAGCTACTATACTTCAAGAATTATTTTACATGAGAAAATAAATATTATAAAATTTAAGCCACTAGTAAGTCTGTTTTTTGTTTTCGTTTTTGTTGTTTTTGGTTTTTTTTTGTCTTTTTAGGGCCACACCCTCAGCATATGGAAGTTCCCAGGCTAGGGGTCGAACTGAGCTGTAGCTGCCAGCCTACACCACAGCCACAGCAATGCCAGATCCAAGCCGTGTCTGCGACCTACATCACAGCTCATAGAAACACCAGATCCTTAAGCCACTCAGCAAGGCCAGGGATCAAATCTGCAACATCATGGTTCCTAGTTGGATTTGTTTCCACTGTGCCACGACGGGACCTCCTGTTTTCAATTTTGTTTTCTTAACTGATCACTTACCTTCTAGCGGGTAAAGGATTTTTATCTCCTTTTTTACAGATGAGGCAACTGAGATCCAGAGAGGTAAGATGACTTGCACAATATCAAATCAGTGAAGACGTGGTCTTGTCTCCTTGTTCAGTGCTTTTTCATTAAGAACTGCTTCTTAACAGGTCCTAAACATTAAAAAAAAATACAACAAATATAAACATAAATTTAGCCATGGCATATAATAATATTTACTTTTTTTGCATCCTGCAAAAAGAAAAGTATCGAAATTTTTATGATGTGGAAGGAGACCACATATATTCCAGCAGGGAAGGGAGAGAAATATATTCAGTAAACAGGATCAAAGGCCAGAACAAAGATATTGATTTATTGTGCCCAGGTTTTTACCATATTTCCCCCCTTTTAAATAAGAATTCAGGAGTTCCAGTCGTGCCGCAGCGGAAACGAATCTGACTAGAAACCATGAGGTTGCGGGTTCGATCCCTGGCCTTGCTCAGTGGGTTAAGGATCCGGCGTTGCCGTGAGCTGTGGTGTAGGTTACAGACATGGCTCGGATCCCGCGTTGCTGTGGCTGTGGCATAGGCCGGCGGCTATAGCTCCAATTAGACCACTAGCCTGGGAACCTCCATATGCCACGGGTACGGCCCTAAAAAAAAAGACAAAAATAAATAAATAAACAAATAAGAAGAATTCAGACTAAAAACTTACTTTCCTCTGCAGTAGGACTTCAATATAAAGGCTAAGTTTCCCCATTAAATCCTTAACTGGAATTTTTCTTAAAATTTTTATCTGGAATCCTTTTTTATCCTTACCACTACTTTTAAAAATTAATCTTGGTCCCAGCCTCCGACACAGCGATCAGTAATAAAGCAAAACATCTTAAATTCTTTTTTGAAATCCACTATCTCACTGTAAAATATGAGGAAGTTAGCTCATCACTGGTGCACACAATCAATTATTTCTAACCAATATGTAAAGAAAATAAGGAAACAAAAAATCCTCAAATTTTAAGAAGACATATATTTCTTTTCATGGTACTATATTTAACATAAAATTATCTAAGCTGGAGAGTGATCATATGTGTGTTATGTGTTGGAACGGCAGATGACTTTTACTAACACAACATGGTCAAAAATAAACAGGGAGGAGTTCCCGTCGTGGCGCAGTGGTTAACAAATCCAATTAGGAACCATGAGGTTGCGGGTTCGACCCCTGGCCTTGCTCAGTGGGTTAATGATCCGACGTTGCCGTGAGCTGTTGTGTAGGTTGCAGACACGGCTCGGATCCCGCGTTGCTGTGGCTGTGGCGTAGGCCAGTGGCTACAGCTCTGATTAGATTCCTAGCCTGGGAACCTCCATCATGCCGCGGATGCGGCCCTAAAAATGACAAAAAGGCAAAAAATAAATAAATAAATAAACAGGGAGTTCCCACCGTGGCTCAGCAGAAACAAATCTGACTAGTATCCATGAGGACGCAGGTCCCATCCCTGGCCTCGCTCAGTGGGTTAATGATCGGGCGTTGCCATGAGTTGTGGTGTGTAGGTCACAGACACAGCTCAGATATGGCATTTTTATGGCTGTGGCATAGGCCAGCGGCTACAGCTCCAATTTGACCCCTGGCTTGGGACCTCTACATGCCACAGGTGCAGCCCTAAAAAGACAAAAAATAAATAAATAATAAATAAATAAAACTGAACTAATACTTCGTCATAAGTTTCTGACTGGATGAAAATAAGAATTAATACAGTGTAACCAGCACAGTACATGGCAATAGCAAGTGTTCCATGAACAGTAACACCCTTCCTTTCTTGAAAATGTAATATCTATGTATTTAAAGAATTAAAATCTGTGCTATAGACACCCAAAGTCATTGAACTTAAAAAGCAATAAACCAGTTTGACAGAGAACCTTAAATGTCATTTTTTTGAAAGGTCACTTTTGAGCTCTCCTCTGAGCGTTGCCACAGCCAAAGTCCTGATGCAGCTATAGGCCAATGAAAAGAATACATCCAACAAAAAACACAATCTCTTCCTTTCCTCCCTGGCATTAAAACAGAACTTCTGCAAGAGACACAGGTATCTTTGGCACAGCCTGAGCCAGGAAACCTGGGTTGCCTCTTCCTACTGTCAATATCAGAATCCTAACAGTGAAAAGGAATGGGTGGAGTAAAACAGATGGCTCCTGATTTCTCCATGGCAGCAGTGAAAAGGGCAACTGGTAACCTAGTGCCCAACTCCATTTTTCCATTTGAAAGTGAAAGTCAAGGAAAGTGAGGTTCAAAATAAAATATCAAATATGTGACCAGGTGAGCTAGACTCCAACCCTTCTCTGTGTCAAGTTATCAGTATAGATCTTACTATCTCTGATTGCTCATATCTGCAGAAAGGGACACCAATCAAGAAAACCAATATATTGCCTTTTTCCTATTATTAAAAGATGGTTACAGTATCCTGTTTTTTTTTTAAATATACAACATTGTTACTTTTAGATGTACAATAAGGTGATTCGGTTATTCTTTTTCAGATTATTTTCCATTATAGGTTATTATAAAACATTTAATATTGTTCCCTGTGCTATATAGTAGGTCCTTGTTGGTTATCTATCTATACATAGTAGCATGTATATGTTAATCTCAAACTCCTAATTTATCTCTCCCCTTCTGCTACAGTATTCTTGATAATAGGCGTCTGAAAATACTGTTGCTTCTATGTATAAACATAGGAGCAACAGTAAAATTCAAAAACTTATTAAAGTTACATCTTCATTATTTATACATTCTGTACTTCAGATAACTAAAATACAGTGTGTCAAAAGCTCTGCCAAAAATAAAAGCATGCAACTGCTACCTCATATTCAATTACATTGTTTTAACTTTTAAAATCAGAGAATTCCGGGACCAGAAATGATTTTAGAGGTGGTTCTGTTCACCTTTTATAAAAAGTTATAAGGCACAGGGAAATTAACTGACCTGGCCAAAATCATTTCGCAGAGCTGGAATTGGAATCTAGCCATTTAATTCTAATTAAATATACTTTTTTTTAACATATTGTGATGGTTTTTTAAAATTTAGATTGAAAATCATTAAAGTGATCAAGGTTTTTCCTTGAATAAGTTATCTGAAATTGTTAGGAGACTGTTCTTTAAAGTCTATAAACTTTTTTTTTTTTTTCGTTTTAGGGTCACAGGTTAGGGGTCTAATCAGGGTCTAATTGGAGCTACAGCTGCAGGCCTACAACACAGCTCATGGCAATGATGGATCCTTAACCCACTGAGCGAGGCCAGGGATCAAACCCACCACCTCATGGTTCCTAGTCGGATTCATTTCCGCTGCACTACAATGGGAAATCCAAAGTCTATAAACTAAATGCATGTAATAAACATAAAAATAAATTTCCCTTTTTTAGACCTTCAATTATTTAGAAAAAGTTAATTTTATCTGATGCCAAATATAGTCAACTCAGTTACAATACTTGAAAGATTATTTACTTTGGAGTTCCCATAGTGGCTCAGTGGTTAACGAATCCGACTAGGAACCATAAGGTTGAGGGTTCAATCCCTGGCCTTGCTCAGCGGGTTAAGGATCCGGCGTTGCCGTGAGCTGTTGTGTAGGTTGCAGATACGGCTTGGATCCTGCATTGCAGTGGCTGTGGTGTAGGCCAGCGGCTACAGCTCCAATTAGACCCCTAACCTGGGAACCTCCATATGCCGTGAGTGTGGTGGCCCTAGAAAAGGTAAAAAGACAAAAAAAAAGAGATTATTTACTTTAAGGGTAATTTTTAATACCTTTTGAAATCTTTGATTCGTCCAGCTACCCAATACCTAAAAGGGTATTTAGCACACTTCAGTCATCCAAAGGGTCCTTAGAAAGTGGAAAGGAATTTTTTTTTTCTTTTTAGGGCCGCACCCGCAGCATATGGAGGTTCCTAGGCTAGGGGTCCAGTTGGAGCTACAGCTGCCAGCCACAGCCACAGCCACAGCAACATCAGATCCGAGCCATGTCTGTGACCTACAAAACAGCTCATGGCAACACCAGATCCTTAACCCACTGAGTGAGGCCAGGGATTGAACCAGCAACTTCATGGTTCCTAGTCAGATTAGTTTCCACTGCACCAAGAACTCCCTGTTTTTTTTTTTTCCTTTGGCAAGCAATTTAAGTATTATTCTAAATAACACAAAATTAGTTTGGCATGTCTATAGAAATACAGAACGTATCCCTAAATAAAAAGACACTGGTATCTATTTTTTGGTTGAACCTGCAGCATATGACAGTTCCCGGGCCAGGGATCAAACCCATGCCACAGCAGCGATGCAAGCCATAGCAGTGACAACGCCGAATCATTAATCTGCACCACAAGAGAACTCCAAAAAGACACTGATATTGATCATGCTACTGATATTCTATATTAGTGCCCATAATCAATTACTAGTGTCTTGAAAAGTACCCTTACTGCCTTAATTAAGTGGTATTTATGGAGCAACTTGGCAAAAAGCATATTGAAAGGGTATACACAGTATGGGTGGTATGAACAATAAGTACCCTGGGAGATCAGAGACTCAACCCTTGCAAAAATGGGGTAAAACGCGGGTATTTGGAGAACAATATAGGTAACCACAGGGAAACAAATGAATTTTTCACTCATCTTGGAAAGCTGGATCAGATCATGGAGCACTTAAAGACCAGAAGTTCCCATGTTTGCCCTAATAACAAGAGATATTATTTGAGATTTCATTTCTAATTCTAAATTTCTGCATTTCTTTCTTAAATTTTTGACTCTCTTAACTGAGGAACAATTGCTGAAACATTTGTTTGTTCAACATTTGTTGACTTTGGTTTTCAAGTTTCATAAAACAAACACTAACACTTGGCTTAAATCAGAATGAATCCTGAGGCAATCATCTGTGAGGAACAAGATGCAAGAATCTAGATATTGCCTGACATTATTCAACAGGATTCGTTATTATTTAAGGAACAAGTAATATAAGTACGCTATAAAAGAAGCTAAAGGCGGAGTTCCCATTGTGGCTCAGTGGTAACAAATATCACTGGTATCCATGAGGATGAGGGTTTGATCCCTGGCCTCACTCAGTAGATTAAAGACCCAGCATTGCCTTCAGTAGGTCTCAGCCTCAAGCCTTTGCTGTGGCTGTGGCCTGGCTACTGTAGCTCCGATTTGACCCCTAGCCTGGGAACTTCCACATGCTGCTGATGTGGCCCTAAAAAGACAAAGAAGAGGAAGCTAAAGGTCACCTGATCGAAATCTATTATACTACCACTCCTACTACTTTAATGAATTTCTGAAACTATCTCATCAATTATTTCAGTTCTTACAGGGTAAGTCCACAACCCCTTTCAAACAAAATTAACTGTCAGATATACCTGCATTTAACCTCCCTTCTCCCCCCTTCCCTTTTTTAAACCAAGGTAATATATGATCTGGTGTTCATATTCACCCATGGATTTAATAACCTTAATAAAAGGCTTAGATGGCAGCACTTACCTATTCAGGTGTGTAAATGGTCATTATCCATTTTAAAAGTTCAGTGGACACTTTGAGACTTTCAGAGGTTCTGTCTCTCAGAAATGAGAATAATAGTTCAATGGTTCAGGTTCCTATTTTCTCTCTCACTCACTCAGTTACCATTTAGCAGGTGCAAAACAAGGAAGTACCGTCTTTCTCATACCCTGTACCATCATCTCACACCTAATGATTCATAGGCAAAACAATAACACAACTGGCACGAACTTTCTCCTCTTCTAAGTGTCAGCGGTTGCCGGCTTAACAGAATCCGCGGAAGAGCAGGATTCACCGGCCTAGCTTTGCCCGGTGTCGTCCCGGGTGGTGAGCATCCGTCTAGAATTGGTGTGTATACTCTCCTCACCAACGGGCAACTCCCTCGCCCATCGACCTGGGGGAGCCCCACCGGGGTCTCGGTCATTCACCCGGCCCTGCCTGCTCCCTGCCAAGAACCTACTACCTTTACGACCCTAAAGAAAGCATGGGTGCTCTGCAGCGAGTGGAGCGGGGAAAGAGACCCCAGCGCCTCAGTCTCGAGTTGGAACCTACTCTCCACCGTGCCCGCCCACCATGGGGCTCTCACCATCCTCACTGCCGGCGCAGGGTAGGTGAAGACCTGAGCCTCATCTCGGGACCCGCCCCAGCCTCCCGCGGTGCTGATCTGCACTCACCTCGAGGCCACCGGCCTTACGAAGCCTGGAGACCCGCGCGCCAGGCTCCGCCTGCTGAACGTTTGCAGCGCACAAACCTGCCTCTCCAGCCCCCAGCCGGCGGCTTTGCTCTGCACTTCTACCCACCGCGCGCTCCCGCCTCCTGGCTGCCATGGCAACAGCCCCAGTCCCCGGCAGTCGCTGATTGGTTCTATCGAGACAGTGAGAAGCGCCGATTGGCGAAAGCGGAGACGAGGCCGCGCCGGAGGGCTCGGAGGAGGGCTGTGGGGAGCGGTAAAGCGTAGGAGCCTCGGGGAGGGTGAGCCAAGAGGGACGTGGCGCTCTGCGACGCGGGCGGGGAAGCCGCGCCCCTTCCTTCTCTGGCTTTCATGGAGAATCCTGTGGAGCAGGATTTGGGTGGGTGAGGTACACCCGGGACCAGGACAGAACGCCAGGTATCGCCTCCCCCTTAGCCGCGGGCCCGTGCGGGCAGAGTCCAGAGACCCGTCAGAGACTGGCTGTCACTCTCCTTTTCGCCCACAGGCCTCACTTGGATCTGACACCCCGGGCCTCCTCCATGGCGGGAATCTCATATTTGTAACCTCATCCACCCTCGTTATCCTGGGCCCTGGGCCACCGATGGCTTGGTGGCCTTTAATTTCACCTTCTCTTATACCCATCTGAGGGCACCTCTCTTTTTTCCACTCTCCTCATAGAACTGAGCCGTCTATTCCACACCCCTCTTTAAAGACAGGGAAACTGAGCCTCAAATATAAACGTGGCTCGAGAATTAGCTTGGAGCCTCGAGGCTGGTTGCTAAACTTGAGTTTGCCAAACACTGGCATCTCACCCTGAGCCTTAGTTTTCTCGCTGGTGAAAAATGCTAACTACCTCAGAGTTGTCAGTGAAGATGAGATAAGATTCCAGAAAACCTGTACAGAACCTGCTGCATATATGTTAGTAATGGTAGCTGCTTTTTATCAGGAACAGAGGGTAGTAGCTAAGTCACCAACTTGGAGCCAGGCTGTCTAGATCAAACCAATTCCATGATTCGCAGCATGTTGCTTAAGTGCTCTGTTCCTCAGTGTCCTTGTCTATAAAATAAGAATAATAATAGTACCCTCCTTCGGATAGCATAACTTAAGAGAAAAGTGCCTGGCACATAGTAAGCGCTCGATAAACGTCAGCCCTTCTCATGTTAGTGACTGAGCTAGGGCTGTAATTCAGGTCTCTGGATTCCAAGACCAGCGATCTTTACTCTTACACATCTCCCAACTATATACCTGGAACAGTGCCTAGTGAGTTCCCAGTCAGTTAAGAATCTGACTAGTATCCATGAGGATGCAGGTTTTATCCCTGGCCTCGTTCAGTGGATTAAGGATCCAGTGTTGCTGCAAGCTGCCGGCTTAGGTTGCAGTTGAAGCTTGGATCTGGCATTGCTTTGACTGTGGCGTAGGCTGGCAGCTGCAGCTCTGATTTGACCCCTAGCCTGGGAAATTCCATATGCTACAGAAAAATAAAAAGGAGGAGTTCCTAAAAAGAAAAGTTCCTAAAAAGAAAAAAGAGAAATTCCCGTCATGGTGCATCAGAAATGACTCCAACTCGGAAACATGAGGTTGTAGGTTCAACCCCTGGCCTCACTCAGCGGGTTAAGGATCTGGTGTTGCTGTGGCTCTGGCATAGGTTAGCAGCTACAGCTCCAGTTAGACCCCTGGGAACTTCCATTTGCCAAGGGTGCAGCCCTAAAAAGACAAAAAAAGAAAAAAAGAAGAGTGCCTAGAGATTAAGCTCCTTTTTAAGGTTCAGGGGGAAATGCTTGTCCATTTGGTTTTCAAAATCAAACTCTCAAACTATTTCCTTTATCATCATGAAAGTGCTAGGATGCTGTTGACGTTGCCTTTGCTGAAGGTTTAATAGCAGAGGCAAATGTAAGGAAAATAATCATATTCAGCTCTGATGCAGAGATCAAAGAATGAGAACACTAGAGGAAGAAAGGATATTTAAGGGGTTATGGTGTAGGAGCGCTAAATTTCTATTTGAAAGACATGAGATATATAAATATGTGGATATTGGTTAGTAACCAATGTTAGTGTTAGATCAGGAAATAACACCATATCCCATCACTGTGGAAAGCACTAAACTGTAAATACATCAAAGGCAGGAACTATAGTTCTCAGTTTTAACCACCACATGCCAAGCACACAGTGCCTGATCCGGGCTCTAAAATTTGGGATAAACCCTTTAAGGGGAGACTGTGAAAGATCTGGTAATAATCTATGTAGATTATTTCTCTAGATAAATATTATTTATTACTATTATGTAGTAATCCAATGGAGAGGAAGAATGGAAAATGAGAAATTGAATTAGTCCAACAACACAGTGTAAAGAGAAAGGTAACACTAGCGTGGTAACTGAGATGCCAGCATTGTTCTCAGCAATATTCTGGGATGAAGGAAGAAAACCAGAAAGACAGGGCAGGAATACCCATTGTGGCGCAGGGGAAACAAATCAGACTAGGAAGCATGAGATTGGGGGTTCGATCCCTGGCCTTGCTCTGTAGGTTAAGGATCTGGCGTTATCGTGAGCTGTGGTGTAGGTTGCAGACGCAGCTTGGATCTTGTGTTGCTGTGGCTGTGGTGTAGGCCAGTGGCTATAGCTCCGATCAGACCCCTAGCCGGGGAACCTCCATATGCCATGAGTGCGGCCCTAGGAAAGGCAAAAAGACAAAAAAAAAAAAAGTTTCAGGATTAGGAGAGATCACTGAGGAAGATATTTCAGAATGCCATGTGCCTGTAACACAGGCAACAGCACCTCATACTAGTAAAGATTATTTTATGGTAGAGAAAAGCAGGAATGTTGATAGTGAGCCCTGGAAACATCCTATGAACTGAAACTTATAAGGAAATGTTACTTTACTTAATAGGTAAAGCCCCAGACCTGAGGGTTTGGCACTGATGGAAAAATCTCCTGATATAGAGAGGACTGAAGAACATACTACTTCATTGTAGGAGGGAAAAAACAAGGCTTTGGAGTCAGAACTGGGTCCCAGCCTTACCTGGATTAAAAACCTGGTTCTGGAGTTCTGTGGTGGCTCAGTGGGTTAAGGATCCAGTGCTGTCACGCTGTAGCTCATGTTACGGCTGTGGGTGCAGGTTCAGTCCCTGGCCCAGGAACCTCCATTGCTATGGGCATGGCCAAAAATTAAATAGATTTAAAAAATAAAAATAAAAGCCCAGTTCTGTCTTTATGAGTTGAGTGTCCTCTGGCAAGTTACTTAACCTCTCGACAGCATAGCTTCCTCACATGGAGGCAATAATAGTTCCCAGCTCATAGATTTGTGATGATTAAATGAGTTTATGTTGTAGAGCTGAGTGGCGCTTGGCACATAGTGTTATAGCCTGCAAAAGCTTCATATGGGATCTCAGTTCCCAGACTAGGGATTGAACCTGGGCCACAGCAGTGAAAGCACTGAGTCCTAACCACCCGAGAACTCCTAATAAGTGCTATATTTAATTTCTAGTAAAATATTGGCCTTGGTTTCTCCATCTGTAACCTGGGAATATACTACTGAATTTACTATAAGGATTCAAATGATATGTGTAAAGTGTTAGAGAGGAGATGCTCAATAGCTATTATTTCTCTGCCCCCTCCCACCTGTGCAAGCCCCCAGCCAGTTACTTTTGTACTCCTCTCTGATTACAAGGGGCTATTGCTCAACCTGGTCTAAACAAGGATAAAATATCTTTGCTTAATTTCCCTTGGCTCAGATGGAAAACTCAAAATGAGGGAAACAACTCAAGAAAACCAGCTGAGGTGAAGCCTCTACCATATTATATACCTTTGTACTCCAGCAGGGAAAAAATGGCATAAAGGAGATTCTGGCTTTTTTTTTCTTTTTTCTTTTTCTTTTTCTTTTTCTTTTTTCTTTTTTTTTTTTTTGTCTTTTTAGGGCCATACCCTAGGCATATGAAGGTTCCCAGGCTAAGGGTCAAGTCAGAGCTGTAGCCGCCAGCCTATGCCACAGTCACAGCAGCGCCAGACCCGAGCTCTGTCTGCAAAGTACACCACAGTTCACGGCAACATCAGATCCTTAACCCACTGAGCAAGGCCAGGGATCAGACCTACATCCTCATGGACACTAGTCAGATTCATTTCAACTGAGCCACGACGGGAACTCCAGGTTCTGGCTTTTGAATACTTCAGTTATTCCCCATTCCACTTCTTCTAGGATCCCACAGGACAACAACTGGCCAAATTCTTCATTGTGTTCAGAATGAGGAAAATGGAACCAGGAGTACTTACCCACAAGAGACAGTAAGTAATCAGAAAGAGGAGAACTCAATGGTACACTCTACGTTGGTGCCAACACTTAATAGAAGGTTGCAGACGCCACTCGGTTCTGGTGTTGCTGTGGCTGTGGTGTAGGCCAGTGGCTGCAACTCCAATTCTACCTGTAGCCTGGGAACCTCCATATGCCTTGTGAGTGGCCGTAAAAAGAAAAAAGAAAAGAAAAAAGATCTTGGGCGTTCCCTGGTTGCCTGTTGGGTTAAGGATCTGTTGTTACTGCTGTGTCGTAGGTTTGATCCCTGGCCCGGGAACTTGCACAAGCCATGGGTACATCCAAAAAAAAAAAAAAAATCTGGATCACTGGTCAGCAAACTATGGCCCTTGGGCCGAATCAACTGCCTGTTTTTGTAAAGTTTTGTTGGAAAACAGCCATTCTCAACGGCCATACTCATTTGCCTACTCATTTATCTCTGGTCACTTTTGTATATAACGGCAAAATGGAGTGGTTCTAATAGAGAATATATGGCCCTCAAAGCCAAAAATATTTACTACCTGGCTCTTTACAGGGAAAAAAATCGCCAACCCTTGATCTTGATAATTTACTCAGAATCATATGTCAGTATGCCCAGTACAAAAATTTCACCTTAATCAAATCCTCTAATCCATTGCTTCGCATACTTTAATGTGCATACAGATTACTTGAGGTGGTTATGAAAATGAAGATTCTGATTCAGTAGATCTACAATGAGACCTGAGATTCTGCATTTCTTTTTTTTTTTTTTTTGTCTTTTTGTCTTTTCTAGGGCCGCACTCATGGCATGTGGAGTTTCCCAGGCTAGGGGCTAATCGGAGCTGTAGCCACTGGCCTACACCACAACCTCAGCAATGCCAGATCCGAGCCATGTCTGCGACCTATACCACAGCTCATGGCAACGCCGAATCCTTAACCCACTGAGCAAGGCCAGGGCTCGAACCCTCAACCTCATGGTTCCTAGTCAGATTTGTTAACCACTGAGCCACGACGTGAACTCCAAGAGATTCTGCATTTCTAATAAACACTAGGATAATAACAGTATTGCTGGTCCCTAGACCAAACTTGATCCCATCAGTTTGTTTTTCTTTTTCCTTTTTTAGATATAATTGACATGTAATCATTATATTAGTTTCAGGTACACGACATAATGTTTCACTGTTACATATTCAATATGTATATATTACAAAACGATCATCACAATGTCTAGTTAATGTCCATCACCACACATAGATATGTTTTTTTCTTATGACGAGACTTAAGATTTTTCTCTCTTAGCAACTTTCAAATATCAAATACAGTATTTTAAACTATATAGTCACAATGCTGTACTTTACATCCCCAGGACTTATTTATTTTATAATTGGAAGTTTGTACTTTTTGACCAACCTTACCCATTTCACCCACTCTCCACCTGCTGCCTTTGGCAATGATCAATCTGTTCTCTGTATCTATGAGTTCATGTTTTTATTTTTGTTTTTTTAGATTCCACATATAGTGAGATCATATGGTATTTGTCTTTCTCCGTCTGAACTTATTTCACTTAGCATAATACCCTGTTTTCATCCATGTTGTCACAAATGGCAGGATTTTCTTTTTTATGGCTAAATAATATTTCATTATTATGAAAAATTAATATAAGAAAATGTGATATTTTCTTTACCTATTCATTCACTGATGGACATTTTCTTCACCCATTCATTCACTGATAGATACTTGGTTGATTCCTGGTTATTGTAAATAGTGCTGCAATGAACATGGGACTGAATATATCTTTTTTTTGTTTTTATCTTTTTAGGGCCGCATCTGCAGCATATGGAGGTTCCGAGGCTAGGGGTCGAATCGGAGTCCTAGCTCCTGGCCTACACCACAGCCACAGCTATGCCAGATCCAAGCTTCGTCTGCAACCTACATCACAGCTTACAGCAACGCTGGATCCTTAACCCACTGAGTCAGGCCAGGGATCAAACCTTCGTCCTCATGGATGCTAGTCAGATTCATTTCCACCAAGCCACAATGGGAAGTCCCTTCATATATCTTTTTTCTTTTCTTTTGTTTTGTTTTCTTTTTTCTTTTTGGCCGCCCCACAGCATGTGGAGTTCCCAGCCCAGGGATCACATCTGAGCCACAGCTGCAACCCGTGTGCATGTATCTTTTCAAGTTAGTGTTCTCATTTCCTTTGGATAAATACCCAGAAGTGGAAGCTGGATCATATGGTGGTTCTAGTTTTAATATTTTAAGGAATCTTCCTACTGTTTTCCATAGTGGCAGTACCAATTTACATTCCCACCAACAGTGCACTAGAGTCCCCTTTTTTCCACATCCTCACCAACACTTATTTCTTGTTTTTTTGATGATAGCCATTCTAAAAGGATGTAGGATTTGCAAATGTTTTATCCCATTCTGTTGTTGCCTTTTCATTTTGTTGACGTTTTCCTTTTCTGTGCAAAGAAAAGGAAAACATTTTTTATTGTTAGCTTTTATTACCTTTGCTTTTGGTGTCAAATCCAAAAATTTATCACCAAGACTGATATTCAAGAACTTACCATCTATGTTGAAGTTCTTCTAAGAGTTTTATGGTTTCAGGCCTTAATTTTATGTTTTTAATAGTTCGAATTGATTTTGCTACATAGTGTAAGATAGCAGGCCTGTTTTATTCTTTTGCATGTGGCTGTCCAGTTTTCCTAACACTGTTTATTGAAGACATTGTCCTTTCTCCAATGTATACTCTTGGCAGCTTTACCAAATTAATTGACCATATATGTGTGTATTTGTTTCTTGTCTACTTTGTTCCATTGATCTATTGTGTCTATTTTATGCCAATATCATACTATTTTGATTACTGTCACTTTGAAATGTAGTCTGAAATCAGGAAGCATGATGCCTCTAGCTTTGTTCTTCTTTTTCAAGATTGCTTTGGCTATTTGGGGTCTTTTATGGTTACAGACAAATTTTAGGATTATTTGTTCTATTTCTGTGAAAAATGAAACTGGAACTTCATGAGTCCCTGTCATGGCTCAGCAGAAATGAATCTGACTAGTATCCGTGAGGATGCAGGTTTGATCCCTGGCCTCGCTTAGTGGGTTAAGGATCTGGCTTTGCCATGAGCTATGGTGTGGGTCGCAGATGCAGCTCGGATCTGATGTTACTGTGGCTGTGGCATAGGCAAGGGCTACAGCTCCATTTCGACCCCTAGCCTGGGAACCTCTATATGCCTCGGGTGTGGCACTAAAAAGCAAAAAAAAAAAAAAAAGAAGAAGAAGAAGAAGAAAGAAATTGGAACTTCAGTAGAGATTGCATTCAATGTGTAGATTGCTTTGGATTGAATGGACTTTTTTTTTTTTTTTTTGGCTACACCTGGGGCATGAGAAAGTTCCCAGGCCAGGGATAAAACCCACACCACAGCAGTGACAACATCAGATCCTTAATCTACTAGGTCACCAGGGAGCTCAAGAATGGACAGTTTAACAATATTAATTCTTCCAATCCATGAGCACAATATCTCTCCATTTATTTGTGTCTTCTTCAATTTCTTTCATCATTGTCTTATAGGTCTTTCACCTCCTTGGTTAAATTTATGCCTGGGTAACTTATTCTTTTTGATGCAATTGTAAATGAGATTGTTTTCTTAATTTCTTTTTACCACCGGTTTTTGTTATAAATTCCCTCTTGCTATTTCTCCCCTTGTTATACTCCTTAATTTCTCTACCTATCAGTGAAACAGGCTCCATTCAAACATCAACTTCCTGGCTTTCTTTCCCTCTGTTGCTATCACCTGACAAAAACCCAGCCCTAGGAGTTCCCTTGTGGCACAATGGGTTAAGGACCCAGTGTTGTCACTGCAGCAGCTCTGGTCATTTCCCTACTTGAAACACTTTGAAATCTTGGCATCTGGCATCACTCAATTCTAATTTTCTTTTTACCTTTCTAGATACTCCTTTTTTAGTCCACTTTGCCAACTTGTTCTCCATTACCCAATTTCTAAGTGTTGAAATGTCCCAAGGGTTGGCTCTGGAACCACTTCTCTATGGCCAGTTTTTCCACACAGGCGCCACAGGCATTTTATGTTGGACACTTCTTCACTGGGCAGGATTTCCTATGCATTTCAGGATGTTTTACATTCCTAGTCCTTGCCCACTAAACACCAGTAGTATCCCCCTTGTCCCTCTAGTCAATATGACTAAATTGCCTCCAAACAGTCCCTAAGGTAGTGATACTTCTCAGGATTAAAAACCGTTTTGTCTCTTATTGGGTGACCCCAGCCGGTCTATGACTTTAAATCATATATATGCTAAGTTCCAAATATCTCTGGCCCAAACCTCTCTTTTGAACTCTAGACTGCTTCCAGTTACATGTATGACATTTCCACTTGAACGGTCTATTTTTTTTTCAAATATTGTTTTATTATTTCATGTGCATTAACACTACAATCAAGTTTTAGGGTATTTCTTGAGACACCGCAATGAGATCACTTGTGTCTTTTTACAGTTAATCTTCATTCCTAGCCCCAGCCCCAGGCAACCAGTAATCAACTTTCTGTCTCTGAATTTGCCTGAATGTCCTATTTTAGAATCTCAATAACTATTTGGTAAATGAATTATTTCATTATCTAAGCCCCTTTCCTATCTAGAACTAAATGCTTGATCTTTTCTTACCTGTCGTTGCCTGTGGGGGACGTGGAGCTATGCTGCTTGCTGACGTATTCCAGCTGTTATTTGTCTCAAGATCCACCCCAGCTTTAGAGCCAAAGTTACACCTTCCATGGGGAGGCTTCCAGCCAATGAATGAACAAGGTCATGGTACTAGAATCTAGTCCAACACAGAGCTCTGACTAGCAGCCTTTGCTCTGGAACTCTCCATGGGCTGGCAGATTTGTCAGGTTGGCATCACTGTCTGTGACTTCTCCCTATACAATTCTGCTTGTACCTCTTTTCTTTTTACAAGTGCTGTTTCCTGAGAAAACTTTTGCACACCTAATTCTGTCTCAGCATCTGCTTCCCAGAGAACCTATTCGGCACTCTCTCTTTCTCATTTCTGTAAATGGTATGTACCCAGTTGCTGAAGCCAAAACCCTCTGAGTCACTCATGATTATTTGTTTTCCTTCATGCTACATATCTAATCCACTGGCAAGTTCTACTGATTCTACCTCCAAAATACATAATCTACATCCTGCCTCCCACCTGCCACCTCTCTTTCTACCGTCCCAGTCCAAGTCATCACCATTTCTCACAGGAATACTGCAAATCACCTCCTAAGCAGTGTCCTACGCCCACCTCGATCCCCTACAATCCATTCTCCACCTAGCAATTGAAGGTGAGCTTTAAAACATAGTCCCGTTCTACTTGAAAAGAATGGCTTCTAAATCAAACTCCCTGCTGTATCTAACAAGGGTCTTCACGAGGTCTCCCAGCTTCCCATTCAACCTCATTTCTCACTACCATCCTTCTCAACTACTATACCCTAGCCATGTTGGGTTTTTTTTGTTTGTTTGCTTTTAGAAGCCATTTCCAGGAGTTCCTGGCATGGTTCAGTGGTTAAGGAACCCGATTAGTATCCATGTGGACGTGGGTTCAATGTCTGGCCTCACTCGGTGGGTTAAGAATCCCATGTTGCCAGGAGTTGTGGTGTAGGTCACAGGCGCGGCTTGGATCTGGTATTGCTGTGGCTGTGGTGTAGGCCACCAGCAATAGCTCCGATTAGAACCCCTAGCTTGGGAACCTCCATATGCTGCTCCTAAAAAGACAAAAGACAAATAAGAAAAAGTAATCTAAGTCATAGTGTCTGCACATCCTCTTGAATTTTTATGATTATTTTAAAACTCTCGGTTAATGTAGACGTTTTCTTATGACATCATGAACTTTCCCAAACAACCTCATCTTTTTGTGATGCCATTTAGGTTTTATCTTCCCACTTCCCATCCCAAGTCCATTAGGTTAACACATGATGTCATGGGGAATGATACAAAGAAATGTGCAAATGATTACAATGAGTTGTCGATCCAAGATGGTAGAGCAATTCGTGATGTCATAAAGGGTGTGGCCAGTGGAAGGGTGGAAGGGAAGGAGTTCCCATGGCGGCTCAGCGGTTAACGAATCTGACTAGCATCCATGAGTATGCAGGTTCGATCCCTGGCCTTGCTCAGCGGGTTAAGGATCTGGCGTTGCCATGAGCTGTGGTCTAGGTCACAGATGCTGCTCAGATCCTGTGTTGCTGTGACTGTGGTATAGGCTCCACAGTCTCCTAGCCTGGGAACCTCCATATGCTGCGAATATGGCCCTAAAAAGCAAAGCAAAAAAAAGAAAAAAAAAGGAGTGGAAGGGAAGATTGTTAGTGTAGTTCCTGTTATAAAAGGGGTGGGCAAACTCTGAAATTACCAGATTGTAGTGCAAAATAGTTCTTCACAAGAAGAGAGGGTTGAGTACATACTTGGGGAGTCAGTAATGTCAGAAGGAGATGGAGCCCTCCTTCATTCTTTCAAATATGATATCATAGAAAACTAGGAAAATTTTAGGATAAAAATCGCCAACGGGTGCCCAGGAGTAGAATCAGACCCATAGACATGTTTTGTTGCCCTGCTTACAAGGTTGGGGTTTTTTTCCCAACTAGTTGCCAAATCAAGAGTTCCCTAATAAAAAAAAAAAAAGTCGGGATTTTTGGCTTCTCCTGAAAATGATGGAGTTCTGACAGTCCTTAGACTGCATTCCTGTATCACAGCTGGAGCAAAGTAACAACTTCACTCTTTGAGCAAGGCAGGTACTTACTAGTTTACAATCCCCACTTAGATTTACTCATTATCCAGCTAACACTTGTAAGCATTCAAGTTTGTGACACAGGTTTAGGGAATTCCTAGTAACAAAGAGGTGAGTCAATGTTGGAGAAGAAGGTAATCTATGACATAAGGGATGTAGACCTTGGAAAATTCATGGTAACGAGTGTAGAAGCAGCAGGATATTTATACCCAGCCATTTTAAACCCAAGAATATTCTTTCTGATCCTGGCACTCTGACCTCAGAGTGTTTTGCCTCCATTATACAGTATATTCATTAATCAAGGAGTTAAACTGGAATTTATTTATTTATGCGTTTGAGGGCCGCATCCACAGTATATGGAGGTTCCTAGGCTAGGGATCAAATCGGAGCTACAGCTGCTGGCCTACACCACAGCAACACAGGATCTGAGTCATGTCTGTGAACTATACCACAGCTCACAGCAACACCGGATCCTTAACCCACTGAGTGAGGCCAGGGATCGAACTCCCAACCTCATGGTTTCTAGTCAGATTCATTTCCACTGAGCCCCAACAGGAACTCCTGTATCAATGGAATTTAATTCATAAGAGGGTTCCCCTCCAAATTCACCAATACTGGCATAATTTTTATTGTATGTTTATTGTCAAGTATCCTTTGAGTCAAACATCTGTGAGTCAAGTTTAGAACAAATCTCTTCATTCCCAAGTGGTATAAACCTTCATGTCTCCAAAGGATAAGACATTGCTTAACATCACCAGGTATTTGTCCCTGGGGCACCCTATTCTCCTTGCTACCTGCATTCCTTGGCACAGACTGCTTCTTTTCTTGTAATGGCTTTCTCTCTCACTGCACTCCTAGACATTTTTCAAAGAACAATGGAAAAATTGCTTTTCCCAACTACAGCCTCCTAGTATTAAGAAATAACTCTTCTAGGAGTTCCCTGGTGGCTCAGCAGGTTAAGGATCCAGCATTGTCACTACTGTAACTCTGGTTACTGCTGTGGCAGGATTTCAGTTCCTGGCCTGGGAACTTCTGTGTTCTGTGAGCATGGCCAAAAAAAGAAAAGAAAAAGAAATAACTCCTTCATTAGGCTCTCAAATATTTTTTTTCTTTTTATGGCTGCACCTGTGGCATATGGAAGCTCCCAGGGCAGGGATTGAATCTGAGCCGCAGCTAGGACCTATGCTGCAGATGCAGTAACCCATAGTGCTGGGCCAGGGTTTGAACCCTCATAGTTACAGTGACCCAAGCCACTGCAGTCAGATTCTTAACCCACTGTGCCACAGTGGGAGCTCCAGGCTCTCATAGAATTTTGAAGATATTTTATTAAAAACTTTTAGCTTTATTTTAAACTGCAGTAGTTTTTGTTTAATTTATTAATCTCCTTCGGTAGAATTAAAGACTGTGAGTTACTTAAAGGCAGTATTTTTATGTCTCCAGAGCCTGGCAATCTAAAGATATTTAGTAAATATGTGTTGAATGAATGGTCATAAACAGGTATAGAAATCTATTAGGTCAAAATGTTATGGAGTGGGGGCCATGATGGGAAATGCTATTCTGTAATAAAAAGTTGCCATAAGGGGATGAAGCAGAATACGATGTCATGAGAAAAATGTGTGAGGACTTCTCTGATGACACTAGTCTGGAAGTGTTGACTAGAACAGGAAGAGTTGGACCCGCATTTAGGCCACTAGGATGACGCAAGCCTCTCTGGAATCCTCCCATGCCCAGATAAGCATTAACACTTACCAGTTTGGAGTTCCTGTTGTGGCTGAGCAGTAACAAACCAGACTAGTACCACGAGGATGTAGGTTCGATCCCTAGCCTCGCTCAGCAGGTTAAAGGATCCAGCGTTTCCCAGAACTGTGGTGTAGGCCGGATTGGACCCCTAGCCTGGGAACTTCCATATGCTGCAAGTGCAGCCCTTAAAAAACAAACAAACAAAAAAAAACCACAGTGTCTGGAGCCTAGTAGGCCTGTAATGAACACTTGTTGAATACATTAATGGGTGAATGAGTCTGGGAATGAGCTTGCATATTCTGGGCTCTGGGTCATCATAAACCAGACTTTGATTCTAATCTGGGTTAATCGGGAGTGGTTTGATTGCTACGTCAAGCTGGACTAGCACATAACTATGTCTTGAGTCGGGGTGATGGCTTAGCTGAAGAACGTGGCTGTCTATCTGTTAACACAGCTCTAGGTACAACATTGTACTGAGGTGGCACTGCCTGGGTTTCTGACTGGATGGTAAACTGGTTTCTGAACCGACGTGCTAGGGATGCTCAGCAGATCTAATACTGGATTTGGGTTCCAGTTTAGGCTATCGATCAGTCTGGCATTTTCCTTGGCAATGGAATTAACCCTTAACTGAAATCATGGACTAAATAACAAGTGTGAGATGATATGTTGTTGTGGTTTTGATTTGCATTTGTCTGGTGATTAATGATGTTGAGCACCTTTTCATGTACCTGTTAATCATTTCTATGTTTTCTTTGGAGAAACAGCTATTCCCCTTTTTCTTTTTCTTTTTCTTTTTTTTATGGCCGCACCTGTGGCATATGGAAGTTTCCGGGCTAGGGATCAAATCAGAGCTGCATCCTCATGGACTCTATTTTGGGTTCTTAATCCACTGAGCCGCAACAGGAACTCCAATTTGTCCGTTTTTAAATTGGGTTATTTGGGGGTTTTTTTGCTTCAAGTTTGATGAATTCCTTATATATTTTCAGTATTAACCCCTTATCGTATATATGATTTGCAAATATTTTCTTCCATTCCATAGGTTCCCCTTTCATTTCATTGATGGCTTCCTTTGCTGTGCTGAAGCTTTTAGTTTGATGTAGTTCCACTTATTTATTTTTGTGTTAAATCTAAGAAACGTGTGAGCAAATATTAAACTCTAGTTAGATGGTTTTTTGCCATGGAACAAGTAATTTTGAAACTACCTTTTGTGTATTCTGAGATAGAGAAAATTATTAAGCATGTGTGGTTAATTTCTAGATTTCTCACAGTCAGAAATGAGTTCAGGAGTTCCCATCATGGCGCAGCAAGAACGAATCCGACTAGGAACCATGAGCTTGCTTGTGGGTTCAATCCCTGGCCTCGCTCAGTGGGTTAAAGATCTGGCGTTGCCGTGAGCTGTGGTGTAGATCACAGACGCGGCTCAGATCCTGTGTTGCTGAGGCTGTGGTGTAGGCCAGCAGCTGTAGCTCTGATTCGACCCCTAGCCTGGGAACCTCCATATGCCACGGGTGCAGCCCTTAAAAAAAAAAGACAACAAATGAGTTCAAATTCACATGTGGAAAGGAAGAAGGCTATAATGAACCCTATGCATGATGATAGGGTGAAATTGGAATCAGTATAAACTTATAGTTCTATATAAATAGAAAAACAGATATCCAGTTGGTAGTTCATTTCCTGGTCCTCTGCAAATCAGACATCAAGACAGGATTTAACATGCGAGGAATTTATTAAGACAAATATCTTTGAGAGGGAAAATGAGTGGGAAGCCAGAGAAGGGCGGCAAGGAGGGAAGGAAAGAAAGAAGGAAGGAAGGCAGGCAGGCGGCGGGGGGAGGGGAGGAAAGGAAGGTCCTAAAAGCAAGGCATTCAAGACAGAACAGAGTGAACTTCACTTTATTTATTTTTTGTGTGTTTTTACCTTTTCTAGGGCCGCACTCGCAGCATATGGAGGTTCCCACGCTAGGGGTCTAATCGGAGCTGTAGCTGCCGGCCTTCGCCACAGCAACGCGGGATCCAAGCCGTGTCTGCAACCTACACCACAGCTCACGGCAACGCCGGATCCTTAACCCACTTAGCGATGCCAGGGATCGAACCCGTAACCTCATGGGGGTTTTTTTTTTGCTCTTTTTTTTTGTCTTTTTAGGGCCGCACCCATGGCATATGAAATTTCTCAGGCTAGGGGTTGAATTGGAGTTGTAGCTGATGGCCTATGTCACAGCCACAGCAACACCAGATCCGAGCCTGTCTGCGACCTACGCCACAGCTCACGGTAATGCCGGATCCTTAACCCACTGAGTGAGGCCAGGGAGCGAACCTGAATCCTCATGAATACTAGTCAGATTCATTTCCACTGAACCACAACGGGAACTCCTCCATTAGGGCTAATCACAGGATACTGAATGTAGTTCCCTGTACTGTAAAGCAGGACTCTGTTTATCCATCCTGGGCATACTGCTTTGCATCTGCTAATCCCAAACTCCCAACCCTTCCTTTCCCCACATTGCCTCCTCTTTGGCAACCACAACTCTGTTGTCTACGTCTGTGAGTCTAGAACGGAGCTCCTTTAATTTGGAAGTCGTTGTAATCTAATTTATTAATATCTTCTGGAGATAGGAAGACATTTTGAAACTGAACCCTCTAAAATCCAGTTTCTTTCCAAATTTATGATTGTTCTATCCCAAACTTATTTCCCCCAACCTCAGTCCTATGCCAACTAAACACTAATCAACTAGAGTCAGATGACTAAAATTGTTACCGTTGATAACATCGTTAATGTACTAAAGTGCTATTATAGATACTATCATTAATGTACAAACTCAGGTTGTTTCTCCTTAACAAGATGAACTGATAGGCCCTGAGCCATGAACCACTTGGCCAGAGAATCACAAACCAGAGACATCCTGACTCCCAAAACTACAATTAAGAAATATCAGAGGATTTCACAAACATATCAATTAATTAAAAGCATGTTATTGCATAAATATTAAGGGACCATATGATAATTCATCCCAACTAGTAAAAAAAAAAAAAAAAAAAGGAGTACATGCTGTGGTGCAATGGGATTGGCAGTGTCTCTGCAGCACCAGGACAGAGGTTAAATCCCCAGCCCAGCATAGTGATTTGAAGGATCCTGTGTGCAGTGTAGGTTGCAACTGAGGCTTGGGTCTGAGCCTTAGTCTGGAAACTCCATATGCCTCAGGGCATCCAAAAAAAAAAAAGCAAAAGAAAGAAAAAAGAAAAGGAGTTCCTTGTTTCCTTGTGTACTCAGTGGTTTAAGAACCCAGCTAGTATCCATGATCCATGAAGATGTGTGTTTGATCCCTGGCCTCACTCAAGTGGGTTAAGCATTTAACATTGCTGTGGCTATGTTGTAGGCTGGCAGTTGCAGCTCCAATTCCACTCCTAGCCAGGCAACTTCCATATGCGTGGGTGTGGCTCTAAAAAGAAGGAAGGAGTTCCCATTGAGGCTTAGCAGAAACGAATCTGACTAGCATCCATGAAGATGCAGGTTTGATCCCTGGCCTCGCTCAGGAGCAAGGCGTTGCCATGAGCTCTCGTATAGGCCATCAGCTACAGCTCTGATTTGACCCTAGCCTGGGAACCTCCATATGCTGCAGGTGCGGCCTTAAAAAGCCAAAAAACAAAAGAAAGAAAAAAAAAGAGAAATCTCAGAGGAGTTTCCTGGTGGCTCAACAGGTTATGGATCTGGCATTGTTACTGCTGTGGCTCGGGTCACTGCTGTGGCACAACTTCCATCACTGGCCTCGGAACTGCTTCGTTCTGAGGGTGCAGCCAAAAAAAAAAAAGTAATGGAAATGTCACAAGATGATGATTAATCCCAGCCACTTTGTTCTCACCCTTAGAAATATTCCTAACTTGGAGTTCCCATTGTGGCTCAATAGGTTAAGAACCTAGTGTACATGAAAATGTGGCTTCAATCCCTGGCCTTACCCAGTGAGTTAAAGATCCAACGTTGCTGTGGCTGTGATGTAAACTAGGAGCTGCAGCTCCTATTAGACCCCTAGTCTGGGAACTTCCATATGCCACAGATGTGGCCATAAAAAAAAAAAAAATTCCTTTCTCAAAGACCACCTTGGAAAAAAAAAAAAACCACCTTGGCTTGGAGGCTTGTCTCCTACTCCCTTGCTTGATACCCTGCAGTAAATCCTTATTTTGCTGCAAACTCCCATTGCCAGAATTTGGCTTTCTGCATTGGAGGCACACAAGCCCTTTGCTCAGTTACAGTTTCACACTCCTACAAAGACAGGTAAAGGCCTTTCAAAGTTGTACAGAGATCTAGGTTTATAGATTTATTTTATTTTATTTTATTTTTTTAGGGCCGCACCTGTAGTATATGGATGTTCCTAGGCTAGGGGTCGAATCGGAGCTACAGCTAGCAGCCTATGCTGCAGCCACAGCAACATCAGATCCGATCCTAGTCTGCGACCACAGCTCACGGCAATGCCAGATTCTTAACCACTGAGTGAGGCCAGGGATCAAACCTGCAACCTCATAGTTCCTAGTCGGATTTGTTTCCACAGCGCCACTCCTGGGTTTATAGCTTTAAATCTACAGTTTCAGCTACAAGTCAAGAGTAAAACCAGGAAAAAAAAAAAAAAGAGTAAAACCAGGAACACAAAAACATTCTAGTTTGGATATCAAAGAGCTGTTCCCCTCCCGGTAAAAGCTGTTTTCCTTCCTGGTTTTCATGGTCTTAAGATGAACAAATAGGCAAACAAATAAGACTAACAAAATCTGGGGAATAACTTATCAGCTATAAGCAATTCAGAAAAAAAAAAATAAAGCACAAGATTAGTAGCAGTAATAAGAAACTAGAGAAACCTTTGCTATCAAACTTAGGTTTGGCTGCTTGCCATTCAAAAGCCAGTACTCCAGAGACAAGTGTTGGTTGGAAAGGAAAGATTGCTTTATTCAGGAAGCTGGCAACCTGCGAAGAACGTGGACTCGTTTCCAGGAACCAAATCTCAAGATTCTGCTTGACCATGAAAATTTTTAAAGGGCAAATGGGGGAGTTAATCACAGTTGATCACTTGGGGAGGGGGTCAGAGCCTTTATTTTCCCCTGTGTGTAGATTTTCTTATTAGGATTGGTTGGTGGTGAGATTACGGATGATGTTCCAAGAATCTCGTGCTCAGCCTGCACTCACCCTCCTCCACCGGGACGGCTGTACCTGTGGCATATGGAAATTCTGCCTGTGTATTAGGATTCTTCTCAGCATCCCTGTGTTCAGGTAAGGATGCTCCTTTCCTCTGGGTATAGAGAGGGCACTTTTCATGGCGTATGACTTATTTTGGGGGAGAAGGGGAAGGTCAAAGTGACCTTCCAACTTACGCCGTTTTCTCAAAACTACTTCAGCCGTGGTGCCATATTTTGGGGTAGTGTATCCAGAACCCGTCACCTTCAATGGGCTATTTGGATGCTGTCACAGTGCCCTAAAAAGCTAGTAACTCAGACATCCAAAGATCCCGAGTAGTCACTCAGCCAGAGGGTATGGACCTGTGCAGGCAGCAAAAGAACAAAATGTCCACTTTGTAGCCCTTTTTTCTTTTTTTTAATGGCCGAACCCATGGAATATGATCTTGGACCAGAGATCGAATTCAAACCACAGCTGCAGCCTATGCCACAGCTACAGCAATGCAAAACCCTTTAACCCACTGCACCAGGCTGGGCCAGGGATCAAACCCACACATCTGCAGCAACCCAAGCCACTGCCGTCAGATTCTTAACCCACTGTGCCACAGTGGGAACTCCTGTAGTCCTTTCTTAAGATGAAAGCAAAGCATTCGCTTGGGAGATTACCTCGGCTCTGCCACTTACTAGCTGTGTAACCTTGGGCAAGTTACTATCTTCTCTGTGCTTCAATTTCCTCATTTGTAAAACTGGGATAGCAGTAGTGCTATTTCATAAAGTTGTTATGAGGATTAAATGAACCAATATCTATTTGGAAAGTGCTTAAAACAGGCATAGCATATATTGAGTGCTATACAAATATTAAAGATATGTGAATAATTTCGCTATCTAGTTTGTTCATTTTCAAGTAATATGATCACACACACTAATGCTCAGTATAAATAATGTTAAAACAGAGTTCCCTTCGTGGCTCAGTGGTTAACAAATCCGACTAGGAACCATGAGGTTGCGGGTTCGATCCCTGGCCTCGCTCAGTGAGTTAAGGATCCAGCGTTGCCGTGAGCTGTGGTGTAGGTCTCAGATGCGGCTCGGATCTGCATTGTTGTGGCTGTGGCGTAGGCCAGCAGCTACAGCTCCAATTTGACCCCTAGCCTGGGAACCTCCATATGCCACGGATGCGGCCCTAAAAACCAAAAGACAAAAAACAAACGAAAAACAAACTTTTTCAGGAGTTCCCGTCGTGGCGCAGTGGTTAACGAATCCGACTAGGAACCATGAGGTTGCGGGTTCGATCCCTGCCCTTGCTCAGTGGGTTAACGATCTGGCGTTGCCGTGAGCTGTGGTGTAGGTCGCAGACGCGGCTCGGATCTGGCATTGCTGTGGCTGCGGCGAAGGCCGGTGGCCACAGCTCCGATTAGACCCCTAGCCTGGGAACCTCCACATGCCGCGGGTGCGGCCATAAACCCGCGGCCATGAAATGACAAAAGGCAAAAAAATAAAAAAATAAAAAAAATAAAAAACAAACTTTTTCAAAGGAAAAGGAGTGGGGAGGGGCAGGATATATCTACAAAAACGGATGTTTTTTTTTTTTTTTCACCACCACCCCTTCTATATTCCCTGGTGGTGAGGAGCTTTTGTTGAGGACAGCTGACATCGCTACTCACATATCTGCAGAGCAGACCCTTGTTCAGTTGCCTTGTACGATCTCTCTCCGTAGCCTGCTTTGTCCTCCTGAGAGTACCCTTCCTCCCAATTCCTCTCCCTAATGCTGCCCATCTGCTCCTTTGCACCAGCTCTGCCTCCAGGACCCTGAACTAGTGAGAGGATCTCCCAGATGCAGAGTACCTGCCTGGCTAACCACACAGATGGGCCGGACATGGCCTCTGCCTTCCGGTTGCTCACAGACCAAGAGAATCATTACTGTGTAATCTTAAACTTGCCATTTGAGCTGTATGTGAGAATCTGACCTGCTTTCATGTGGTTCTCTGGCGTAATTTACATCCACACCACTGACCGTCATCAGTCAGTTATGATTTACATGAAGCCACCCAGAAAAATAACCACTTCCTTAGAGAAAATTATATTAGACCAACGTCTTCTGTGGTTTTTCTTCTGGTGTACTTTCACTTTAATAGGGTAGTTTGGAGTTCCGTTGTGGCACGGCAAAAACGAATCCGACTAGGAACCTTCTGGTTGTGGGTTCAATCCCTGGCCTCACTCAGTAGGTTAAAGATCTGGTGTCGGTGTGAGTTGTGGTGTAGGTCACAGACACTGCTCGGATCTGGTGTTGCTGTGGCTGTGGTGTAGGCCAGCAGCTACAGCTCCGATTAGACCCCTAGCCTGAGAACCTCCATATGCTACGGGTGTAGCCCTAAAAAGCAAAAAAAAAAAAAAAAAAAAAGTTCATCTCTGAAAAAAAAAAAAATACGTTACTTGACATTGTAAGTTGCCTAGCTGGAAGTCAGGCATCTTGGAGCTTAATCCTAGCGCTGCCCTTGTACCCCTGGGGGTGAGTTGTTTCACCTCTCTGGGTCCCCAAGTACTAAAACATTCAGTGGTAAGGGAAACAGCAAGGACTTTTTGATGCTTTCATAATCAAAACTAAGATTCTCCTGAATCAATGGAACATTGGAACTGGATATCAACTACCCTAATCTCTCATTTTAAAGAGACTAAAATGAGACTAATAGTGAAAAGTGGCTTGCCAAGGTCAGACATCTAGCTGAGATCAAAGTCAAGACTGTGTGATGAAGAACTGTGCTACGATGTTTGCTAGACCCCAAGCCATCGTGTGCCTATTGATTATTATGTAGCAGCAAACAATATTATGCTTTGCTTAATACAGGTTTTGTCCTTTAACCAGATAGTTCCTTTTGAAGTAAATAAAGTCCTTCCATTTGTTGTGATGTATTTTGAGGGATTACAAGCTCTTATCTTATTTTGTTGACTAGTAATTAAAATTTTGAATAGCTTTAACATTATTTGTGGGATACAAAAATTAAAGTGAAACTATTCACTTCAGATTGGGACTTGAACCCATGGGCCAGGACTCTGAACCCAGCCAAAACCTAGATTGGGACTTGAACCCATGTCCTGGGACTCTAACCTGGCCAAGGCTCAGACTGGAATTTGAACCCACACGATAGGACTCTAACCCAGACTGAGCCAATCAAGACTCAGGTTGGGAGTTCCCATTGTGGCTCAGTGGTTAACGCATCCGACTAGGAACCATGAGGTTGCTGGTTCGATCCCTGGCCTTGCTCAGTGGATTAACAATCCGGCATTGCCGTGAACTGTGGTGTAGGTTTTGCAGACGCGGCTCAGACCCTGCGTTGCTGTGGCTGTGGTATAGGCTGGCGGCTATAGCTCCGATTAGACCCCTAGCCCGGGAACCTCCATATGCCACATGTGTGGCCCTAAAATGACAAAAGACAAAAAAATAAAATTAAAATTAAAAAAAAGGACTCAGATTGGAACTAGAACTCACGTGCTGGGACTCTAAGCCAGCCAAAATCTGGACTGAGACTTGAACCCACAGCCTGAGACTCCAACCCAACCAAGACTCAGATTAGGACTCTAAGTCATGGTCTCTCTCTTCATTAGAATCACCTGATGTCAGGATTTACCTGAGGCTCAGGTTCTTTGTGTCTCAGCACAGAAGGAATTCAGCAAGAGACAAAGTAATAGGCAAGAAGTAGATTTATTAATTTAGGAAGCTTGTGAGGGAGGTAAGCAGGCAAGCAAAGAGACTCCACCCTGAGAATTAAGCTGGCTACATTTTTATAAACAAAGGAAAGCCGGAGGGGAGAAGACCACCTTCTTCCTCATTCCTTGAGTAGACGTCAGGCTTACGTCACAAGCTCCTCCTTTGCATCAGGCAGGAGAGTGTTTGACCCCATAAGGTCAAAGTAGGACTGTCATGCCGCTCATTCAGATCAGCAGAAGGGTGGTAACATACGCTAAAATATGTTAAATCATCTCAGGTTTCAGTATAATGAAGGTCTTCTACTTCCAAATGTCACGTTTCCCTTATATTCCTGTCTTTGGTTCTAAGGATCATTATCTTGCTGGACTCGACCAGCAGGATCCAGGCCTCATTCTTTCACTTAACAGCCTGGGGCATATCTAATGCTTTTCTAGATGGCTTTATAGTTAAAGAAGCCTGCTTCATTTCATAATGTTCGGATAGCTTTCTTAAGTGATCATTAAATTACTGTGGTCCCCCCCAGATTCCCTCTCTGTAGTCCCCTAGTGGGATTTCTAAAACTTATCTGTGTATCTGGTACTTCATTCTTTTATAACACCATTCACCTAAAGATTACAAATTTTAATCTTGTCTATACTTGTTTCATATAACCCATTTATTTTAATTTATTTCTCTCAGTTTTCAGATGAGCAAATCCACAATCTCAGAAATAGGGTACCCTCAAAAGCCCTGCATTGCCTGTTCCCTACTGTACCAAATTCAAGTCTGGATATGGCTTGATTCAAATTTAGCTTTGCCTGTTACAGGAGTGATACACCATCATGCAAGTCAGGCTTTCCCAGATAAGCGGAGATCTCCTCGGTCCAAAGTAATCACCTACCACCATCTCTTCACCACCCTCTCGGGTTCACTTCCCATTCACCCAGCTAATTTTGCTTCAGGTTCCCCTGGTTTGCCTTTGGGCTTCCTCTAGGAGCTGTTATTTTATTTCACCCACCTTTTTTGCTCTTTCAGCTTCGGGATCCCTCAGACAGGTTACCTGGCCAAAGCAGCCCTGTAGCCCTTGCTGGACCCCCCCCTAGATTAAAGAGAGGGAGATACAGACATCTATTACTGCCCCTTGCTGACCTCTGGCTAAGGAACAAAGTACGAAGGAACAAAGCAAAGGCTCGATCCAGTCCCTAGAGGCAGAGCACTTGGGCAGCAAGCAGTAAGTTCCTTTTGCTTTTTAGGGTTGCACCTGCGACACATGGCAGTGTCGACTTAAAAAAAAAATGCATTCTCAACCTGAAAGTTGAGAGTTAAGTTTTATTTGGGGTGAAATTAGGACTTAAGCCTGGGAGACAGCAACTCAGGTAGCCCCGAGAAACCGCTCCAAGAAGGTGAGCTGGGGAGCTAGGATGTGTGAGTTTTGCCACAAAGGGAAGGTAGTAGGAACAGACTGACACATAACCCAATTGGCAGAAGAAGATGTAAAGGTTTGCGCTTGCTGGAATCACTCCTTTGATGCGCACCTCAGCTGTGGGCCAGTCTTCTTGGTTTCTTTCCTGAGCTCCTTCAGGGCTCACTTGCCCACCCTTGGGAGTGGCTGTTCTTATCTTTTGTCCACTAACTACAGCCCAGGAGGCAGTATTTCAGAGCCATCTGACAGTGGAGGAAGGAAATGGGGGGTGTGGGGAGGAGCTCCTGGCATAGCTCAGGGGAAATGAGTCTGACTAGCATCCATGAGGACACAGGTTCAATCCACGGCCTCGCTCAGTGGGTTGAGGATCCGGCGTTGCCATGAGCTGTGGTGTAGGTTGCAGACTTGGCTTGGATCCCTAGTGGCTGTGGCTGTGGCTGTGGCGTAAGGCGGGCAGCTGCAGCTCCGATTAGACCCCTAGCCTGGGTACCTCCATATGCAGCAGGTGCTGCCATAAAAAGACAAAGAGGAAAGGGTGATATCAAGACATAAGTCATAAAGGTGAAGGGGGAGGTGCATGCCACCGTGTATTTTACAGAGGTTTGCTGCTGGTCTTATGAAGGTTACTGCTAGTCACAGACATCAGTCATCATTGAAGGATTTTTGTCTTTTTCTAGTTATGAGGAGATGCAAGAACTGGGTTCATAAAATCTCCTAAAAATACCTGAAGACCTGTTCTTCCAGTTTTCCCAGAGCACCGAGGGCCTCACTCCTGGTCTCCACCCTGAGCTCTGCTTGAGGGGGTGCTGTGGGTTGGTAGCTGCAGTGGTTCATATTTTACTCCATGTAGGGGCTGATGGCAAGTGCCAAACTTCGGTTCACAGTAGCTCCCAGGTTAGGGATCAGATTGGAGCTGAAGCTGCTGGCCTATGCCACAGCCACAGCTACAGCCACACAGGATCCAAGCCACAGCTACGACCTAGAAACCACAGCTCAAGGCAATGCTGAATCTGTAACCCAATGAGCGAGGCCAGAGATCGAACCCGCATCCTCATGGTTACTGTTCCTGAAATTCAGCCTCTGTCTGCCAGTGCCAAATTAAAATGCAGAGTTTTGGGGAAAGGAGAAAAAGATAGCTTTTTTGCTTTGCCAGGCAAAGAGGGCGACAGCAGGTGGCTTAAAGACTGTGTCCGCCTTAGAAAGCGTTAGGAGGTGGTTTTATAGTTTGGGGAGTGGAATAAGGATCAGGGCCATAGAAGAGGATCAGGGTAGAGGCAAGCTTGCATTGTTTCTCAAAGCTGGTGTTTCGTTGGGCCCAGGACTGGTTCTGGTGGTCCTTCTTCATCCAGAAGTGAAGATGCTTCATCACGGTAGTTCTTCCTTTTGTTGCAGGTTTTAATTCTACTGAACGCCTCAAAGACATTGTTATTTATATTCCTTGAGGAGGAACCAGAACGCTGCCCCAAGGCTGCAGTGCTCGTCCACAATCTCTGCATTCTCTCCCTTCCCTGATTAACAGCTGCCCTTTGGAACTCTCGGAAGGTCATGGAGGCTGAGGCTTATTCCCTAGAAATAAGAAACGGAGGACACAGAAAGGCTTGTGTGTCTAGGAGCCCCACAGGGCACTAGCTCGGTTACAGTAATAGTCAGGTTCGTAACCCACAATGGGAACTCCCAAGCATTAAGTTCTAACCTGGAAACTTATGACCCCCAAAAGAAAGAGAGGATGATAGATACTACTGATGAATCTTTGTTGAAAGTAGAGGTGTAACTAGAAGTGGGGGGGGGCATTGTCTGCAGCTTTGTTCCTCAGTGTGACCTAGGTGGTGCAGGAGGGAAGGGAGAAGGGCACAATCTCTAAAAAAATGACATAGCGGGAGTTCCCACTGTGGCACAGTGGGTTAAGAATCCAACCGCAGTGGTTTGGGTCACTGCAGAGTTGGTTCGATTCCCACTGGGCGCAGTGGGTTAAAGGATCCCACATTGCCATGGCTGTAGCTTGGATTCAGCCTCTGCCTCAGGAACTTCCATATGCTGCAGGTACAGCCATTTAAAAAAAAAAAAAAAGGCATAGGAGTTCCCATTGTGGCTCAGTGGAAATGAATCTAACTAGGGATTGAACCATGAGGTTGTGGGTTCAATCCCTGGCCTCACTCAGTGAGTTAAGGATCCAGCGTTGCCACGAGCTGTGGTGTAGGTTGCAGATGCAGCTCGAATCTGGTGCTGCTGTGGCTCTGGCTTAAGCTGGCAGCTACAGCTCCGATTTGACCCCTAGCCCATATGCTGCAGGTGCGGCCCTAAAAAGCAATATGACATAGCTGTTGAGGACACAACAAATACTGGTTAGGAAGGTGGAGGAAGGTTTGACTTCCAGTAGGCCTTGAGCCTCTTTACATGCTCATTCTAAGGCACTAGCATGCTAAATGACACACCTGCATATGCCATGACAGTTCCTAGGTGGACCATAAAAGGGCAAAAAGTGGGCAGTAGCTCAGTTCCTAGGAACCGCCCCCCCCCCAGTAGTTGGAATAAGCCTCCCATTCATTAGCCTATGAAATTCCCCAACCCATAAAACCTCACCACCCCATATTTTGAGGCCCCTCGCCTTCCAAGATGGTCCACACTCTGTGAAATGTGTTTCTCCCAGAGTTACTCTCTCGCCTTTTGAGACAGACTATATTCTGTCTATGGAATACGTATCTTCTGGGCTGCTCTTACCTTCTGAGATGGCCCACAAAGTCCCTGTCAATAAATCTACCTCTTTATCGATTTGGCCCTTGCTGAATCCCTCCTGCACTGAAACATAAAGAGTCTAAACTTCACTAAATCTTGAAACCAGGCGTGTGATTTTAATTAAAAGACTGTGAGTTGGAGTTCACATCGAGGCACAGTGGAAACGAATCCAACTAGGAACCTTGAGGTTGCGGGTTCAATCCCTGGTCTCGCTCAGCGGTTTAAGGATTTGGTGTTGAAGTGAGCTATGGTGTAGGTCGCAGACGTGGCTCGGATCCTGCGTTGCTGTGGCCATGGTGTAGGCCAGCAGCTGTAGCTATGATTTGACCTCAAGCCTGGGAACCTCCATATGCCGCGAGTGCAGCCCTAAAAAGCAAATAAATAAATTAATAAATAACTTTGGGTGTTACCGCTCAATGGGTTAAGGGTCCTGGGTTGCTGTAGCTGTGGTCTAGGCCGGCAGCTATAGCTCCGATTCGGCCCCTAGACTGGGAACCTCCATAATGCTGCAGGTGCGGCCCTAAAAAGCAAAAAAACAAACAAACAAACAAAAAAAACTGTGTACAAAATCTGAACAATTGATGCCCTGTTTTCACACTTCATGCTTGGTGGCTTCAAAGATCATGATAAATCCTTTCAACCAGAGGAAAAATAAATTCAAACGAGCTTCATCTGTGGTCTATCACTACTCAGTGTTGAGCACCTATGCTTTTATTCTTTTCTGATTTCTTTTTAGGTTGTAAAATGCTAAGATTTACTAACCTTCAGATCGTGGATATTTATATCAGTCAATAAATAGCAATGTAAAGGAAGTCAGGTTTATATCTGAATTTTGGTTAATACAGTTATTATCAGCTGGGTCCCTTTGCGAATGTTAATTCACTGAACCTCAGTTAAATTTCTTACTGAAAGGGGTTAATAAACTCTGAAAAGAGTTCTTTTTTTTTCCTTTTTTTCCCCTCTTTTTAGGGCTGCACCCATGGCATATGGAAGTTCTCAGGCTAGGGGGTGAATCGGAGCTGTAGCTGCCGGCCTGCACCACAGCCAGAGCAATGCGATCAGAGCCACATCTGCAACCTACACCACAGCTCACGGCAACGCCAGATCCTTAACCCACTTAGCGAGGCCAGGGGTCAAACCCACAACCTCATGGTTCCAGTCAGACTCATTTCCACTGAGCCACGAAGGGAACTCCTATTATCAGAATTTTAGAGATGAGGAAAAGGAGATAGAATCTAAGCAACTCACCCAAGGTCACACAGTTAATAAATACCAGAATCAGGATTCAGCCTTAGTTGGCCTCTTGAGCCCATTCTGCATGGCCTCTCATCTGGTAAGCATTTGAGTAAAAGCCAATAATAGCTGCCATTTTTTTTTCTATTCCAAACTTACTAGGCATTATCCTAAATACCTCTTCATTATTATCTCTGATTTGTTCTTTTTTTTTCTTTTTATTCCTCACGCCCACTGTTTAAATGGATCTGTCCTAAAAGTTGGAGAAACAAAATAATTTCCTTGAAGTCATCACTAGTTAACAATTAAGAAGTTTTGAGACAGAGCTATACCAGGAATATGATATTTCCCAGAGAGGAAAAGATGAGTAAGGCTTGAAGAAATAGGAAAAACCCTTTTGGATCTGGAATTTCAGCATCTCACAGACCCACTTTGAGAAGCTGATTAAGGAGTTCCCGTTGTGCCGTAGTGGAAACGAATCCGACTAGAACCATGAGGTTGCAGGTTCAATCCCTGGCCTCACTCAGTGGGTTAAGGGTCTGGCGTTGCCGTGAGCTGTGGTGTAGGTTGCAGACGTGGCTCGGATCTGGAGTTGCTGTGGCTGTTGCATAGGCCAGCATCTGTAGCTCCGATTCGACCCATAGCCTGGGAAACTGTATTTGCCTCGGGTGCGGCCCTAAAAAGCAAAAAAAAAAAAAATGTTGGTTAAATCTCTGGACTTTGTCCTGCAGAGAAAGCACACATATACATACAAACAAAAAAAAATTGCATTTTATTTCAAGAGGCTTGTGAATTCCCTAAAGGCCCTCTATGAATCCTTCCCTCAGGTAAGAGGGGGGAGAACATCCTGGCAGAATCACAGTACGATTAATCCCAGAAAGGTGAGGGGAGCGGTCTGCTAAGTGGTTTTAAGGAAATAGGCAATTAGTCCAGAGGGGCAGAGCAGTAACTAGTCTGTGGAGGACCCTGGAGAGCACAAGCCTCGTACACTTGAATCCCACCCCTAGGAATTTATCTTAAGGAAAAATTCATGTAATTGTTATTTATAAACTAAAATGTCTACATAAAATAATACCCAAATACCATCTACTATTGTAGCTAAGGAAAAAATAAAACGGAAAAAACTTAAATTTCAGAAATAGAAGAATAATAAAGACTAGGATGCTTCGGAATTCCTGCTGTGGCTCAGCAGTAACAAACCTGACTAGTGTCCATGAATGTGGGTTCAATCCCTGACCCTGCTCAGTGGGTTGAGGATCTGGCGTTGCCGTGAGCTGTGGTGTTTAAGTTGCAGATGCAGCTGGGATCCCATGTTGCTGTGGCTGTGGCTAGGCCGGCATCTGCAGCTCCGATTTGACCCTTAGCCTGAGAACTTACATATGCTGCAGGTGCAGCCCTAAAAAAAAGAAAAAAAAAAAACCTGTATATTTCAGGAAAACAAAGGATGGTCGTGAGATTTGAATCTGAAAAGAAAGTTCACTGTACTATAGGAATCTTTCTTCTTGGCAAACTTTCTTCAGTCAGAACTATAGGCAGGGAGTTCCCACTGGGGCTCAGCAGGTCAAGAATCCCACTAGTATCCATGAGGATGAGGGTTCAATCCCTGGCTTCACTCAGTGTGTTAAAGGAGCTGGTGCTGCGGTGAGCTGCGGTGTAGGTTGCAGACACAGCTTGGATCTGACATTGCTGTGGCTGTGAGGTAGGCCAGCAGCTTGCAGCTCCAATTTGACCCCTAGCTGGGAACTTCCATATGCTCCAGGAGTGGCGCTAAAAAAGTAATAACAAAAGAACTATAGCAGATTGGAGTAGTTGAGAGGCAGGAGATTCCCTGGGGAGCTGCCTGAATCCTAGAGTACTGAGGCTGTCAGCCCAAGCACTCCTGTGATCACCTCTGACACATTCTCCCACCAAAGCTGCATAAGAAATCTAAGCCAGGAGATAGACGGCCCAAGCTGTGAAAAACCACAGGTCCTTTGAAATCTGTTAATTGATTTGCATACCGCTGAGTTAAGTGACTCTAAGAAGCATAGACCCCCTGCTGCTCCAAAGTCAGTTTTGAATAAAGAAAGTTACTTCAGTTTCAGTTGTATTTCCTCTAAATTAATAAACTGTGGCGAATTTGGAGACAGATTGACTAAATATTCTGAACTCTTTTTTTTTTTTTTTTTTTTTGTCTTTTTAGTGCTGCACCCACAGCATGTGGATGTTCCCAGGCTAGGAGTTGAATCAGAGCTACAGCTGCCCGCCTACGCCACAGCCACAGCAACGCCAGATCCTAGCTGCATCTGCAACCTACACCACAGCTCACGGCAACGTCCTTAACCCACTGAGCAAGGCCGGGGATCGAACCTGTGTCCTCATGAATGCTAGTCATATTCGTTTGCACTGCGCCACAACGGGAACTCCAGGGATAAAGTTACGATCATTTTCTGTTATGATCATTTTTGCAATGTCGTTAAGTACAAAATTGGGAGGAGATGTGCAGGTACTGCACACTGTTATGTAGGATCCCACCCTGCAGGTATAGTAGATGAAAATAACTTCAAGAACATAGCTAATCGTAAAATGTAGCAGAAGGAGGAAGTAATGAGTTTTAATCACTTTTTTGTCCTTTTTTTTTGTCTTTTTTTGCCTTATTTACCTAGAGCCGCACTTGTGGCATATGGAGGTTCCCAGGCTAGGGGTCTAACAGGAGCTGTAGCCGCCAGCCTTCGCCACAGCCACAGCAACGCGGCATCCGAGCCGCGTCTGCGACCTACACCACAGCTCACGGCAACGCCGGATCCTTAACCCACTGAGCGAGGCCAGGGATCGAACCCGCAACCTCATGGTTCTTAGTCGGATTCGTTAACCACTGAGCCACGAGGGGAACTCCTTGTCTTTGTTCTTGATGTAATTTATTTAACTTTGAGCTTATATAATTTTTAATGATGGCATTGTTTACCAGCTAGCTCACAAATTCCTGAACACTGAACGGTTGACTTTCTTGAGCTGTAAAGAACCAGTTCCGGCATAACACTAAAGGCCAAAAATTTGCTATCAGCTAAGTGACAGTGAAAGGTAAGTGGTTATTCCAGCAAAAATTATTGGCCTAGGAGTTGTAGGTTGCAGACACGGCTCGGATCCCACGTTGCTGTGGCTGTAGCGTAGGCCAGCAGCTACAGTTCCGATTAGACCCCCAGCTTAGGAATGCCGCGGGTACAGCCCTAAAATGACAAAAAGACAGAAAAAAAAAAGGACTCATCCAGACTCAGAATAATAGACATACAAATTAGAACCAGGGAAATATTATCTTCTACCATCCGATTAGCAAAAAAGAGGTTGATTAACATACTGTTGGTGAGGCTGTGGGAAAACAGACACTTGCTTACTCCACTGATAAGACTGTTAATCTCTATAACCCCGATAGAGGACAGTCTGGCAATAACTCACAGGATTACAGATGCATGCATCATTTGACACAACAGTTTCGTTTGGGGGAACTTATTCTACAGCTGTGCTCCCCTATGTGTGAAATGACAAAGTATTCATTGCAGCATGGTAGCAAAGAGAAAACAGAAAAGTGTATGTCATTAAATAAAGTTCAAACAAAACTTCCCAAAGAAGGAGGAAGCTTTTTATGTACTAAAACAGAAAAATTGCCTAGATAGATTAGTAGAAGAGGAAGAGGCAAAACTGCATGGTTATCTGTTTTCTTTAACTTTAAAAGAGACAAGAGATATATTCACAATCCTATGTATTATCAACATAAGGACTATCACTGGAAAGATACACAATTAACTAATAATAGTAGTTACCTATTGGGGGAGTGTGAGAATTGAACAAACAGATGAGGGAGGGACAGAAAGGTGACTTTCTTTCTGTCTTTTTTTTAGGGCTTCACCCACAGCATATGGAGGTTCCCAGGCTAGTGGTCCAATCGGAGCTACAGCTGCCGGCCTGCACCACAGCCACAGCAATGCTGGATCTGAGCCTACACCACAGCTCAGGGCAATGCTGTATCTTTCACCCACTGTGCGAGGCTAGGGATCAAACCTGCATCCTAGTGGATACTGGTTGGATTAACCACTGAGCCACAATGGGAATCCCTGTACTTAATTTTTAAAAAAATCATGTGAACATATTACATAGTCAATAAAGTAAATGTATAAGCACACACCCAGCGTGCCCGAGCCATAAATACATATGCCACCCATAATGAAATGGAAAACACCTCAAATATCAATTCACTTTTGTTTGAATTTTATAATTGGAATTTTAGATGATTTTTATAATTGGAATTTCGATGTGTATGCCCACACACATGTATACGTGTATGTAGGTATTGAGAAAGAAAAAAAACAATCGTCCTTTGACATCCAGGAACTGAGTCAAGACCAGCTGCTGGGTCTTGGAGTTGCTGTGAGTTGGCCTGGCACTCACAGCTAGATTTGATGTTCTCCTGAACATGAACTATTTCACAGAACATCAGCATCAGACAAGGCCAATCTGTGACCATGATGAATCCAGACAAAAAGAGAACCACTTCATAGTCATATCTGAACACAGACAATACATGAACACTAAGCCATAAAATGCCTGTGCTAACTAATGTGAGCTTAGCCTTGCTCTGATCTGTCCTTCCTCTAGATAAGATTTATGGAGGAGTTCCCATTGTGGCTCAGCAGGTTAGGGACCTGATGTCTCTGTGAGGATGCGGGTTCTATCCCTAGCCTCGCTTAGTGGGTTAGGGATCCGGCATTGCCACAAGCTGTGGTGTGGGTCATAGATGCAGCTCAGATCCAGTGTTGCCATGGCTGTGGTGAGGCCTTAGCTGCAGTTCTGATTTGAGCCCTAGCCCGGGAACTTCCATATGTTGCAGGTATGGACATAAAAAGAAGAAGAATTTTTTCAAAAGAAGATTTCTTGATATGCTCAATGATAAAATTGTCCCCACTTTCTAAAAACCAGAGTGAACCTCTTCTTTGTACCCTTCTCAGAGTCACCCAACCAAAGCTTAAGTCCTGAGTCCTTTCTAACACCCTCTTACTGAGATGCCCAAGTTCCCCATGGGCTATGTTCTCTACTCTACAACAAGTCATAAACCAAACTTGTTCAACTACAGGAGTGTTCGTGGTGGTGTTTGGCTGAAGGGCAATGACAAAATATATGAAATGAAGATTAGGTAACTTCCAGGTTAGCTTGGCATTTACGCATTAGATTTTACTTTAGGCATACCTGGATTCAAACTAATCTTTAGCCCAGTCCGCCCCAAACTACCAGGGGCAAGGCTGAAGGTGACAAAATCAGGTAAATTGACTCCTTATCATGAGGGAGACTGCACTGTAAGGGAGTTATGGAGCAGGAAAATATAGACTTATAGGATTTGAAGAAAGGACAGAATTTTAGGTGTAACTGAAGGAAGCATTGTTTTGATTAGGCTTAAAGTGAAACAGAACTATTTGTTTTTTTTGTTTTGTTTTGGTCTTTTGTCTTTTTAGGGCTGCACACCCGTGACATATGGAGGTTCCCAGGCTAGGGGTCTAATTGGAGCTACAGCCGCCAGCCTACACAACAACCACAGCAACACTGGATCCAAGCCACTTCTGTGACCTACACCTCAGCTCATGGCAATGCCAGATCCTTAACCCACTGAGTGAGGCCAGTGATCGAACCTGTAACCTCATGGCTCCTAGTCGGATTCATTTCCTGAGGCATGACGAGAACTCCGAAAGAGGGCTATTTGTAAATAGGTTAACGTTAGTTTTGGATTGGTAGTGGATCAAGGGTCCTGTTCCCTCGGATATTATAAAGTTAAGATAGCTATGGAATGTTGTGTCCAGAACACACCTGAAACTCTCACCTAGGTTGGAAATCAAGGCAGCCTCCTTGTTTCAAGGCAACTAAGAACCTCCAAGCAAAAGTAAGGTGTTCTTTTTTGCTGACAAAATTTTAAGCAGTGTTTCAGAGTCTCTATGATTTTAGAAAACAAGGTTTTTCAGTGAGTAGGAAAGCAGTAATCAATCCAGAAGGGGATCATTATGACACTTATAGTATAGTTACTAAAGTGTCAATAGAGACAATAGTTCTTGCCAGCTTTGCCACTAGAGTTATCTGTGTCTTTCCCCTCAGCCCCCACTCTGCCAGCAATCTTGGTGAATGGCTGGACAGACTTACTTTCCCAGATTCCATCTGTCTCCTTCTATGTACTTTCACACAAATAGCTTGGCCCCGTAAACTGCAGCCACCTCCACTGTAAACTGGGGATACTAATAACACCTACTATATAGAGTTAAGAGTTATATAAGATAGTGTTTATAAAGACTCCAACATGGTGCATGGATATAGTGCATACTAAAAAAAAAAAAAAAAACCCTCTGTCTCCATAGAGATAGACTTCCTAGGTCAGATAAATTGTTTCTCCTGGTCTAGGATATAAAAACAAATCCTGTCTTATGAGAGTCTGTTAGATTTCATTCTGCCGTATGATGCTCCATTTATTGACTGCCTATACGGTTGGGAAAATAAAGATGCTCCATGTTGGGAAAATAAATATGGATAAACAGTAGTTACCACCCTCAGGAAGCTAACTGTTAAAGAGAAGCCCTTTTCACTTTGTAGGGGGCAATCAGGAGATAAACTTCATTACACAAGGAGGTGTTCAGCCCTTTGTTAGAGCCAGCAAAACAGCCTGAAAGGTGAAGAGTTTAAGACTCAGGAAAATTGGAGTTTCCTGGCAGCTCAGCAGGTTGAGGATCTGGCATTGTCACTACTGTGACTCTAGTTGCTGCTGTGGGGTGGGTTCAGTCCCTGGCCTGAGAACTTCTTCGTGGATATGGCAAAAAAAAAAAAAAGACTCAAGGAAATAACGGATGCAAGATTTTTTTCGTCCCAGTATTATTGAGATATAATTGATATATAATCTTGTATTAGTTTTAGGTGTGCAACATAAACAGTATTCTGATTAATAACATTTTAGCATACCCTACAGGTCCAGTAGCTACTAGAATTTATATGATGAGCTCTTGTAAGTTGTAATAATGTGTTGTTGAAAGGGGGGGGGTGTGTGGGGAGAGGGATGGAGGGAGGGAGAGAGAGGGCAGGAGGGAGGAAGGAAGGAAGGAAGGAAGGAAGGGAGGGGGGAATAATAGAGAAAATAAAAATTTAAAGAAGGGAAAGAATGAAAGAAAGAGGAAAAGAGGAGAAAGGAGGGAGGCAAACTATTATAAATAACAGCCAAGAGATGGATTTTCTTTGTGATGTGCTAGAGAACAGAGCACTTCTGAGCTGTGAAGACTGATAAATGTGTATTTTACTCCTACCTGTAGCGTCTCTGAACCATTTTATCTTGGGCATCTTCTAAGACTTTTGATCTTTTTCTTTCTGTCCTGAGCTGTACATAATTAAATCTGGATGACTAGCTACCTAATCCTCTAATCCTAGCTGCAGTGAAACCATTAAAGAGTACAAAATGCACCTTGAGGAGTTTCCATTGTGGCGCAGGGGAAACGAATCTGACTAGGAACCATGAGGTTGTAGGTTCAATCCCTGGCCTCACTCAGTGGGTTAAGGATCCAGCATTGCCGTGAGCTATGGTGGAAGTTGCAGATGCAGCTCAGATCCTGCATGGCCATGGCTGTGGCATAGGCCAGCAGCTACAGCTATGATTCAACCCCTAGCCTGGGAACCTCCATATATCTTAGGTGCGGCCCTAAAATAGATGAAAAAAAAAAGCAAAAAAAAATTCACCTTGATCGTTTAAGTACAAGAGTATCAATCTCTGAGTAAACATCCAAGAAAAAATATCTTTTTTCGGTCTTAAAATGTTTATATTCAGAGTTCCCTGGTGGCCCAGTGGTTAAGGATTCAGCATTATTACTGCTATGGCTCGATTTGATCCCTGGCTTGAGAACTGATACATGCCTTGGGTATGGCTCCCCAAAAAGTTCATGTCCTTTGAACTGGTAACATTCTATCTGAAGGAAAGAATTCCAACTATGCAAAAGCTTTTATGACAAAGTACTAAAACATTAATTATAATGGTGGAAAATTGGTAACAATCTAAAAATACAATAGGAGTTTCCTTAGTGGCTCAAGAGTAATGATCCCAACTAGTATTCATGAGGGCATGGGTTTGATCCCTGGGTCTGCTCAACGGGTTAAGGATCCAGCGTTGCCATGAGCTGTGGTGTAGGTCCCAGACAACGCTAGGACCCCACATTGCCATGGCTGTCTCATAGGTGAGCAGCTATAGCTCTGATTTGATCCCTAGCCTGGAAACTTCCATATGCCAAGGGTGCAGCCCTAAAAAGACAAAATAATAAAAAATAAAATAAAAACACAATAGTAAAAGATCTATTAATTATGGTACTTCAGTTGGATGGGCTATTATGCAGCCATTTTTAAAATGATATTTCTTCTTTTTTTTTTTCTTTTTTTCTTTTTTCTTTTCGCTCTTTAGGGCCACACCTGCAGTATATAGATGTTCCCAGGCTAGGGGTTGAATCAGAGCTGTAGCTGCCGACCTATGCCACAGCCACAGCAATGCCAGATCCGAGCCATGTCTGTGACCTACACCACAGCTCACAGCAACGCCAGATCCTTAACCCACTGAGCAAGGCCAGGGATCAAACCCAAAATCTCATGGTTCCTAGTCGGATTCATTTATGCTGAGCCATGACGGGAACTCCTTAAAATGATATTTATTAATAATTTGTAAACCCCTAGAAAAATGCTTATATATAATTATTGTTTAAAATGCAGAAAATAAAATTGAATATACGATATGGTCACAATAACAACAACCAGATCTAGGCTTTAAAAAAGAATGAGGGAGTTCCAGTCGTGGCACAGCGGAACCAACCAGGAACCATGAGGTTGTGGGTTCGATCCCTGGCCTTGCTCATTGCGTTAAGGATCCGGCATTGCCGTGAGCTGTGGTGTAGGTCGCAGAGTTGGCTCGGATCTGGCGTTGCTGTGGCTGTGGTGTAGGCCGGCAGCTGTAGCTCAGATGGGATCCCTAGCCTGGGAACCTCCATATGCCGCAAGTATGGCCCTAGAAAAGGCAAAAAGACAAAAAAAAAAAAGGATGAGAGTTTTTTGGTAGCACAGTAGGTTAGGGATCTGGTATTGTTGCTGCAGTGGTTTGGGTCACTGATGTGGCTCCAGTTAGATCCCTGGCCTGGAACTTCCACATGCTGTGGGGAAGGCAAATATAGAGAAAATAAAAATTTTAAAATGGATGAGAAGGAAAGAGACAAAAATGTTAATAGGTCTTGTCTTTGGTTGTGGGAATATGAGTGGGCTGAAATTACAGTCCCTAATTCTTTCCACATTTTAGTATTTTTGCATCTTTTTTGTACTGAGCACAATGTGTATTTTCTATATTTTCTTCTTAATGTTTCTTCATCGGTCTTTTTTTTTCTTTTTTTAAGGCTGCACCTGCGATATATGGAAGTTCCCACACTAGGGGTCAAATATGGAGCTACAGCTACTGGCCTATGCCATAGCCACAATAACTTGGGATCCAAGCCTCATCTACAACCTATACCACAGCTCATGGCAATGCCGGATCCTTTAACCCACTGAGCGAGGCCAGGGGTCAAACCGAAATCCTCATGGATACTAGTCAGATTCTTTTTTTTTAATTACTTAATGAGTTTTATTACAATTATAGGTGTACAAAAATCATCACAACCAAATTTTATAGCATTTCCATCCCAAACCCTCAGTGCATCCCCCACCCCCCAACTTGTCTCATTTGGAAACTGTAAGTTTTCCAAAGTCTATGAATCAGTATCTGTTCTGCAAAGAAGTTCATTGTGTCCGTTTTTTAGATTCCACATGTGAATGGTAGCATTTGATGTTGATGTCTCACTATCTGATTGGTTTCACTTCGCATGATAATTTCTAGGTCCATTCATGTTGCTATTACTAGTTGGATTCTTAACCCACTGAGCCACAGTGGGAACTCCTCTTCATCTGTTCCTATTATCCTTACATAACTCTTAGATCCCTGAGCAACAGCACGTTCGAGAAGCTGTGCTGTGGAGGAACAAGTTTAATTCCATAGAAATGGAGGCTAGAACTCACCCATCCTAAGAACTCAAGTAGGATGCATCCAAAGCTAATTAACATCAGATGCTGTTTTTTCACGTGAAATTTTAATTTGCTTAGAATTTTTAAAAAAGCTTTGGCTGCCCTGCAGCATATGGTATTCCCAGGCCAGGGATCAGATCTGAGCTGTAGTTGCAACCTAAGCCACAGCTACAGCAATGCTGGGCAGGGATCAAACCTATGTCCCACCCCCCCCAAGACTCCACCAATCCCATTGTGCCACAGCAGGAACTCCAGAATTTTTTTTTCCTTTCGTCTTTTTAGGGTCACACCAGTGGCATATGGAGGTTCCCAGGCTAGGGGTCGAATCAGAGCTGTAGCCGCTGGCCTACACCACAGCCACAGCAACGGAGGATCTGAGCAGCGTCTGTGACCTACACCACAGCTCAGGGCAATGCTGGATCCTTAACCCGCTAAACGAGTTCAGGGATTGAACTCTAGTCCTCATGGATGCTAGTCAGGTTCATTAACCACTGAGTCACAACGGGAACTCCAAGAACCCCAGAGTTTTTTAAAGTTACTATGATTAAGTCACTGGACAACTATGTAGCAGGCTTATAACGCATCTAGGTCGGAGGTATATGTAAACAGAGGACTCCAGGAGGATCATCTTCAGAAAAGCATGGAGATCTTGAGACATATCTTGTCTGATATGTTTGACTCTATAAAAGTTTGTAATTAGAAGCTCTTGAAATATACGGGAAGAATTAGCAATAGATACATAGAGGAGTTCCCATCGTGGCTCAGTGGTTAACGAATCCAACAGGAACCATGATGTTACAGGTTCAATCCCTGTCCTCGCTCAGTGGGTTAAGGATCTGGCGTTGCCCTGAGCTTTGGTGTAGGTCACAGACGCGGCTCGGATCTGGCGTTGCTGTGGCTGTGGTGTAGGCCGGCAGCTGCAGCTCTGATTACGCCCCCTAGCCTGGGAAACTCCATATGCCGTGAGTGCGGCACTAGGAAAAAAAAAAAAAAAGGACAGATACATAGAAAACTGAGCTAATTAAAAAATTAGACAATTATCTGGAGTTCCTGTCATGACACAGTGGAAACGAATCCACCTAGGAACCATTAGATTGTAGGTTTCAATCCCTGGCCTCTCTCAGTGGGTTAAGGTGCTGGTGTCGCCCTGAGCTGTGGTGTAGGTGGAAGACGCAGCTGGGATCTGGCATTGCTGTGGCTGTGGTGTAGGCCGGCAGCTGTAGCTCTGATTGGACCCCTAGCTTGGGAACCTCCATATGCCTCGGGTGTGGCCCTAAAAAGCAAAAAAAAAAAAAAAAAAAAAAAAAAAAAAAAATATTAAAATAAAAAAAAAAAAAAAAAAAAAAAAAAAAAAAAGAGACAATTATTGAATCTGGAAAAACAAATACATATAAGAAAAGAAACATGATTTAGTATAATACCTACTTCAATAGTAAATTATACTTAGTCATTTTGAATTAACTAAACTTGTTTACATAGTTATATTGGAATAGTAGGAGGAGGGGAAGAAGAAAATGGTTGAAGAATTCTAAATCCCTATCTGCCATAATTACAAAATAATAATGTTTGAAACAAATACATTGAGAAATAACAGTCTTAGCATACTATAAACTCGAGAACCATAAGAACAACTAAAATGATTGAAAAAAGCTGCTCCGAGGAGCAGGATTGGGGGGAAAAGAGGGATAGGATTGGAATGAGGATATTATAGCCCTTTTAGACTTGCATTATTTGAATTTTTAACCTCAAGCAGCCATTTTTTAAAAAATGTTTTATTTTGTTTTTTTAAAATTAATCACAAAACCACAGTGAGATACTACCTCATACTCATTAGGATGGCTACTATAAAATGAACAAAATCGTGGAGAATTATACTGTGAGAAAAAAGAATGTATACATGTATGTGTAACTGGGTCACCTTGCTGTACAGTAGAAAATTGACAGTACACTCTAAACCAGCTATAACGGAAAAATAAAAATCATTACAAAATTTAAAAAATAATAATAGAAAAAAAATGAAAAAAATCAGGAGTTCCTGCTATGATGCAGAGGGTTAAGAATCCAACTGCAGTGGCTTGGGTCACTTCAAAGTTGTGGGTTTGATCCCCTGGCAGTGGGTTAAAGGATCAGGTGGCAGCTGCAGCTGACTCAATTAATAAATAAATAAAATGAACAAAAGCAAAATTAGAAAATAACAAGTGTTGACGATGATGTGGAGAAACTGAAACACTTGTGCATTGTTGTAGGAATGTAAAATGGCACAGTCACTTTAGAAAAGAGTATGGTGGTTCCTCAAAGAAATTTAAAGCGGAGTTACCATATGATCCAGTAATTCTACTTCTGGGTATATACCCAAAAGAAGGGAGGAGTTCTTCTGTGGCTCAGCAGGTTAAGGATCCGGCATTGTCACCGCAAAGGCTCTGGTTACTGTAGTGGTACATGTTCCATCCCTGGCCAGGGACCTTCCATAGGCCGTGGGTACAGCCAAAAAAAAAAAAAAGAAAAGAAAGAAAAGAACTGAAAGCTTGGTCTCAGATATTTGCACACCCATGTTCATAGCAGCTCTCTTCATAATAGCCAAGTGGGGGAAGCAACCCAAGTAACCATCGATGGATGGATGGATAAATAAAATGTGGTGTATAAGTACAGTCGTATGTTATTCAGCCTTAAAAAGCAAAGAAATTCTGACACATGCTACAACATGGATGAAGCTTCAGGATGTTATGCTAAGTGAAATAAGCTAATCACAAAAAGACAAACATTTTTGTGTGATTCTACTTACAAGATTCTACTTATATGAGGAACCTTTCTGTCACAGAGACAGAAATCAGGACATGGATTGCCAGGAGCTGGAAGGAAAGGGGAATGAGAAATTGTTGTTTAATGAGTTTGAAGTTTCAATTTTGCAAGATGAAGAGTTCTGGAGATTGGATGCATGACAATGTGGACATACTTAATACCACTGAACTGTATACTTAAAATGGTTAAAATGGTGAATTTCATGTTATGTGTATTTTATCACAATTAAAAAAAATTTTAATTAACCAGAGTAGTTGGAATTCAGACCGCATATGATTATGATACATGTGTGCTCTGCTATTATACTCTCTTGCAGAGTGCAGTAATCTTTGGCTGAGTTCTGCAAAGTAAATGCACATCTTAAGATACCAAGAAATGATAAACATAGCCCAAGAGAATGTAATATATTTTTCTTTTTAAGATTAAGTGATGCATTCCTGCTGTGGCTCAGTGGATTAAGAACATGACTAGTACCCATGAGGATGCAGGTTTGATCCCTGGCCTCACTCACTGGGTTAAGGATACGCCGTTGCCACAAGCTGCAGCATAGGTCGCAGACGTGGCTCAGATCCAATGTTTCTGTGGCTGGGGCCAGCAGCTGCAGGTCTGATTCGACCCCTGGCCTGGGAACTTCCATATGCTGTAAGTTCAGCCCTAGAAAAAAAAAAAAAGATTAAGTGATGAATACACTTACAGCATCTGACCACATTTTGAATATAAAAGGAGGTAGTTCTCTCATCCTAACTAATCCCTAGAAATTGGCTTGACATCAAGCTAAAATTATTGTCAAAATAGTTGCTGTATACGTTCAATATTCATTCAACAGTTGTTAATTGATCACTGACTATGTGCCAGGCACTGTGCTGGACACTGAAGCTACCTTGTAATTCATGAGCCAACTTCAGAGGAGAAAGGGACTAAGCCAGAAAGAGCAGGGTCTGAGTACCTACAGAGTACTAAGCGCTATGCCAGCTTTGTATACATTTTTTCCACCTAGCTGTACACCATGACATGTTTTTCATTAGCTGTCAAACTGTAAGCTGATAACTTTATGAAGTAAGCATCCTAAATGCCTAGGATATTTTTTTCTAGCCAACATAAAATGAATTTATCTATTATCTATTAGTATGCCTCACCTTTCAAACTACATTTACTTTAATATTTTTCTAGTTGACTCTGCTTCAATAATTTTTCTTTGCAGTTCCCACCCCCAGCTCTTCCCGAATTCCCATAGCCCAACATTTATATTCTTTTTCACGCTTTTCTGCTTAATAGTTTCCTGAGTCTCCTTTTCATATTCCCACTGGGTTGCAGAGGTCAGGGGTTGATGTGTTTGCCACAAGTGTCTAATCTCACACTGAGTGACCAACTGCTCCAGTTTGTACCAGGACTAAAGGGGTTCTCGGTTGTGATTCAGTTTTAAAACTGAGAAAGTCCTTGGCAAACCAGTCTCAGCAGTGTAAGTTCCATGTCCTGGGAACCCTGTGAGTGCTGAGGTTGGTCATTCTACCTCTCAGCTTTCTCTTCCCATTGTCTATCTTGATCTTGTGTGTGTGTGGATATATTTATATATAGTCAAGGGCTCAGCTGAGCGAGAAAGAGCTGAGCTGCCAGATGCTCAGAGTGCTCGATTACAGCAAGCTAAAATGAAAGTAAGAGTCAAGCATTTCAGCACTAACTGTGATAGTATAAGCAAGAGTCTAAAACCAGAGAAAGCTCTGACTCCCTCTCATTGCATTTTCCCCCGTGGAATGTCACAGGGTAGGGGCATCTGTATAGACATGGGGGCTTGGTGGGGAGAGGGAGTTTAAAGGAGGGCTAGGAATGGAAAAGTACTGAGTACTGAGTCAGAGTGGAAAAGTACTAGTACTGAGTCAGAAGGGAGAAAGTGCCTTCATAGTTTCTCACTCCCTCCTCTCCCACCCTTAAGGGGGCTTAAGCAGAGGCCCTGAGGAAAGTCCTAGAGAAAGAAGCCTCCAAACGAAGGCTCCTAGTCTAGGTAAGTAAGACCATGGGCGGCCAGGGGGTCCTGAGTCCTTGACTAAAACTCCCCTCAGAGGCTGCAGTGCATCAAATCTAGGGGGAGCAGTACTCCCCTGTGCGACCTGCCAAATGCAGCTTTTGTGATTGTCTACATTTAGGCCTAAAAATCACCACATAGAGTTTTGGCCGGGAGCTGGACTATATCTCCATCTCAACAACCCCATAGAAAAATGGACAAAGATTATGATCAAATGATCAGCACACACAAAAAAGAAAAGTTAAGGAGTTCCCACTGTTGTGTAGCGGAAATGAATCCGACTAGGAACTGTGAGGTTGTGGGTTCAATCCCTGGCCTTGCTCAGTGGGTTAAGGATCCGGCGTTGCCGTGAGCTGTGGTGTAGGTCACAGACATGGCTGGGATCTGGTGTTGCTGTGGCTGTGGCGAAGGCCGGCAGCTGTAGCTCCCATTAGACCCCTAGCCTGGGAACCTCCCAATGCCGCGGGTGCGGACATAAAAAGCAAAAAAAAAAAAAAAAAAGAAATTTTAAACGATTCTTAAACATATGGAATGATGTTCAGTCTCACTCATAAGAGAAACACAAATTACACCTGCACTGAGATAACAGCTTTATATTTAACACACTGTGATAGTGAAGGAATGAGGAAATAGATATTCCTATTGCGGCGGGGGGGGAGGGGGCGGGGGGGGCACATATACAGGTACCACCTCAGCACAGCAATTTCTCAACTTCTCTCAAAATTACAGATTCAGGTATCTCTTTTTTTCTTTTTTTTTTTTTTTGTCTTTTTGCCTTTATGTAGAGCTGCACCCGCGGCATATGGAGGTTCCCAGGCTAGGGGTCTAACAGGAGCTGTAGCCGCTGGCCTTTGCCACAGCCACAGCAACTCGGGATCCGAGCCATGTCTGCGACCTACACCACAGCTCATGGCAACACCGGATCCTTAACCCACTGAGCAAGGCCAGGGATGGAACCTGCAACCTCATGGTTCTTAGTCAGATTCGTTAACCATTGAGCCACGAAGGGAACTCCCAGATCCAGGTATCTTTGACCAGGAAATACATTCTAGGAATTTATCCTGCGTGTTGGCCCACACCTATGGGAAATGACATATACATAAGTCTCTGTATTCCTTGCCATTTATTGTTTATAATAGCAAAAGATTGGAAACCACCTGAGAGTTAGGGACTGGTCAAACAAAAATGTAGAACATCCATGCAGAGAAATACTATTCAGCCATTCAGTAGATACATCATTAGTTTTTTGTTTGTTTGTTTGGGGTTTTTTTATTTTGTTTTGTTTTGTTTTTTTGTCTTTTTGTCTTCTTAGGGCTGCACTCACGGCATATGGAGGTTCCCAGGCCAGGGGTCAAATCAGAGCTGTAGCAGCCGGCCTGAAAAACAGCCACAGCAATGTGGGATCTGAGCCTTGTCTGCAGCCTACACCACAGTTCATGGCAATGCTGGATCCTCAACCCACTGAGTGAGGCCAGGGATGGAGCCCAAGTCCTCATGGATGCTAGTCAGGGTTCGTTAACTGCTGAGCCATGCCACCAGGAACTCTGATTTGTCGTTAGGTTTTAAAAGCAAATGTGGAACAACGTGTATTTTATACATAGTTTGCATGATAGTTCGGGGGAAATAACATACTTTTTTTTGTTATAGAAAGATACCTAAGAAACCAGTACCTTGTTTTCAGGGAGAGAACTAGGTAGCTGGTAACAGATATGGAAAGAGACATTTCATTGTATACTATTTTAGACATTTTGAATTTTGAGTCATTTTGAAGGTATGTTAAAAAAAAAAAAAGTGCATTCCCATCATGGCTCAGCGGAAATGAATTTGACTAGGAACCAAGAGGTTGCAGGTTCCATCCCTGACCTCACTCAGCAGGTTAAGGATCCCACATTGCCGTAAGCTGTGGTGTAGGTCACAGATGAAGCTCAGATCCTACATTGCTGTGGCTGTGGCATAGGCCAGCAGTTGTAGCTCTGATTTGACACCTAGCCTGGGAACCTCCATTTGCCATGAATGTGGGCCTAAAAGGCAAAAAAAAAAAAAAAATTAGCAGACAAACCAGAGCTCCCACCGTGGGTCGGCAGTAACAAACCCAAATAGGATCTATGAGGATGTGGGTTCGCTGCCTAGCCTTGCTTGGTGGATTAAAGACCCAGCATTGCCATGAGCTGTGGTGTAGGCTGCAGACGTGTCTCGGATGCCGCATTGCTGTGGGTATGGTTGTGGGCATGGTGTAGGCCGGCAGCTGTAGCTCCGATTCGATCCCTAACTTGGGAACTTTCATATGCCGCAGGTGCAGCCCTAAAAAGAAAAAAAAGAAAAAAAAAGGGAAGCAAACAAACCAACCCCAAAAACATGGGCTCTGGAGTCAGATGGCCCACGTTTAAATCTTCTCCATCACTTACCAGTTGTGTGACATTAGGCAAATTACTTAACCTTGTGTTTCTTTCCCTTTGTATAAAATGGGTATAAGGATAGCACATACATCAGAAAGTTGTGAGAATTCAATGAGATCACTCGGATCAATTATTTATTTGTTTATTTATTTATTTGGGCCATACCTGCGGCATGCAGACGTTTATGGGCCAGGTATCGAACCGGTACCACAGCAGCAACCTGATCTCCAGCACTGACAACACTGACTGAACCACCGGGAACTCCCTCAAATATTTAAATCAGTGGTAGAGACACTGGAGCCAGACTTTCAGGGCTCAAGTGCCAGCTCCACCCCTTCCAAGCTGTGTAACCTTGGGCAAGTTATTCATGCTCACTTTTCCTCAGTTTCTTCGTTTGGAAATGGGGATAATAATCAGATTTTTGTAAAGATGTAATTAATTAATACTTATAAAGTGCTTACAACTGCATTTGGAATATATTAAATGCTATATAAGTGCTGGTTGAATATTAGATAGTTATGTAATGCAAATATTAGTTATTACTATTAGCTATTATCCAATACTGTTGAAATAAACCCTACTTAGGTTACTTTTTCAGAATTATCTTACCTACCCTCAAACTTGCTCCTCTCTTATCTGTAAGTCTACAAACATATTGTATCTGTTATTTGCTCATATTACTCCCATAGTCTGGAGTGCCAGTTCCAGCCAGGACTGACTGAAGGCATGCTCAGCGCTCCTTCAAGATCCAATGCAGAGGAGTTCCTGTCATGGCTCAGTGGTAACGAACCCGAATAAGATCCATGAGGATTCGGCTTTGATCCCTGACCTCACCCAGTGGGTTAAGAATCCTGTGTTGCCGTGAGCTGTGGTGTAGGTTACAGACATGGCTTGGATCCTGCGTTGCTGTGGCTGTGGCGTAGGCTGGCTGCTGTAGCTCCCATTCGACTCCTAGCCTGGGAACCTCCATATGCCGCAAATGCAGCCCTAAAAAGCAAAAGGAGTTGGCTTCTCTCTCCTATTAGCCGCCCCATCACAGAGCTCTAGTCGGACTGCACTGCTTTGGCTGTCTCTCCTCCTGCTCCAGACCAGCAGGCAGGGCAGGCAACAAATTCATGATTGATGGAACAAATGGGTAAATGGAATACTGATGTTTTCAAGTGATGTTTTCACTTTCAAAAAAAGTGAAAGTCTTCTGTTGTTATATGTATCAACTTCATTTTTATACCCTAAAGTCTCAGAGAGAAAAGAAGGATCTATTCAAGGACACTTAAACGAAGGTGGAAATAGAATACTTTGGAAATCAGAAGATATTTTTTAGCAGTTTTTTTTTTTTTTTTTTTTAGGGGGGATTGTTTTGGTTTGGTTTTTGCCTTTAATCAACATGGGCCTGGCTCCCCCTGCTGGATCTAAAGTACAACATGGATGGACTTGCAGGGTATTATGCTTAGTGAAATAAGTCGGGCAAAGACAAATACTGTGTGATGTCACTTATGTGGAATCTAAAAAAAAAAAAAAAAAACTAGCGAATACAGCAAAGAAAGAAACAGACTCACAGATATAGAGAAAAACTAATGATTACCGATAGGGAGAGGGTGGGGATGGTGGCAATAGGAGTAGGCATTAAGAGTTACAAACTGCTATGTATAAAATAAATAAGCTGCAAGAATATATTGTGCAGCAGAGAGAATGCAGCCAATATTTTATTATAACTACAAATGAAGTGTATACCCTGTAAAAATTGTGAATCCCTGGAACATATAATATGGTACATCAACTAAACTTCAATTTAAAAAAAAAATCAATTCGTTTATGGAAAGGCAGAGGAAACAAAACGTGTAGCATATTCAAAGTAGTATCTAGAGCTTTCATCAAGGTTCTTATTACAGATGGCATAGTTGTAGCTATGACATTCCAGCATTCCCATAATGACTGGCTACATAACAATTACAGTTACATCATGTATTTAGAGGGAGAGGTGTGGCTTTGAAATCTAAGTCCAGGACTGCAGGCCAGGAAGTCCTGAGTGTATACCCAGCTTTGATGACAACTGCAAAAAGTGGCCTCTGGCAACCAGTTTAGCTTGTTTTCATGTGGCTTTTTTTTTTTTTTTTTTAAATGGCTGCACCCACAGCATATGGAGGTTTCAGGACCAGGGATTGACTCTGAGCTGCAGCTATAGCAATGCTGCATCTTTTAACTCACTGCCGGAAATCAAAACCAATCCTCGGCAGCAACGGAGCAGCAACTAGAGTTGCTGCAGTCCGATTCTTAACCCATTGCAACACAGCAAGAACTCCTTATGTGGCATTGTTAATTTGTATTTTACCATTTGTGTGATTGGCCTAAGCATGTTGCTATCGGGAGTTCGAATTGTGGTGCAACAGAAAAGAATCAGACTAGTGGCCATGAGGTTGCTGGTTCGATCCCTGGCCTCGCTTGGTGGGTTAAGTTTCCAGCGTTGCCATGAGCTGTGCTGTAGGTCACAGATGCAGTTTGGATCGCCTCGTTGCTGTGGCTGTGGTGTAGGCCAGCAGCTGTAGTTCCGATTCAACCCCTGGCCTGGGAACTTCCATATGCCTCAGGTGTGGCCCTAAAAAGCAAGAAAAAAAAAAGACTGTTACTAGCATGTCATTACCATTGAGGCACTTGAATGATATCAGTCATCAATTGAACACTAAATGTCTCCTATGTGCACAGCAATACTCAAGGCCCTCAGGAACCCGGGAGCCTTATGATGCTCTTCCTTTCAAGGAAACATGAAGGCTGTGTAAGGTGCTTTGAATGGTGTCCAACATATAGTAAGTCTTCAACAAATGCTCACTCATTTTGTTCTTCCACCCTGGAATATCGTCTTCTGCCCAATCCTTGATTCTAGGTCTGATAGAACCCTTTTTTTTGGGGGGGCGTCATTTTAATGCCTCGTCTGCGACATATGTTAGTTCCCAGGCTAGGGGTTGAATCAGAGCTGCAGCTGCCAGCCTACGCCACAGCTCACAGCAATGCTGGATCCTTAGGCCAGGGATTGAACTCGTGTCCTCATGGACACTAGTCAGATTCATTACCGCTGAGCCACGATGGAGACTCCCATGATAGAACGCTTTTTGAAATGGATTCCTCACAGACTCCACTGGATTGTCAATACCATGAGAATAGGGGCTGGGTTTCATTCATGCTCCTCTGGCACATGAAATGTACCATTTTGTTGAGTAAATGATCTTCCAAGGGAACTCTTTCTATTTCTGTCTTATAGTCATTGTTAAAGAAGTGAGCTGAAACCTGCCTCTCTGTCACTTGCATTCACCAGTTCCTATTTTCCCTAAACAGTTCTCAATAAATGAAAGCTCCCTTTCTACCTACCCTTCTTGCCCTTCTGTCATCACTGCCCTGATAAATATCACAAGGGACATATAAATCCCTGGTGCAACCCAGATAACACTGGATTCCTCTAGTGTTCCTCTAATCCATTAGCCAAAACATTAAAAACCCACAATGTAATTGAGGAAATCCACCATGAAATATGGAAGAAGGAGGAATCAAAGCCTCTAAGTGTGGTGAGTGATTGTGGTCTGACGGGAGTAAATTCAGGAGTTCAGAAACGGGAACTCTCCTTAGTGTATAGAAGAGTCAGAGAGATTTTCTGCAGTTTTTAGGCTGAACTGTTTATTCATTCATCCTAAAACGTAGATGAAGCAAACAACACAGTACTTTCCCTCACGTTTCACTCTCTAGTAGAGGAGAGAGATAACCAGCAAGTGAATTAATTATTCTTTTTTTGTCTTTTTGGGGCTGCATGCACAGCGTAGGGGTATAATTGGAGCTGTAGTCGCCAGCCTACCCACAGCAATGCCAGATCCGAGCCGTGTCTGTGACCTACACCACTGCTCAGGGCAATTGCGGGACCCTTAACCCACTGAGAAAGGCCAGGGATCAAACCTGCAACCTCATGGTTCCTAGTCGGATTTGTTTCCCCTGCACCACGACAGGAACTCCAGCAAGTGAATTAATTAAATGAAGATAGAAGATGATGCTACGAAGAAAAAAAGCAGAATGCTGTGAGGGAGAATAATGAAGCGTTGTACATAGGGGAAAACATCAGCTTTAGAGAGAATGGGAGCCAGTAGGCCTCTCGGAGAAGTCATCAAGAAGGAGCTTGAGGGAGTTCTCTAGTGGTCTAGTGGTTAGGATTCAGGGCTTCCACTGCTGCAGCCTGGGTTCAACCCCTGGAATGGGCACTGAGATCCCACGTCAAGCTGCTATCAAAGGGAGGGAGAGAGAGAGAAAGGAAAAAAAGACATTTTATTTTTATTTTTTATTTTTTGGTTTTTAGGGCCACACCCATGACATATGGAAGTTCCCAGGCTAGAGATCAAATTAGAGCTACAGCTTCTGGCCTACACCACAGCCACAGCAACATCAGATCTGAGCCACATCTGTGACCTACACCACAGCTCACGGCAACGCTGGATCCTTAACCCACTGAGCGAATCCAGGGATTCGACTTGCATCCTCATGGATACTAGTTGGATTCGTTTCTACTGCACCAGAACAAGAACTCCAAGAAAGACATTTTAAAAAAAGGAGCTTGGAGTTCCTATTGTGGCTCTGCAGGTTAAGAACCCAACATAGTGTCGGTGAGGTTGCGGGTTCGATCCCTGGCCTCACTCAGTGGGTTTAGGATCCAGTGTTGCCACAATCAGTGGTGTAGGCCGCAGCTGTAGCTCGGGTCCCACGTTGCTGTGGCTGTGGCTAGGCCGGCAGCTGCAGCTGCTATTTGACACCTAGCTCCGGGAACTTGCATATGCCTCAGGTGTGGTCCTAAAAGAAAAGAAAAAAGAGGTGGGGGGGGCTTGAGAAAAAACAAGGGTAGGAGGGGTTGGAAGACAAATGTTAGAAGCAGTGGAGTATAAGGAAAGAAACAAACATGAACTCCAATGTAAAACTTTTATTTAAGCAAATATCTAGTTCAAAATCTTTCGTTATTCCAGATATTTGAGCATTACTTCATGTATAAACATATACAAGCAAATACATTCTGAAACACATAAATAGTTTATATGTTTGCAAAAGGATTTGAAGCAACTTGTAGAAATGTAACAGGAAATAAATGAGTTAAGAAATTGGGATGGATGTAAAAGGTAAAGACAAACAGAGGAAGGAAAATAAAGTCAATTGTGAGGGTTGGCATACATAGTGCACATTATACAGTTCTTAACAGTAGTTAGATCTGGGCTGTATGTTTGATTCTGAGCTTCCAGGAACAAAGCAATAGGGAAATATGAACAATTATGAAATATGATGTCCCTGTAATAAAAAAAAATGTAGTTCTTAAAAGAAATACAGTTTGCTGGTATTGGGATCTGAGAAATGTTTCCTTCATCATGAGTCACTCTGTGACGTAATGATCGAAGTCCTCAACAATATCCCTATAAAAAAAATGCAAAAGCGAGATTCCTAGAACCATTTCTCATAACTAGCTTCAATGCCTAAGTCCAAAGAGCAACTCAGTAAAAGCGATTCTGTAATGGACCAGAGACAATCTAGCTACACAGCTTATTCTGGCAGCTCTAAATCAGGGATAACATGTAGAATGTTAGGGTGTTCATCCTCGATGAATATTACTTCTTTCACCTGAGCTTTTCATGAATAATGTGCCTTAGAGAATTTGAAGGATTTTCTCTGGCAAGAAACTAGAATGGAAATGATCTTGGAGTTCTGGTTGTGGCGCAGCGGAAACAAATCTGACTAGGAACCGTGGGGTTGCAGGTTTGATCCCTGGCCTCGCTCAGTGGGTTGAGGATCCGGCGTTGCCATGAGCTGTGGTGTAGGTTGCAGACATGGCTTGGATCCTGCGTTGCTGTGGCTGTGGCATAGGCTGGCAGCTGTAGATCCGATTTGACCCCTGTCCTGGGAACCTCCAAATGCTGAGGGCGCGGCCCTAAAAAAAAAAAAAGGGAAAAAAGAAAAAAAAAGGAAAGAAATGATCTTGCTGCTAATTAGTGGTTGTTTTGACAATCAACGGACTGAAGATAGGACTAACATTCTTTTCAGAGAAGTAAGGCATCTAACAGTGTGATAGCCTGAAGAAAGGCCATCCTATTGCCATTTGGAAATGGGCCTAAGACTTAGCTCAAAAAATAGATCTGGACCCACCTGACAAAGTTCTTCCACACACATGGGGTCAAGATCATTCTGGCCTCTATTAGTCAAGAAAATACCTTAATTAATAAATTAGTTAAGAAATTTACTTTCCAAATAACTGCAGGTTTATCTGCTATATATATTTACCTGGCAATAAATCAATTAGATGTTGGAGGACAGTTACCAGAAACAACATCCAAATGTAAGAAAAGTTGCTCTCAAGCCATGGTTTCTGACAATAATTATGTAGAAAGATACAGAGCCTGCTTAGTGGTAATAACACCATATCCTCAGCATAGAGGCAAATAATTATCTTTCCCCTCTTAAAAAATAAGGAGTCATGTGCAAAGCTCATCTAAAAGTGGTTTTAGTTCTTTAAGGCATATTTTGGGGGAAAAAAGGGGAGGAAGCTTTCCACTTGAAACAATGGAGTTATCTGATCTGTTGGCATGACAGAGACCGGCCAGCTGGTTGCCAAACTGGTTTTCTTTCCCTCTGGGCCCACACTTCAACTAAGATTCCCAGCCTCCCTTAACGGTTAGGTATAGGCAAGAGAATTCTGGCCAGCTGAGCTGGCTGTATTTCACCTTCAGGCTGATGCAAGAAACCTCAGAGTGACTTTGGATACAATGTATTGAAGATGATAGACCTTTTCATCAGTCTGGGTGACTCAATACTCAACCTCTTATTGGGTTTATATGAGAGAAATAATTTTTTTTTTTGCTTTTTTTAAGGGCCGCACCCGCGGCATATGGAGGTTCCCAGGCTAGGGGTCAAAACGGAGCTACAGCTGCTGGCCTACACCACAGCTATAGCAACATCAGATCCGAGCCTTGTTTGCAACCTGCACCACAGCTCACAGAAACACTGGATCCTTAACCCACTGAGAGAGGCCAGGCATCGAACCCTAAACCTCATGGTTCCTAGTTGGATTTGTTTCCGCTGCGCCATGAGGGGAACTCCAGAGAGAAATAACTTTTTATTGCGTTAAGCCACTAAGATTTCAAAGTTTATTGTTGCAGCAGCTAGTGTACGGTCAATACAGCATTTAAATCAAACCCTTCTACCTTTCTGTACCTCAGTTTCCTTAACTGTAAAATGGACATATTGATAGCACTTACCTTACAAGTTTGCTCTAAGAATTAAATGTTAATGTAATGCATGTAAAGTGCTTCAAACAGTGCCTAGCTTATAGTATACATTCAATCCTGTTAGCTATTACTGTTATTATTGCAAATCTTTCTAGTAGGTTTTTTTTTTTTGTCTTTTTAGGGCCACGCATGCAGCATATGGAGGTTCCCAGGATGGGGGTGGAATTGGAGCTGTAGCCGCCAGTCTATGCCACAGCCACAGCAACACGGGATCCAAGCTGAGGTCTGTCCAAGCTGAGGTCTGTGACTTATACCACAGCTCATGGCAATGCCAGATCCTTAACCCATCGAGCGAGGCCAGAGATTGTACCTGCATCCTCATGGATACCAGCCAGATTCATTTCTGCTGAGCCACAACAGGAACTCTCTTTCTAGGAGCATTAAGAGGCAGGTTCCATATAACTCAAATTTTCTCTGACTATTCAGATTGTAGTAAAAAAATGATATCACATTTGAGTTACTGTCTGCACTGTGCTGATTTGTGTCCCCATCGCTGCAAGGCTTTCGTACCTTTCTTTTTCACCTTGGGTGTCCCATACGTGCTCTGAAAGTATTCTTCCCTGATCTCCATTTTGTTGTCTGCTAACCACTTTTGAAGTTGTAGGAAGTAGGGGGTGATGGAATGAGGAAGGCTTGCTCTCACAGTGTGCTGATCCTGCCCAAGGCGCTGCCTCTCATTTGTCCTAAAGCTATAAACCCTCAAAATGCCCATATAGACTCCCATCCATTTGTATCTATTTTTTTCTCAAATTTGTTTTAATTTTTAAAGTTTGTATAATAGTATACTGCATTTCAGAAAATGTTAGAAACACATTTGAAGAGATATTCTCAAATATCACAGATAAAGTTTTAATTCATTTAATTTTTCATTGTTAATCAACAGACTTAGGGGTGAACAGTCCACACCACTGAATCCAGGAGTTCTTGATCAGTTGCCTGGGTATTCTATTTCTTTCTTTCTCTCTTTCTTTCTTCCTTTCTTTCTTCCTTCCTTCCTTCCTTCCTTCCTTCCTTCCTTCCTTTCTTTCTGCCTTTTTGCCTTTTATCTAGTGCCGCACCCACGGCATATGGAAGTTCCCAGGCTAGGGGTCTAACAGGAGCTGTAGCTGCCGGCCTACACCACAGCCAGAGTAATGCGGGATCCGAGCCGCGTGTGTGACCTACACCACAGCTCATGGCAACGCCGGATCCTTACCCACTGAGCAAGGCCAGGGATCGAACCCGCAACTTCATGGGTCTTAGTCGGATTCGTTAACCACTGAGCCATGAAGGGAACTCCTGCCTGGGTATTCTTAATCCACCTTTTGTTCATACAGTGAGTCACCACAATATACCCAGAAACTGTTTGGCTGACAGGGATTCATAACCTGAAGCCCACAGACTTCCCTGTGTAGCTGAAATCATCCCCAGGATATCCATGAACAGAATTCAGGAGCCCTATACACTTGGAAGGGAAAAAGAATCATGTTTTCTATTTTTACTAACATCTAATAGAAATTTAGCAATTCCTTTCATTACTAATGTAGGCAACAAGTCATAGCAGTAATAGCAGTATATGTGTCTTTGTCACCAATAGATATACCAAGAGATATTTCTATGTCACATTATAGCAGTTAGAAATATTTTGAGATATTATTTATGTTAATACTACTATGAAATTACGGTGGTCACTAGACCTGCCATTTGTCCTCCCATTTGTCTTATTTAGTACATTGTTAAGAAAGCATGGATATTACTATAGTAAATGTTGATTTAATGTTCTGAGAACAATGTTTTAATGTAATTGACCTCCAAATGTTTGCATATAAAAATATTATTCTGAAAAAGGAATCTATAGGTCTCACCTGACTGTCAGAGGGTTCATGGTACAAAAAAGAAAAATCTGTGGGTCATTGAGTTTGACACTTAACTCCGTACTCTCATATGTTTTTCCTTGCTCACCCTCCTCTGTAGTCTGAGGACTACAGTGGTGGCAAACACTCAGACACATTGAAATGCTATCCCCTAAGACAGCAAGATGATTAAGTGCTTAGGCACTGGAGTAAAATTGTCCTTCTCCAGCACTTATTTACTGTGTGACTCAGGGCAAATTACTTAACCTCTCTGTGCCTCACGTCTGTAAAATGGGAATTATAACTGTTTCTTCTTTATAGGGTTACTATGAAGAGTAAATGAGTTAATCCATTAGATCTCTTAGAGTCTAGCACATAGTAAGCTCTCAGAAATATGTTAGCTGCTCTTTTCAAATGCCTGTTTCTTTATGAAATTTATACGGAGGGGAGAGGAGAGGAGTAGAGAAAAAATAGGTTAGCCATTCCTCTTGTGAGTCATAGCCTACACATATTACTTTTATGATGCACGAAATTGATATCCTTTTTAAAGCACATGAAGGAAACTGTTGCTAGTTCTTCTTTGAAAAGTTTCCAGTTTAATTTTATACTTTATATAGTAACCCCCAATTGAATCTTTTTTACTGTTTCAGTGGGAGTACAAATGCTCCTTGCCCTTGATTTACAAAACAGGGCTTCCATTTTTTAAAATAATAATGTTTTTCATAATTTGTGCTTATTTCTAAGCCTTATAAGAGATGACTCGTGGCTATGCCATTTTAACTGAGGGGAAGAAGATATTAAAAATAAATGGAAGTGAGTTCATTCATTCATTTAACAGTTATTAAGTTCCTGCATTGTGCCAGGCCCTGTTCTAAATGCAAAGGCATCAGTGTTGAACAACACAAAGTCCCTGCTGTCACTGAGCTTACAGTCTAGTGTGGAAGACAATGAAACTGAAGTATCAGGAAGTGACCAATGCTTCATAGAGCATTAAACTGATGTTATATGTACATAAGGGCCAGGTGGTTATTTTAGATTGGGGTTTCAGGGAAGTTCTCCCAGAGGAGGTAACAATGAACCAGAGATCTGAATAATAAAACACCAACAAGGAGACACATTACAGGGAAAGTGCAGAGCATTAGAGCAGGACTGAGGTCCCAGTTCTTATCTCTCTCTCTTGTTTTCTTTCTCTCTCTCTTTTTTTTTTTTTTTTGTCTTTTCAGGGCCACACAGTGGCATATGGAGGTTCCCAGGCTAGGGGTAGAATCAGAGCTGTAGCCCCCAGCCTACGCCATAGCCACAGCATCTCAGGATCCGGGACAAGATGGCAACCTACACCGCAAATCACGGCAATGCCGGATACTTAACCCACTGTGTGAGGCCAGGGATTGAACCTGCATCCTCATGGATGCTAGTCAGGTTCGTTAACTGCTGAGCCACGATGGGAACTCCCCATTCTTATCTCTTTAGGAATGAAAAGAAGGCTGCCCTTGCTGGAACATAGTGGGCAAGGGGCAGAGCCATACAAGAGAGGTAAAAGGGATCAGATGGTATGGGGCTTTGCAAGTAAAGGCAAGGTTTATTTTCAGTGCAATGGGAACTACTTCAGAGTTTTAGTGAGGGGTAAGATGATCTGGTTTACCATTTAAAATTACTCTGGAGCATTTAGGTTGTTTCCATGACCTGGCTATTGCATAGAGTGCTGCAATGAACACTGGAGTACATGTGTCTTTTCGAGTCATGGTTTCTGTAAAATTGACTTGTGATGATTTATGTACACCTATAATTGAAATAAAATCCATTAAGAAAAAAAAGTAAAAAAAAATAGTTTTATAGATTATACCCCATTAAAATTACTACAAAAAAATTACTCTGGAGTAGGTAAGGAGGGTTGAAAATAAATAAGATAAATAAAATAAACTCGGAGTTCCCGTCGTGGTTCAGTGGTTAACAAATCTGACTAGGAACCATGAGGTTGCGGGTTCGATCCCTGGCATTGCTCAGTGGGTTAAGGATCAGCATTGCCGTGAGCTGTGGTGTAGGTCACAGACACGGCTCGGATCCTGTGTTGCTGTGGCTGTGGCGTAGGCTGGCGGCTACAGCTCAGATTAGACCCCTAGCCTGGGAACATCCATATGCCGCAGGTACGGCCCTAGAAAAGGCAAAAAGACAAAATAAGTAAAATAAAATAAAAAACTCCATTCACTCACGGGGAACGAATTTAGTGGGGTAAGACTGGATATGGGAAGACTTGTTAGATGGTGGCTTGGACTAGGATGACAGAAGAGAGATGGCAAAGAAGGTCAGCTTACGTATTAGTGTATTTTGGAGGTAAAGCCAATAGGACTTAGTGATTGCGATGTGAGGAAATGAGAGGAATCAAGGATAATCCTTTGTCCTATGTTACTGGGCTGATGGTGCCAATTATAGAGATGGATAAATCCTGGGAGGAGGGGGGAGGAAGTGAGAAAAGATGTGAGATAATGAGTTTTCTCATTTTGTGCTCATCTTAATGTTGAGCTGCCTATCAAACATCCAAATGGAGTTATCAAATATAGAGTTATACAGGTTTAAAGTTCAGGGGAGAAGAGGGGGCAGAGGATATAAATTTGAGAATCATTGGCCTAGGAATCGTACTTAAAACCACAGACTTGATGAGCTCACCTAGTTAGACAGTAGTATAATCACAGAAAAAAAAGAGTTGAAGACTAGGTCTTGGGGCACTCCGAACTTTGGAGGTCTGATAAAAGGGAAGGAGATGATAAGAGACTAAGAAGTAAGCGGGAAAGCGGAGGAAAAACAAGATGGACCTGGCTTCATGTAAGCTTTGAGAACAAAGTGCTTCCACGAGGGAATCATAGCTAATGTTGAAAAATGCTGAGTGGTCCAGAAGGATGAGGACAGAGAGTTGAACTATCTTTGGCAAGATGTGGGTCAATAGTGACTTGACAGGAGATGTTTCAGTATATGGAGGGGATGAAAGTCCAGTGGGGTAAGAAAGTAGAGTCAGCAAATATAGACAGTGCTTTTGAGTTTTCTTACGACAGGAAGTACAGTAATCAGGCAGAAACTGGAGGTTGTATAAGGTCAAGGGAGAGTTGAAACGTATGTGTATAAGGGGGCTTAATGTGAAGGGCTGAATGGGGAAGTTGTGAGAAGGGAAAACATAGATATAAACTTTGGTTTTCGCTTTCAAGGATGAGGAGGGCAGCGGTAAAAATGTTTAGGCTTTGGATGAAATAAAACTGTATCTGTAATGCTGAGCACAATGCCTAACAGTAAGAATTCAGTAGATGGGAGGAAATTGTAATTACAAAACATTTTGAAAGCACTCTAAGACAGGAGGTAATTAAGAACTAAACTGACCCAGAATTAAACCCACACATCTATAGTCAACTAATCTATAACAAAGGAGGCAAAAATATACAATGGAGAAAAGACAGCCTGTTCAGTAAGTGTTGCCGGGAAAACTGGACAGCCACATGTAAAAGAGTGAAATTAGAACACTGCCTAAAACCATACACAAAAATAAACTCAAAATGGATTAAAGACCTAGATATAAGACCAGATACTACAAAACTCTTAGAGGAAAACATAGGCCAAACGACAGTGGTGCCTTTTTTTTTTGTCTTTTGTCATTTTAGGGTCGCACCCCCGTGGCATATGGAGGTTCCCAGGCTAGGCGGAGCTGTAGCCGCCAGCCTACACCACAGCCACAGCAACGTGGGATCGTTAACTCACTGAGCAAGGCCAGGGACCGAACCCATAACCTCATGGTTCCTAGTCGGATTCGTTTCCACTGAGCCATGATGGGAACTCTCTAACATCTTCTTTGATCTGCCTTTTAGAGTAATGACAATAAAAACAAAAGTAAACAAATGACACTTAATTAAACTTAAAAGTTTCTGCACAGCAAAGGAAACCCTAAACAAAACAAAAAGACAACCCACAGAATGGGAGAAAATATTTGCAAATGAATCGACTGACAAGGGATTAATCTCCAAGATTTATAAGAACTAAATTGAATTATCGAATGTTAAAATTTCAGGAAATTGAGAGATTACTTCAGCCACAGTGACTTTCCAATTAAAAATCAGGACCCATCATATGACCGTGGATTAAAAAAAATCTGCTAATATATTTATGTGAGCAAATGTGCAAAGCCCTGCGGATTAAAAAAAAAAATCTTTCGGGAGTTCCTGTTGTGGCTCAGCACATTAAGAACCCTGACGTTGTGTCCATGAGGACATGGGTTTGATCCTTGACCTTGATCAGCGGGTTAAGGATCAGGTGTTGCTGCAAGCTAAGGCATAGATTGCAGATGCGGCTTGGATCCTCATGGCTGTGGCGTAGGTGGGCAGCTGCAGCTCTGATTTGACCCCTAGACCCAGGAACTTCCATATGCCATGGGTGAGGCACAGCAACAAGGGATCCGAGCCATGTCTGTGACCAGCACCACAGTGCACGGCAACACTGGATCTTTAACCCACTAAGCAAGGCTAGGGATCAAACCCGTGTCCTCATGGAAGCTAGACGAGTTCATTAACCACTGAGCCATGATGGGAACTCCATATACATTTTTATTTATTTATTTTTAATGATTTTTATTTTTTTCCATTATAGCTGGTTTACAGTGTTCTGTCAATTTTCTACTGTACAGCAAGGTGACCCAGTCACACATACATATATGCATTCTTTTTTCTCACGTTATCATGCTCCATCATCAGTGACTAGATTAGTTCCCAGTGCTATACAGCAGGATCTCATTCTTATCCATTCCAAAGGCAATAGTTTGCATCTTTTAACCCCAAATTCCCAGTCCATCCCACTCCCTCCCCCTACCCCTTGGCAACCACACACATATATTTTTAGCAGCTGCATGGTATTCCAGCCCCCATTATATGACAGACCCAATCTGTCTGATCCATTCCCTATTGATGGAAATTTAGATTGTTTTCATTCTTTTCCTACTATGTGACTATTATAGGTTAACTTGTGTTACTCCAAAAATTGATGTTGAAATCCTAACCCTTAGTATCTCAGTATGTGACCTTATTTGGAGATAGGTTCATTATAATCAAGTTAAAATGAAGACATTAGGGTGAGCCAGTATCCTTATAAGAAGAGAAATTTGGACAGAGACACTTAGGAAGGAAGATGATATAAAGATACAGGGAGAAAACAGTCATCTACAAGCCAAGGAGAAAGGCCTAAAACAGACGCTTCTCTTACAGCTCTCAGAAGGAACCAACCCTGCCAAAACCTTTATCTCAGACTTTTAGCCTCCAGTACTGAGACAATACATTTATTGTTTAAGTCACTCAGTTCGTAGTACTTTGTTATGGCAGTGCTAGCAAACTAATAAAATGATGCTTCAGAGTTCCCATCGTGGCTCAGCAGAAACGAATCCAACTAGGAACCATGAGGTTGCGGGTTCCATCCCTGGCCTTGCTCAGTGGGTTAAGGTTCCAGCGTTGCCATGAGCTGTGGTGTAGGTTGCAGACATGGCTCGGATCTGGCGTTGCTGTGGCTGTGGCATAGGCCGGCAGCTATAGCTCCGATTAGACCCCTAGCCTGGAAACCTCCACATACCATGGGTGCGGCCCTAAAAAACAAAAGACAAAAAAAAAATGATGCTTCAACAAATATCTTTGTGCACATTTATTTTTCTACGAAGATTCAAGTAGAGCGATAGAATTCATAGAAGCAAATTTATCATCTTTAAACCAATGGCATTTTACCCCCTTGTCAACTTCCTCAACTGAACCAGTGATATTCCCTAAGTCCCCCTCACCTGATCACGGAGTAGCCAATAATAGAAACCTGAACATGGAGTTCTTTCATACCTCTGTATCTTTGTACAGATCCTCTTCTTTGCCTTCCTCATGAGATGCTCTTTTTTTTTTTTTTTTTTTGCTCTGTAGGTCCACACCCATGGCATATGGAGGTTCCCAGGCTAGGGGTCCAATCAGAACAACAGCTGCCAGCCTAGGCAGCCTAGGCCACAGCCATAGTCACACCAGATCCAAGCTGCGTCTGTGACCTAGACCACAGCTTATGGCAATGCCAGATCGTTAACCCACTGAGCAAGGCCAGGGATCGAACCCGCAACCTCATGGTTCCCAGTTGGATTCGTTAACCACTGAGCCATGATGGGAACTCTGACTTCTGATGAATAAAGTATGGCAGAAGTGATGGGACATTCATACGGTTACAAAAAGACTGTGGCTTCTGTCCAGTGGTGCTTACTCTTGCACACTCTTTTTCCCTCTTGCTTTCTTGGTCTCTCACGTTGGGGGAAGCCAGCTGTAGTGCTGTGAGGCAGCCCTGTGGAAAGGGTCATGTTTCAAGAGATCAAGACCTTCTACCAACCACATGGGTGAAAATGGAAGTAGATTTCTTCTCGTTCAAGCCTTTAGATGAGAGACTGGCAGCAGGTAGCTTGACTGCAACCTCATGAGAAAATCCTTGGGGCAAAAGTACCCACCTAAGCCATGCTTGCATCACTAGCCAGAGAAACTATGATATAGCAAATTTTTGTTGCTGTAAGCTGCTAAGTTTGGGGGTTATTTTTTTTTGGCCACACCCATGGCATGCTGAAATTCTTGGGCCAGGGATTGAAACCGCATCATAGCAGTGACCCAAGCCACAGCAGTGATAACACTGGATCCTTAACCTGCTGTACTACCAGGGAACTCCAGAGTTTTGCAGTGATTTGATATGCAGCAATAGATAACTAATGTGCTTTCCATCTTCCCCTCTTCTTTTTCCTGAGCTTCCAAGTTACTTAGACATATCTCTAATAATCCTCTTAGCACATTACATCATACTTATTTCTTCACTTTTTTGTTTTGGCTGCACCCTTGGCACTTGGAAGTTTCTGAGCCAGGGACTGCACCCATACCACATCAGCAACCCAAACCACAGCAATGACAATGCCAGATTTTTAACCTGCTGAGCCACCAGAAAACTCCCATCATACTTATTTCTAAGTCTCTTTTCCCTACTTGAGTATCTCCAAGGACAGGAACCCTGACCCAGTTACTTTTATATTTACTGTATCTTACACAAATTTCAGGATACTAGCATCACTTCCCTAGATTGTTGCAATATCCTCCAGAGTGGGCTGCCCAAATTCCCTTTAGCCTCTGTCTAATCCATTGTCTACCCAGCCCTAAGAAACCTTTTTAAAATGCAACTTGGGTTATCCAAGAGCTTGAAATCCTTTTCCTCAGTCTTAGAATAAAGACCTAAATTCTTAATACAGCCGACCCGCCTTGACATGATCTGCATGTTTCACTACCACATCTAAAGCTACTTCTGCTTTATTCCCAGTACAACAGCAACACTGGCCTTTCAGTTCCCCAGTTAAACCATGCCCCTTCCTCCCTCACTGTCTTTGCTCACACTGTTCCCTCTGTCTGGGATGCTTTTCCCCTTTCCTCCCTCAATTTCTACTCATAGTTTAAATTCAGTTCAATGTCATTTCCCCAGGAAAGGCCTTTCTGTTTTCCATTCTCAGTCAAAGAACTTTGCAGTTTTCCATCACACTACTTAATCACAATTGAGATTGAATGATTGTTTAATTAGGTGTTCATATTTGTCCCCCCTGTTAGCCTCTAAACTCTGTGAGGGACAGGGACACCTTGTCTTGTTTACGGCTGTATCCCCAGCACAGGCCATAGTGCCTGACATATTGAAAATAAGGGCTCAGTACTTTTTTTTACCTTTTATTTTTTTGCTAAATGAAACACAGGGCAAACATTTCCTCTTCTTTCTTCAAACTTCACATTCTTTCATCATCTATACATTTAACGTTCTGAGTGTCGTTTCTCTATAACAGTAAAGATCTTCAGGAGGTAGAGACTACAGATTTTATATTACTATTATTACTATTATTATTATTACTATTGGCCACATCTGAGGCACGTGAAAGTTCCTGGGCCCAGGATCAAACCCATCCCACAGAAGTGACCCAAGCTAGACCTTTAACCAGATCTTTAACCTGCTGTGCCACAAGAGAAATCCTGAGACCACAGTTTTTAAGCTGTGGGGTATAGGACTTAGTAGAGTCCTACTGGAGTGAGGATATAGCTTTGGGAGAGGAAAAAAAGGAATAGGTTTACTTATTAATGGTCTTTTGAAGCCACTTTATTGCTGTTAGTATTACCTTGGCCTTTTGGGGACAGTGTGAAGTTAAAAGAGCATGAGCCCTGCAGGCAGAACCAGCTTTGGACTCCAGGTATGCTATTACTAAATAGCTGTGTGGGCAAATTACTTATGTTCTCTGTTCCTCAAAATTTTCAGCTATAAAATGAGGTTATCATAATAGCACCATTTTATAAGGCTGTCAGAGGGGTTCTGGTAAATTCCTCTCCATGACTTGTAAAGCACTCAGAACATTGGCTGGCCTTAGCAAATGCTCAGTAAATGTTAGCCACTATTTTACCTATGGTAAGTCAGGTTGCATAGTTCTCATTTAGTACTGGCAGAAATTTGGGAATATTTGTGGGGCTGTGAAGTTCTATGTGAGAGGTTAGGATTGGAACACTTAAAAATATAATGCCTCCTCCTCAATTCTTTTCTCTACCTTTCACTTTTAATATTGAAGCCAGCGGGAGAAGGGAGAGGAGATCCAAATGACAACAGTACCAGTTCATACTTTATTCTAGAACTTTGTGTTTTGTTGCTTATATAGGCATCTTCATATGCCCATTGCCAGACAGATAAGATAAGCTAAATGAGGTCTACAGTTCAGATTCTCCACACCTGGCAGCTTATGAACGCTTTTTTGGAATCTGGCAAACCATCAAGCTCCCTTTCCTTTTCTTATTGGGACCCTTCTAATCAATCAGAGCGTATGAAGTATTGGCCATTCAAGAGCCATAATAAAATAGTAATAAAATAATAAAGTCTGAGCTGCAACAAGGAACTCACTCAAGCAAAGGCCCTCTGCTGCTAAGGTCCTGAGAAAATATTTCTCCTAATAAAAATGTAAGAAAGATACAAAAAAGTCAAAGAGATAATCTTCCCTCAAGACGCAGTGTTCCAAGTCCCCTTCCTTCTTTTCTGAAGGCACACTCAGTTCTGAAGCAGAAGTTAGGAAACCAGCCTGAGACAATTGGTTTTCCCCGGAGCTGCCAATTCTAGAAATTCCTCCTTTGATCAGGAGATAAAGCAGAACAATGCTGTAGCACTAAGCGGATTCCTAAGAGACATTCTTCTAGGGTGTGTAAAGCTTGCCTGGAAATGTGTATACATGGGGTGGGGGCGGGGAGGAGGCGAGTTAGTGGAAAACTAGGAGTAGGAAGGGTGAGTGGACAATAGTGGTAGCCACAGCCACAAGGAATAATCATACAGTTGCTCTAGACAACATAGGGTAGCAACTCCAGCCAGTCTTATTTCCTGGGAAGTGTAGGCATGTTTATTACAGTGATTAGAGGGCTTCATCCTCTTCACATCCTCCCTCGGGGAAAAAAAAAATAAAGGAAAGAAAAAAATCAGATTTATTTTTCCATTATTTCTTGAAGCTAGATTCCTGCTTTTCTTACAGCTGTCTCACAATTTTTTTTAACTGAGAATTGCAGCCCGAACTATCACATTAGATTGTGAACCTCAAAGGAGCTGTTCTCCAACTGTTGAGGGGACACTTGTACCTGTCGTAAAATGCTGCGGATTAGAGTGAGAACTGAGTTTGAATTGTGCCCCCAGCTTCACCATCTGTAAATGGTGATACTTTTCCTATCTGCTTAACATGGTCATGCAATTTTTTAATCTAACATTTGAAGGCTAAATGCTTTAAAATAATAATCTCATTCAATTCTCATGAGGAAAGTATTATTATGGAGGTTGTATGTGAAGATATTTTGTAATGTAGAAAAGAGCTGTCTGGCCTTAAGTTATTATTGGACTATCTTCCTCACCCGGCTGTGGTGAGGATTAAATGAGATACTGATGTGGAAGCACTTTACACAATCCACGTGATAGGCAGGCTACTAATTACACAACTCCCAGCACCTGATCCTCTGTGAGGTAAACGCTGGTTGGAGTGGACGATTTCCTATCTTGCCTGTTCTTCCAATCACAAACTAATCTCCGCGCCGCCTGGGACGAAAACCATGAATCTGGGAGCTGCGGCTGGGGCAGGACGACTGCAGAGTCCCAAGAGAGGGCACGGGAACAATAGAGTCGTTCGGTGGTTGGCGGGGCTTAGGGCGCTAGGCTGGAGAGGTGGCCGGCTGGGGTCCCCGCAGACCCCGTCTCCTGGCCTGGGGCTGCACAGGAAGACGTTCACAGCCTGCCAAGCATTTTCCTGGGGAAGCCGGACTCAGCCCCTGCTGCTCCATCTGGAACCTCACGCGTCGCACCCAAGCCCCGCCTGCTACCTCAGGTAGGTCGTCAACACCAGCCAATCCTAGAGAAGTTTGGGCGCGGAAGGCGGTGCTTCCCCGGCCGGAAGTGACGTCTGTGCTTGGCTGGCCGCGGAGTCCGCCGAAGCTCTTCTCAGCGGCTGAGGCGGCTGAGTGGAAAATGGCCCGGATCGTGGCGGCTGTGGCGGCTTGGGTTCTGGTGGAGGCACAGGCTCAGGCAGCGTGAGGTGAGGAGTGGAAGATGCTGCGGGAGCCGGAAACTGGGGCCCTGCTCTGCAAAGGCGGCGAGGGGCCCCTGGGATCCTGGGATGGGAGGGTGTTTTGCCGCGGCCCCCAGTCCCCCTGGTGCCCGCTTCTGTCTGACCCTCCTCCATCCCGGACTCTTGGCGCTGCCTAAGCCCGACTTACCTCCGTCCCGGCTTTGGTTCCATCCAGGCGGTTGCCAGGTGCCCGCTCATCCACCAGGAACCTCTTGACGGGGATTTCGGGTGGGGGGGGTGCGCGCCTGGGATTTAGGTTTGTCCCAAAGGGGGAGGGGAAGCCACCCCCTAGTTCTCTCGGGACCAGGCTTGGAGTCGCGGTGGCCGGTCTTGTCGAATTGTTAGATTTTTGGCGAGTGTGTGTCAAGGACTTCTCAGCTGTGACCCCCCCCTCCCCCAGCAGCCCGCGTCTTTTCACCTCCTTATTCCCATCTCCGGTTTTAGGGGCCAACGATCCTTTTTCTTCTCTGTCCCCACTCCCCCCCGGCGCCACCCCCGGTTGCCTTTTTGCCGCGAATCCGCTTGCTTCGCGAAGACAGTTTTATTTCAGTGTATATTTAGCACATTATCTTTCTGGGAGGGCGATCAGATTAAAAATATTTAACTCTTCCAGAGTGACGGGGGAACAATAAATAATTGAAGAAGAAAGCACATACTTATTTTCCTCACTAAATGGTTTGGCTTTAAAAATGAAATTTTCCAGCTGTGGAATTTTTTCCGGGGGGAGCAGGGATTGAGGAGGGAAATGAGGAAAGAGAAAAGTGAGGAATAGTCTGGAGATAAAGACCGTAGAAGAGAGAACCTGTGGTAGTTCTTTCCCTATGTTAGGCTGTTAGAAGTTCGGGTTGTAATTTTATTTTTGTTTTGAACAGTGAATGTTGAATTGAAGGTAAGGAAGGAGGCCTTCTTTGAACAAGATTACTTATTAAAGAGGTACCGTAAAATCTTTCCAGGTGAGTGTCAGGCAGAAAAGTTCTGTTGGGAAAATTGTGTAATATATTGGAGCAACGAAACCATAGATTAGAAAAGATGCAGAAAAAAGAAAGCTATTCTTAGAAGAGTGGCCAAGACATAGTATAAAAAGAGGGAAGGCTGTAGGGAGGTCGAGAACACTGATTCCAGGAGAGACTTTGTACCTTTGCCTCCTTGGCTTGTGGTTAAGTTTCCACATAAGACATCTCTGGGCAGCTTTGCCAGGGTTGGGGTTGATGCTCTTATTCTTAGTACCAAATTAGACCAGAGTGCCTTAGTTGAGTTCTATACAGTTGAAGATAACTGATTGTTTAATAATACAGAAGTCTTTCAGTATCGAAAAGCATTATGCTCTTATTTAACTCAGACCTAATTAAAGAGTGATATTACAGAGCTACAAAGCACAGGTAGAGCTGCTTCAAGTAATTTGCCTAAATTAATAGATTCTAAAACAATTTTTTCTTATGAAACCTTGTGATTTGTGTTTTGTATGCATGTTGCTTGCAGTTTTTCTTGGCAAGCAATATATTTGGTTTAATCCATAGGTTTCACAACTTTTTCTGTTTCATGGAATGTGAAAGTTGGCATGCTTGCATTTAGGAATTTTAGAAATTTAACTATGTAATTAGTTGTATATCAAGCATATGATTCTTTGTTTCTCCCTTCTGGCATAAATGGTTCTAAAATTTTCAATTAATTGAAGTTTGCTGCATCAGTCCCCATGTCCAGGAGTCTTTCTTTAATCTAACCCAATGTTTTTGCACGTAGTAAGCACATTCAGAATTTATACCCGAGAGTGTTGAATTTCCCAAGAGTTCAGAGTTCTTATCAGAGCATCAGACCAAACTTTTCAGAGCAACAGGGCAAAGCACTTTTTTTTTTTTTTTTGCTTTGTAACTTGTTTCTTTGATAACATAAATTATCCATTTTGTTGTATTTGCCATTTTCCAAAAATAATTTAAGGCTGGTAAATTATAAAGGTGAATGTTTTAGTGCAGTTCATTCACATAGTAAGTACATGGTTTGATTTGCTGTACCTGAGCCAGCTTAAGAATTGACCCTATGGGAGTTCCCATTGTGGCTCAGTGGTTAACGAATCCGACTAAGAACCAGAGGTTGCGGGTTTGATCCCTGACCTTGCTCAGTGGGTTAAGGATCCGGCATTGCCATGACCTGTGGTGTAGGTTGCAGACCCGGCTCGGATCCTACGTTGCTGTGGCGAAGGCCGGCAGCTACAGCTCCTGTTAGACCACTAGCCTGGGAACCTCCATATGCCGTGGGTGCGGCTCTAGATTAAAAAAAAAAAAAAATTGACCCTATGAAAGATTTCATTTTCAGAGGGCCTGCAAGGGTGGCTGGTACTGCAGTGGTTCTAGGAAAAGAAAAATGAGTGAACTAGTGCTTGTCCTCAAGAAGTTGTCTAGTCCATCTGGGGAGACGCACACAAATCATAACAGTATGGTTATAAGGGCAATTAGGGTGATGGATCCAAAATACTAAAAGGATGTGATCACCTGGGCTGGGAGATAGAGAGGGAATGAGTGCATCTGAACAGGAAGGAGATACTCAAACAGTGTCTCAAAGGATGATTTCCTTTTATTAATGAGGGCAGAATAGAGGTTATCAGCTTCCAGATCCTGCTGTGATACTACCAAGCAGTTGGATAATAAGCAAGCTGTTTAATACTTCTAGTATCTTGATTTTTTTTTTTTTTCATTTGAGAGACTATCTAAATCAATGCTGTCCAGTAGAAATGTTAAATGAGAGCTGCACATGTAAGGTATTTTACATTTTCTTGGTCAGTCTTTGAAATCTGGTGTATATCTTAGAGTTAAAACACTTACTTGGGATGAGCCACTTGTCAAGCACTCAGTAGCTGTATGTGGTACCGTACTGGACAATGCAGATGTAGAGTATGAAGATTCTACTTTTCCTGTCTTGAATTCCTGCTAGAAAAGAAAAAGCAACTCCTATGGGAAATGTGTTACTAATGATTTATAATTTCTAGTCGTTTTGGTAGTATTCATAAATGATGCTCTTTTAGAGCATGGAATTATGGTCATACTTGAAAATGTTATTGCTATAGGATATCTTTCAGGTTGTTCATAGGATTTTGGTCAATACTAGAAGAAACTTTGTTTTTCCTGTGTCTGTGATGCAGTCACCTTAAAAAATATCTTTATTTTGTGCTTTTATGTATGCTTTTTCTCTTTTTCTCTGCAGTCTGTTATTTATAATATGTGATGCATTCAAAACACAAAAGGAAGGCATTCTCTGGTGGCCTAGCGGGTTAAGGTTCCTGTGTTTTCACTAGCAGCTTTGGTCACTGCTGTGGCACAGGTTTGATCCCTGGCCTGGGAACTTCTACATGCTTGTGGGTGTGGCAAAAAAGAAAAAAAAAGAGCAAGAGAGAGAACCTGAAATAAATCTTGCAACTGTCATTTATTAAAACACACACACACAACAATAGGAGAGTGCACATGGACATTTTAGGCAGTTAAGAAAGAGGTTTGTACGATTTTAAACTGCTTTTTGGATTTCTTAAAAATGTTAATTTAACTTTTGGGTACAAAAGTGAGTGGGGTCTTTAAACATCTTTGATTTTTTAATAGATTTGAAGGCAGTTATTATTGGTTTAGCAGCAGGTATTTATCTTTTAACCTTGAGAATGAATTAAGATATTGCAAAATTAACACCCCTGCTGTTAAACATACCGCTTTCTGTTGGCCTTAGGGTATAAAAGTTACATTATGATGAATAAATGATGTATAATGCTGATTCTCTAAATCTGTTGTTCATTGACTTTGGTTTAGGAAAAAACCAGAGGCGGGAGGGATGGATTGCAGGTTTGGAATTGTATAAGGAGTGACTGGCCAATGGGGACCTGATGTGTATAGTGTAGGAATTCTACCCAATATTATGTGATAGCCTATATGGGAAAAGAAGCTGGAAAAAAAAATGGATATGTGTATATGTATAACTGAATCACTTTGCTATACAGAAGAAATTATCACAACATTGTAAATCAACTATAATTCAATAAAATTTTTAAAAAGGCTTTAGTCATGATAAGTATGACTAACAATGATAAAGATAATAATATCCTTACTGTTGTATTGATTGATGATTATAGAGTAACTGATGCTTTCTCCCCTCAGACCTTACTCTCTGTAAAATAAATAGGTCAGGTATTTTTCTTATTTTCTTGAAGAGGAAAATGAGGCCCAGTGACTTGTTTAGCACAATACATTAGAGGTATTGCTTGAACTTACAGTGTCTTAGAATGCTAAGCCAAGAGTTCTTTTCATTGCATCTGTTCTGTTTGAATGTTTAGATATATAGCACTTGCCAGATTTTGGAGTGTGTTTTAATGGGTACTTCCTGCCTCTATGGAGTTTGTATTCTAACTAGGAGAGACCAACTGCTATGAGTAACAGAAAGTACTTTCGTTATTAAAAAATTATTAATGGGAAAGAAAAAATGTAAGGGATAGTGTACATTTAAAATAGATGAGAGTTGGAGTTCCCGTCGTGGCTCAGTGGTTAACGAATCCAACTAGAAACCATGAGGTTGTGGGTTCAATCCCTGGCCTTGCTCAGTGGGTTAAGGATCCGGCGTTGCCGTGAGCTGTGGTGTAGGTTGCAGACGCGGCTTGGATCCCACGTTGCTGTGGCTGTGGCTACAGCTCCTGTTAGACCCCTAGGCTGGGATCCTCCATATGCCGCGGGTGCGGCCCTAGATAAGGCAAAAAAAAAAAAAAAAATGAGAGTTAATTAGGCAAGTTTTTTTGTTTGTTTTATCTTTTTTATGGCCACAGCCAGGTTAGAGGTCGAATTGGAGCTACAGCTGCCGACCTATGCTACAGCCACAGCAGTGCCAGATCCGAGCTGTGTCTGCGACCTACGCCACAGCTCACAGCAGCACCGGATCCTTAACCCACTGAGTGAGGCCAGGGATTGAACCTGCAACCTCATGGTTCCTAGTCATATTCCTTTCCACTGAGTCATGATGGGAACTCCCAAGATTTTTTGTTTTTGAATACTCGAAGATTTTTTATTTTTGAGTAAAAACGATATCTCTCTTTTTTTTTTTTTTGGCTTTTCTAGGGCCATACCCACTGCATATGGAGGTTCCCAGGCTACGGATTGATTCGGAGATGTAGTTGCTGGCCTATGCCATGGCCACAGCAACACGGGATCCGAGCCACATCTGCAACGTACACCACAGCTCACAGCAGCGCCAGATCCTTAACCCACTGAGCGAGGCCAGGGATCGAACCCACAACCTCATGTTTCCTAGTCGGATTCGTTAACCACTGAGCCACGATGGGAACTCCAAAGACTACATATTAAACTGTTAATTTAAGAAGATGATGAAGTATCAAGAACAGTTATTTCAGTGTATAGGGAACAACTTGGGAGAAAACCTTAGAAAATAAAGTATAACTTTATGGAAGTATTTGCAATTAAAATGATAAAGACAATATAGAGGTGAAGTAGTAGATGACAATAAGTAGACGTACAATAAAAATTTAGAGGCCAGTGGTCAGAACTTTTATATTATTTGGATGATTCCGGAAATCTTAGCACGTGCTATGAACCCGTAGCCTGAGTATCGTGGAAGACATAGTCAAGAGTACTGAAAGAAAGGTTGTTTACTATGAATGAGCAATAGAATAATGTGAGTTCCTGTTGTGAAATGAGTAGGGATTTGATAAGAGTTTTACTGTGAGGAGAGAAAATAGGGAGTGTTCGTAAAGGAAAATTGGTTTAAAAATTTGCAGTATGGGAAATACATCCTAATTGAAACAGGTCATTTTGAAAAACAATATTTTCCTATGAAAACTGAAATTGACAGTTTATCTTCAGAAGAATACCATACCAATAGAGGGGTTCCCGTTTTGGCTCAGCAGGTTAAGAACCTGACATAGTAGCTCTGAGCATGTGGGTTTGATCTTTGGCCTTGCTTGGTGGGTTAGGGATCAGCATTGCTGCAAGCTTCAGCATAGGTTGCAGATGCTGCTTGGATCTGGTGTTGCTGTCTCTGTGGCATAGGCCTGCAGCTACAGCTCTTATTCGATCCCTAGAACTTCCATGTGCCCCAAGTGTAGCCTTAAAAAAAAGGAAAGAAAAGGAAATACCAGTAGGAGCAGGAACAAATTAAATATTGTTAAAGTTCTACTGTAGAATGAGAGGAAAAAGGAAAGACAATCTTCTAGATAAAAGGGTGAGGAAAATGAGAGGAGACAATAGAAGGAAATCAAAGATAAGAGGTGGGAAAAGAATATGATGTCGATGGGAGAGATACTTGCACTTAAATACCTGTGTAATTAGGGAACAGGAAGACACTTTTTCAGATGTTTTATTTGCAGTTTGGGAAATTATGCAAAGCATGTATTTCCCCCCCTGCCCCATCCCAGTCAGATAAATTTTAAAGGAGACCTAATAACCTATAAACAAAACTGTATTACTGTGAGTAGTCATAACCAAATTAAGTTAGTTTACGTGTGTTCAAATGTAATTTATAACTGTTCTGATTCTTTAGTGTGTAAATGATTTTTAGACTACAGCGCTGAGTCTGGAAAAGTGCTCTTTGGCTCCAGGGAGTATAGCCTGGTTTCACCTGACCAGATCTCATGATGACATTTATCAGACTGGAATTCTGCCTGTGTTAAAATGCATGACACAGGGAAGTTCCCGTGTGGCACAGTGGGTTAAGGATCCAGCATTGCCACAGCTATGGCACAGGTCGCCACTGCGGCACAGGTTCAATCCTTGGCCCAGGAACTTCGACATGCTGCCGGTGTGGCCATAAATAAATAAATAAATAAATAAATAAATAAATAAATAAATAAAATGCATGACATAGCACTGTCACTGTTCAGGTTTTTTTTTTAAAGTGAGATTTATTGATATGTATTTATAGTAAAATGTATCTGTTTTAGGTGTACAGCTCTATAAGTTATGAGAAATAGTGACAGTATGTAACTGCCACTACCACAATTAAAATATGGAGTAATTTCATCACTCCAGAAATTGTCCTTCTTGTAATCAATCCCTTCCACTCACTCAACAGTCTCTGACAACAACTGATTTGTCTTTTTCATTCCTATAGTTTTCCCTTCCCAGAATGTCATATAAATTGGCATCATATGCTACCTATAGCTTTCTGAGTCTAGTTTCTTTCACTTACTTAGTGTTTTGGGATTCAGTAAACCCTTAAAAAAAAAAACTAACTTTTAGAATACTTTTAGACTACAGAGAATTGTTAAGATAGTACAGAGAAATCCCATAAACTCTGGACCTATTTTTTTTGTGTATGTAAACTATATTTGCTCATTGTCAAAAACACAAGATTCTAGAAATAAGTTTTTTTTTGTATGGAAATTGGGGGTTTCTGTCAAGATGATGACTTTCTAATGACTTTTATTGTAAATTATATATAACAAAATTTTTCATTTTAACCATTTATAAATGTACAGTTCAGTGACATATTTTACAATGTTATATAACCACCACCACTATTTTCTAAATTTTTCATCACTCTTAACAGAAACTGTACCCATTAAGTAGTAACCACTCATTCCCCTTCTTCCCAGCTCCAGTTAATTGTTAATCTACTTTCTGTCTCTGAGTTTATTTATTCTTTATTTATTCTAGATATTTCATACAAACGCAATCATTCAATTTCATGCACCTGTGTGTTTTTTTTTAAACCTTGTATGTGTCTATACATGGTATAGCATGTACCAGAGGTTGAGTCCTTTTTATGTTGAATAATATTCCACTGCATATAATATAGTGCATTTTGTATATCCACTTTTTGTTGGACACTTGGATTTTTGCCTCTTTTGTATCTAAGTCGTTTTAATTCTTTTGGGTATATAGGAGCAGAATTGCCAGGTCATATGTCATTTTTAAAGGAAGCACCAAAATGTTTTCCAGACTGGCTGCACCAATACCATAGGACCCAGAAATTCCACACCTGGGTATGTATCTGAAATGAAAGCACTAATTCAGAAAGATACATGTGCCCCAGTGTTCATAGCAACGTTATCTTCAGTTGCCAAGGTATGGAAGCAGCCTCAGTGTTCATCAACCGATGAGTGGATAAAGGTGTGTGTATGTGTGTATGTATGTATGTATGTATGTGTGCGTATACACATAAAAAGAAGGAAATTCTGCCATTTGCATCAACATAGATGAACTTAAAGGGTATTATGCTAAGTGATATAATGTCTGAGAAAGACAAATATTATGATATCACTTAAATGTGGAGTCTAAAAAATACAACAGACTAGTGAATATAACAAAAAAAGCAGACTCACAGATGTAGAGAACAAATTAGTGGTTACTAGTGGGGAGAGGGAAGGGGAGAGGAGCAATATGGAGATAGGGGATTAATTTTTGCAAACTGTTATGTATAAAATAAGCTTTGAGGATATGTTGCATAATACAAGAAATATAGTCAGTATTCTCTAATAACTATAAATGGAGTATAACCGTTAAAAGTTGTGAATCACTATATTGTATACCTGTAACTTATGTAATATTGTACACAACTACATTTCAGTTAATAAAGTTTTAAGGAGTTCCCTGGTGACTCAGCAGGTTAAGGATCCAGCGTTGTCACTGCTATGTACTATGTGTGGGTTCAGTCCCTGGCCCTGGAACTTCCATATTCCATGGGTGTGTCCAAAAAAATTGTTTTCAAAGGTGGCCATACCATTTTACATTTCTCTTGGCAAAGTATGTGAGTTCCAATTTCTCCATACCCTCATCAGTGGCTATTTTCCTTTTTTAAACTTATAGCCATTTGGAGTTTCCATTGTGGCTCAGCTGTAATGAACCTGACTAGTATCCATGAGGATGTGGGTTCAATCTCTGGCCTCAGTTAGTGGGTTAAGGATCTGGTGTTGCTATGAGCTGCAGTGTAGGTTGCAGATGTGGCTTGGATCCTGCGTTGCTATGGTGTAGGTTGGCAGCTGCAGCTCTGATTTGACCCATAGCCTGGGAATTTCCGTATGCCACAGGTGCAGCCCTAAAAACCAAAAAAAAAAAAAAGTATATATATGTGTGTATATATATATATAGCCATTCTGGTAGGTGTGAACTGGTATCTCATTGTGGTTTTGATTTGCATTTTCCTGATGAGTAATGATGTTGAGCATCTTTTTGTGTGCTTATTGGTAATAAACTGCCTTTTTAATTTTATTTTTATTATTTATTTATTTTTGGTCTTTTCAGGGCCGCACCCACGGCATATGGAGGTTCCCAAGTTAATCGGAGCTGCAGCCGCCGGCTGACGCCACAGCCACAGCAACGTGGGATCTGAGCCGCATCTGTGACCTATACCACAGCTCATGGCAACGCTGGATCCTTAACCCACTGAGCGATGCCAGGGATTGAACCCACAAAGTCGGATTCGTTTAACCACTGAGCCATGACGGGAACTCCTAAACTGCCTTTTTTAAATGGTAGGAACATACTGATGGTTGTTCCAATAATTGAACAGATGTAATAGATTTATTTTTTAATATCTGTTATATACTAGGCATCGTATGTGTATTATTTTATTTAATCCTGAGAGCACTGTGAGATATCTGTTATACAGATGAGAAAGCTAATAAATACAAAGCGAGATTAAGAGGTTTATTTAGGATTACACAGTTAAGAAGGGAGATCTGCTATTTGAGCTCAGGTCTTGCTGCTACTTCATTTCATGCAGTTGATGTCATGTGAAAATAAGACTTTGTTAGCCATAGAAATTGATGGAATTTGAGAGAAAATTCCAGCAATATTCATGTCAGTTTTTCATTATTACTATTTCCTATTTAGAGGTTCTCAGTTGCAACCTAGTTTTATTTTTCCTACCTTGAGCAGTGCTGAAAGTGGAGGCATATACCATAACAGTACAAAAGCTTACTGTTATTTGTCTTGTTGGAATTAGGGTAATGTCAGAGTATGTTTAATGATTCATGTTAAATGAATGAACAATAAAATAGTCCAAAGTTCAGTAATTATCTCCACAAAGCAGTGCTACTGTTGGGATTCTGGGTTAGACTGAAAACTGCTTTGTCAGTAAAATGTCTTTGAACAGGAACCTCTTGCTGTGACAGTATCTCCTCTTTGTCCCCCTCCCAAACACATACAGCGAACACATATACAGATACAGAAAAGTTGTTATGGATGAATGCTCTGATTGTGAATCTCTTATGTGTAGAATGCTGCTCCTAAGAGCTGAAGGTAGTATAATAACTGCTAGTGCTTATTAGACTACAGTGTAGCCATTGCTTTTTGTCAAAATGAGAGAGTTAAGCCCTTTATTAATTGCTTACAGTTCTTGGGCAGAACGTAATTGTAAGTGTGGTTATAGAGGTTAAAGATTGCGAGAGCCAGGCTAGGCTCATACATCTTTAAATCTGTGAAGAACCTTGGGAAGGCTCTTCCCTTAGCTTTTCCCACAACTTCACTCCCTTCTTATGTTCAGGTTATGGCTCCAATTTCATCTTTTCCCTCACTGCACTATTAAAGACAGTATTCCCCCCCTCATCCCCAGCTAAATCATGCTCTATCACATTACTGTTTTTCCGCATTTTATTTACTGTCTAAACTTATAATTTTCAAAATCATTTTATTGAAGTATAGTTATTTAACAGTGTTGTGTTTAAACTTATTTTTATTTGCGTTATTAAATCAAACCCCCTAACAGTGCCATTGCTGTTATCCTAATTCAAGTTATTACTGATTCTTTTCTATACCATTTCAGTAATTTGATAGTCTCCTGGTTTCCATTTTTCTTCTTATATCTGTTTTCTGCAGAGCAAATAGAGATCTTTGCACAGTGTAAATCAATTCCATGAATGTCTCTGCATAAAACATACCTTTGGCTTCCAATTACACCTAATAATTGAATATACTAGTGTTTTCCCCTTCTTAAAGGTATATTAAGTTTAATTATAAAAGTTCATATTAATAGACACAGATTTTATATTATTATTATTTTGAAAGTAGATTTTTGATTTTGCATAATTGAGCTTGATGATTTAACTTATTATTAAAAAAAATTTTACTGGAGTATAATTGACAAAGTAGTTTCAGGTGTACAGCAAAGTGAATCAGTTATACCTAAACATATCCATTCTTTTCTAGCTTCTTTTTCCTTTTTTTTTGTCTTTTTGCCTTATCTAGGGCCGCACCCGTGGCTTATGGAGGTTCCCAAGCTAGGGGTCTAACAGGAGCTATAGCTGCCAGCCTTTGCCACAGACTCAGCAACGCGGGATCCGAGCCGCGTCTGCAACCTACACCACAGCTCACGGCAACGCCAGAATCCTTAACCGACTGAGTAAGGCCAGGGATTGAACCCGCAACCTCATGGTTTCTAGTCGGATTCGTTAACCACTGAGCCACAACGGGAACTCCAAAAAACTCTACCACATTTTAGATAGTGGAAAGTAAATCTGCTTTCCATCATTGGCTCCCTCCAGTCCTCCGTTTTTAGTTATTGATTTAGTAATTCCTTACGTCTGTCACCTCAGTCTGTTAAGGTGTCTCTTTCCAAGTCAGAACCTTTAATCTAAGCTTGATTCTCTTATTCACCTATACCCAGATTCTGAGCTAGTATTTATTTCCTGTTTTTGTGTGTGTGTGTGTGTGTGTGTGTGTTTGCCTTTCAGTCTTTGTGCCCTAAATCCTTCTCTTCAACATATGAAATATAGAAGTCCTTTCCTGTTTTATTTATTTATTTATTTAGTCTTTTTGCCTTTTCTAGGGCTGCACCGGTGGCATATGGAGATTCCCAGGCTGGAGGTCTAATTGGAGCTGTAGCCACCGGCCTTCGCCACAGCCACAGCAATGCAGGACCCGAGCCGCGTCTGCAACCTACACCACAGCTCACGGCAATGTCGGATCCTTAACCCACTGAGCAAGGCCTGGGATCGAACCCGCAACCTCATGGTTTCTAGTCAGATTTGTTAACCACTGAGCCACGACGGGAACTCCAGCCTTTTTTATTCTTGATATTCTTTATTCTTGTGTTATTTTTTTCTTGATCAGCATCACCAGATATCTTATTAGTGTTTTCAGAAGAGCCAGCTAAGTTTTGTTGACCTTCTTTGTTGTTATTTCCTATGCCACTATTTCTTCTGGGGACTTTATTCTCTTGCTGTTATTTTTCTACTTTCATGATATGGATGCTTAGTTCATTAAATTTTCAACCTTTTCACTTTTCTAGCATTTAAAACTATAAACTTTACTCTTTTATGTATCTAACAATATTTTTTCCCTTTTTCTGGGTGTTTGTTATCAGTTTGGTGTGAAATTAAGTTTAGTATAGCCTGTAAATTGCTCTTGCTTCAACATGAATAAGGGTGTCTTGACTTTTTTTGTCAACTGCTTATTCATACCCTTTGTCCATTTTACCATAGGGTTTTCTTTTATAGGGTTTATGTCATATATTAGTAAAATTAGCTCTTTCTCTGTGATATGGATAGCAGATATTTTCCCTAGTTTTTTTTTTTTTTTCATTGACTTTTTGTTTGTTTGTTTGTTTGTCTTTTTAGGGCTGCACTTCAGCATATGGAGGTTCCCAGGCTAGAGGTCGAATCCAAGCTATAGCCTCTGGCCTACGCCACAGCCACAGCAACATCAGATCCGAGCTGCATCTGCAACCAACACCACAGCTCACGATAATGCCCGATCCTTAACCCACTGAGCAAGGCCAGGGATTGAACCTTCATCCTCATAGGTACTAGTCAGATTCATTTCTGCTGAGCCACAGTGGAACTCCTTAACTGACATTTATTTAATGGTTACTTTTATTTTACTTTTCGGCACCTAGAACAGTGCCTGGTGCATAATATACATTGTATATTTATTGAAGAAATGAATAAACTCACTGGTGCCTGTTTGCCCAAAAGGTTTGTTTTAAATGTACTTGAATATTCATGGCTTCTAGGTTTTGAATCATATTACAGCAGCCTTTTTTATCCTGAGGTTACATAGGAATTCTACGTTTTCTTTTGGTTTTATGATTCTATTTTTTTGCACTTAGATATTTAATCTTTTTGTAATATATCCTTTATGGCTGACTGTGAACCCATTTCCCTGTGAAATGTTAACAATTTTCTAGTTGTAAGAGATGAATTGGAAATTATTTTAAAAATACAAAAGTTACAAAGGATGATACATGAGCCTTAGTTAAAAGGCTATATATTATTTATGGGACTTATAAAAGTAAAATTTTCTTCTGGAAAATAACTTATGGGCAGTTCCCTGGTGGCCTAGGAATTAAGGATCCAGTGTTGTCACTGTTGTGGCTCACGTCACTGCTGTGGTATCATGTGATCCCTGGCCTGGGAACTTTTGCATGCTTCGGGTACAGCCAAAAACACACGTGCGTGCACATAGACACACACACACACATAAACTTATGTTATTGACTTGAGGGAAGGGGTACTTTTGGGAAGATAAATTTTTCCTTACCATCCAGTAAGTAATGATGCTTATTCACTATGCTTTTTGTTCCTTTACTTATAAATTCTAACTTTGTATTGTCCAGCAACCACCTTTGGGTCTAGCATTTGATAAGTGGTTAGTCTAAGTTGAAATGTGGTTAATATAAAATATATACTAGATTTTGAAGCCTTAGTATTAAAAGGTGAAAGTAAAATACCCCGTTTATACTTTTTATATTGATTATCTATTGCAGTGATAATATTTTGAATGTATTAGATTAAATAAACTTTATTATTTAAATTAATTTCACTTGTTTCTTTTTATTAGTATAGCTATTAAAACATTTCCCATATGTGACTTGCATTCTATTTCTGTTGAACAGTGCTGTTGTAACCTAATCTCATCCAACACTTGGCCATTCTTCTATTTTATCTTTCTGAAAGATTTGTATAATGCCAAATACTAAAATACTTGATTATTTTTTTCCTTTTGGTCCCATGAGTTTTTCTTCCCTCAGTGAATCAATCGAGATAGGGGAATATTCTTCTCTAATGGAGTTCGTTTTTCAGCACAGATGGAGCCCCTGTCTCCTATTTTTAGTTTTCTGTTGCCATCTCTCTGTCTCCTAGTTTGTTTTTTTCTTTTTTAGGACTGCACCCTTAGTGTATGGAGGTTCCCAGACTAGGGGTCTAATCAGAGCTACAGCTGCCTGCCACAACAAAGGTGCAACAACACCAGATCCGAGCTGCATCTGCATTTACACCACAGCTCACGGCAACGCCGGATCTTTAACCCACTGATCGAGGCCAGGGATCGAACCTGCAACCTCATGGTTCCTAGTCTGATTCATTTCCCCTGCGCCACAACAGGAACTTCTGCCCCACCACTTGTTTATTCTAAACTCAACTATGTGATTTTTCAGTGTTAGCTGAGTTATTAATAAATGAATTCTTTTAGTCTTTTTTTGTTTCAAAATTGAGTTTCTCTGTGATATGGTGTCCTAAGTTCTCTAGTCATTGATGCATTCATTCAACTACTACAGTAAACATTTGAGAGTAGAAGATGAATAAAATAAAAATTAATGCCCTCAATGAAATGATAAATTTGCTAGTCATCTGGTGGTAATAAGTTAACTGATGAATTGATACGTTATAAAATTAAAAGGATCAAAATTTTATTAATGCAGAAAGACAACTGTACGATTGAGGAAGAAAGTTAGTATTTATAAAGAATAAGATATGCTAGACACTTATTCCACATAATTTTTTTTTTTTTTTGCTTTTTAGGACAGCACCCACGGCATATGGAGGTTCCCAGGCTAGGGGTCTAATCGGAGTTATAGCTGCCAGCCTATACCACACCCACAACAATGCGGGATCTGAGCCATGTCTGCGACCTACACTACAGCTTATGGCAACGCCGGATCCTTAACCCACTGAGAGAGGCCAGGGATCAAACCTGCAAACTCATGGTTCCTAGTCAGATTCATTAACATGGTTCCTAGTCAGATTCGTTTCCACTGAGCCACGACGGGAACTCCACATAACTTTATTTTTGATAGTGGTATAATATTTAATCCATAGAGGTACTGTAATTTTTCTTTGAGAGTCATTTCCATGTTAAAGGAGAATATTTGTATTGTTGAACTCAAATAATTGTTTCTCCATTTTCTTAAGTATCTTGCATTTTAAGATTGGAAAACATTTATATGGGTAGCAAGACTGACTTGTTTTATTTTTTTCTGAGATTTAAATTTAAATTGTAAATGAATGTTAGAAGCAGCCAAGAGCTTTTAAATTAATTCTTTTCAGTCTGTAAATGGTATCCAAAAGTTTAACTGAATAGTTTAATTGCCCTCTTTTGAAGAATGTTAAAGTCACTACAGCCTTATGATCTACACTGAGTTACTTTATGTTGGGAAAATTTTGGCAGGTGGTATACAGCCATCGTTTAAAGACAAGTTATATTGTTTTTCCTGGTTTCAATTAGGGGAACATTAGCATTGAAGTTTTCATTGTGCATTAGTATGTTGGAAATTATTTCCTGCTAAATGTTTGTCATCAAGTGAAGTTTTATTTTAAAAAATTAATGGAGCATGTCAGTGCAGCAGCCTTAGAAAAATAGCTGAAGCACAGGGTTACTTTTGGACAAACTTTTAAGTCCTTTATTATCATTGGACTATAGATGCTTAATCTTTTGGAAAACTGAAATATGGTAATTTTGAAGCTAACAGACAGCTATTACTGACTACTTAGAACTGAATTTACTTTAGCATATACTTCTTTGGGATGGAACTGGGGACAGAGCAAGCAAATGAATTGATGGTATGAAAAAAACACCTTATTCACCGTGAAAACATATTTGTGCTCAATTTTATGCCTTTGTCAGTAAATGAAAGGTAACATTAAATTTTAAATATTTGGAATGTGTTCTTTTTATTTTTGGGGGTTTTTTTTGGAATGTGTTCTTCATTGAATTAACTATCTCAGGCACACTTAAAAATCCAGATTCTCCCTCTGAGAACAAATTCTATCTGTAGCAGATTGGGTAGCCAGAGGAATACTTAAATAACAAATTGACATTATGCTTGTGGAAGATGAATTATAGTTCATTATCTTTATCTCTTTTGAAAACGTTTTGTTCTAGTCCATCTGATTTTGTGAAAAATAGGCAGTGTGTTGAGTTGCTCAATAACAGGTAGTTAAACTTGACTCATTTCTCCCATTTTATATCCATACTGACTGAAACCTTTTCTCCACGACTCTCTAGTAGCCTTCATTTTCTCCTGTTAGAACACATTCATTGAATTAACTTACATATTTATTAAGCAACGTGCTTTTAAATGTTGTGGAGAAGAAAAAAATAAACAAGTAGGCCTCTGCACTTACGCTTATTCTGGAGTTCCAACTGCAGTTCAATGGGTTAATGATCCAGCTTAACCCATTGTAGAGGCGCTGGTTCAATTCCCAGCCCCATGGAGTGGGTTAAGGATTCTACGTTCCCACAACTGTGGCAGAGGTTGCAGATACAGCTCAGATTTCATCCCTGGCCCAGGAACTTCCCTATGCCACGGGTGCAGCCAAAAAGAAAAAAAAAATTTAAAAATAGAATTTATCTCATTTCCTTTATCTTAGGTCTGCTTTTCTTCTGGCTTGGATACATTCTTAGGCAATATCTCTTCAAGTTGTGGCAAAGATGGTTAGAACAGTGCCAGGCTTACGTACTGTCATCTTAGCAACCTCAATGATAAGCTTCCTTTCCAAATAGTCCAGAAATTCTGGAGTCAACTCTGATTGACGAGACTTGAATCTTCTGGAGTAGGTATAGGATGAGAGAGAGGAGTAAGGATGGGCCAGCCCAATTCAAAGTAAGTGGAACAAAAGGGAGATAAGTAGTTCACAGAAAGGTGTTGTAGATTCTACTCCCAGAAGGAAGCATGCTGAGCAAGCAAAAACAGCATGCAAAAGTAAAGATAGAAATTTTTAGTTGAGCTAAAAAGATAAAATCTGATCAGAGCTGCTTAAGAAAAGCTTGTTTGAATTGGGCCCTGAAGGACAAGTAGAATTTTTCTAAGGCAGTGAATAAAGAAAGGACTTTCTAGGTCACTCATGTGAGAAGTTTGGCAGTGAAAGAAGAAAATTAAAATGAAAGCTACTGGAGTCCAAAGGGGGATGTTAAGATTTTTTTCCCTCAGTGTAGACAAAACTTGAGCATTTTTATGGCAGAGGAGCAGAAGTCAGTAACAGAGAAATTAATAATGCAAAAGAGGCAGTCATTGATAAAGAAGGGGAATTCAGTGGCATTAAGAATATAAGTGAGAATGAATCCAACTAGGAACCATGAGGTAGCGGGTTCATTTCCTGTCCTTGCTCAGTGGGTTAAGGATCCAGCGTTACTGTGAGCTGTGGTGTAGGTTGCAGACATAGCTTGGATCCTGTGTTGTGTCTCTGGCATAGGCCCGGAGCTGTAGCTCCAACTCGACCCCTAACCTGGGAAACTTCTTATGCCCTGGGTGCAGCCCTAAAAAGCCAAAAAAAAAAAAAAAAAATAATGTAAGTGAAGGGAACATCCTTAGAAAGGAAAAGGGAACAGTTCATTCTCTGAGGACATGTGAAAGAAGGTAGTAGTGGTGACTGCAGAGGTTAAAACATATTTGCTGATAAATTTACTAAGTAGCTTCTGTTTTGTTTTCCTAAAGTAAAAAAAAAGGAGGGGGGGTTAACAGTTATCTATTGCTGTGTAACAAACCATTTCTTTCTTTCTTTTTTTTTGTCTTTTTGCCTTATCTGGGGCCGCACCCACGGCATATGGAGGTTCCCAGGCTAGGGGGTCTTAACAGGAGCTGTAGCTGCCGGCCTTCGCCACAGCCACAGCCACAGCAACGCAGGATCCGAGCCGCGTCTGCAACCTACACCACAGCTCATGGCAATGCCGGATCCTTAACCCACTGAGCAAGGCCAGGGATCGAACCCGCAACCTCATGGTTCCTAGTCGGATTCGTTAACCAGTGAGCCACGGCGGGAACTCCAATTATTAAGATTTTCTTATACCTGCTTCATCGTATTATTTACACATATATCGTCCCTCTATCAATTTATCTCTTTTTTGATGTTTTTCAGAATAAAATTTAGATATTAGTACTTTCCTCTGTAAATATTTCATGCATGTTTTTCAAGAGCCAATATTCAGTTTTTTCTTTTGATGAAATATTTACATACTATGAAGTGTACAGACTTGTGTACATCGTGTCTAGTTTTGCAGCCTGCCAGAGAGGGGAAAAAATTTAGAATGGCTTTTCAGTTAAATGCCTCGGAAATCCAGCTATAGTTGTATAAAAGAATTGCAAAAGAGGTGAATACCTTTTTTCATGTCCTCTTTAATAATTTTTTCATTTAGCATTACCTCAACACTTACGGTTTTCATTTGTGTTTAATTTGAATTCACTTTGAACGTTTCCCTATCTCCTTTCATTAAGCCTTTATTGAGCACATACTGTAGATTAGCACTATGCTAGAAAAAGGATGTAAATAGGAGCTCTCTTGCTTATAAATATTCAAACTAGGTGTGTCTCAAGCTAGATTAGATTGATAGTAGATGCCACTTTGTCTGTTTTTTAGGGCCACATCGTCACACATGGAAGTTCCTAGGCTAGGGTTCTAATCGGAGCTACAGATGCTGGCTTGTGCCACAGCCACATCAATGCCAGATCTGAGCCGCATCTGCAACCTACACCACAGCCCACAGAAACACCGGATCCTTAACCCACTGAGTGAGGCCAGGGATTGAACCTGTATCCTCATTGATACTAGTCGGGTTCATTACCACTGAGCCACAATGGGAACTCCTAGATGCCACTTATTTAATGCTTATGCTTAAGGCCAGTGGTAAACACTTTTAGTTGCATTGTTTCATTTAATTCTTTGTAATAAAGTTAGGAAATTAAGGCATGTGGAAAAGTTTTCACTTGCCCAAGATTTTACAGCTTTATAAATAGGTGATGAGACTCCAAACCCACATTTAACCCCTGTAACCTATTTATTAGAATCAGGAAATGTGCCCTCTGTTACATGGTGAATAACTAACCCTTTAATTTGTCATTTTGCTTCATAGGGTAATCTTGATCTGAATTGTTTATTTTTATTTTTTTCATTTTTGGCCACTCAGTTGCATATGGAGTTCCCAAGCCAGGAATCAGATACTCATTTTGCTTCACAGGGTAGTCTTGATCTGAATTAAGTATTTTATTTTTTTCATTTTTGGCTGCCCTGTGGCATATGGAGTTCCTGACCCAGGGATCAGTTCCAAGCCACAGTTGCAACCTGTGTGGCAGTTGTGGTAATACCAGGTCCATTAACCCACTGTGCTGGGCCAGGGTTCAAGCCTGTGTCCTTGTGCCTCAGAGATGCTGTTGATCTCATTGCACACAGCGGGAACTCCTAAGTGTTTATTTTAAATGGAAGAGTATAAATGTTTGTTGAGGAAGTTTATTAAACTGTTTTCTGGTTTATGAATAGATATTTTAGCAATTTGAAAAGGAGAGATTTTAGTATTATATAACTATTGAGTTAACTGCAGATAATCAGCATAAAAGTGTGATCAAAACTATGTGACAGATTCAGCGGTGATTTAACCTTTGAGTGGAGTACTGCAGCTTCTTATAGCCTTAACGCTTGTCTTATAATTCTAATCTGTGTTACAGTGTACATTTTAAAAATTTCTAGAATAATAATTAGTTTTTCATGTGATGTTTTGATAAAATAATAGTTACTTGGTATTGTTTATTAGGTATTGAATACTTTTATTGCTAATTGGCTTTTGAGCAATATAACTAGTAGCAAAAGATTGAAACCATTTTGACATGCTATTTGCGTAACAGTAAACTCTTGAAAATGCGTGACTAGCACTTAAGCCATTTCATGCCTAGAATTCTGCCAGAAGTGCCACTGGTTAATGGCAGCTATTGTGACAGCCGAAGTGAAAGCTTCTTGAGTTCCTTTACTGTGTTACCTTTCCTGTTAGGTCAGGGAATGAGGTAAAGTCATGTTTGTCTAAACATCTCTCTTAAGCCAGCAATGTATAAGATATTCTAAGAGTGTTCCTTAACCCAGATTTCTCCCAACTGTTTATTTTATTTAACGGTGTATTTGTAAGTGGCATTAAATTATAAATCATATGTGGTAGGTTGCAAAAAACCCCACAAATTTGCGTTTTAAAAATCTAATCGAGTGTTATTTTTTTTTATGTATAGGTCTTACTACTTTGGAAGCTACAAGAAAAAAATAGATTGGGGTACGTTTTGGTCTTTTAAGTGGACATGGCTCAGATATCCAGCAACAATGGATTTAAGCAGTGTTCATCTTCACATCTGGAACCAACAAGAACAAAAGATGTGGACAAAGAAGAAGCATTACAGATGGAAGCAGAGGCTTTAGCAAAACTGCAAAAGGATAGACGGGTGACTGATAATCAGAGAGGATTTGAGTTGTCAAGCAGCATGAGACAAAAAGCACAAGTTTATAACAAACAGGATTATGATCTCATGGTGTTTCCTGAATCAGATACCCAAAAGAGAACGTTAGATATCGATGTAGAAAGTCTCACTCAAGCTGAACTGGAGAAGCTATTGCTAGATGATGATTTTGAGACTAAGAAAACACCTGTCTTGCCAGTTACTCCTGTTGTGAGCCCTTCATTTTCAGCACAGCTCTATCTTGGACCTACTGTTCAGAGAGGACAATGGCCACTTGGATTATCTGGGCCTTCCAGTTATACTTTACCTTCTATTTATCAGTCAACTTGCAGTAGTAAACAGACTGCATTCCAAAATGGCTTCAATCCAAGAATGCCTACTTTTCCATCCACAGAACCTATATATTTAAGTCTTCCAGGGCAGTCTCCATATTTTTCATATCCTTTGACGCCTGCCACACCCTTTTATCCACAAGGAAGCTTACCTATCTATCGTCCAGTTGTCAGCCCTGACATGGCAAAGCTGTTTGACAAAATAGCTAGTACATCAGAATTTTTAAAAAATGGAAAAGCAAGGACTGATTTGGAGATAACGAATTCAAAAGCTACAAGTAGCAATCTACAGGTATCTCCAAAGTCTAAAGATATCAGTAAATTTGACTGGTTAGACTTGGATCCTCTCAGTAAGCCTAAGGTGGACAACGTGGAGGTATTGGACCACGAAGAAGAGAAGAATATACCAAGCTTGCTAGCAGATGATCCTTGGGATGCTGTTCTTCTTGAAGAGAGATCACCAGCAAGTTGTCACCTTGAAAGAAAGGTGAATGGAAAATCCCTTTCTGGGGCAACAGTAACAAGAAGCCAGTCTTTAAATATTCGAACAACTCAGCTTACAAAAGTCCAGGGCCAAATATCTCAGGTATAGCCTTTTCTTACTAACTTCTCAAATTTAGTATTTGTGTACATAATTTATTAGGTAAGATAATTTTTTTTTAATGGCCACACCTGTGGCATATGGAAGTTCCCAGGCTAGCAATAGAATTGGAGCTGCAGCTGTAGGCTTACACCACAGCCATGGCAACACCAGATATGAGCCACATCTGTGCCTTGTGCTGCAGCTTGTGGCAACACTGGATCCTTAACCCACTGATCGAGGCCAGGGATTGAATCCACATCTTCATGGAAGCTATGTCGGGTTCTTAACCTGCAGAGCCACAGTGGGAACTCCCAAGATAAACATTTTTCATTTTGAATCTTGTTTTCTTTAGTCTTAAGTGTACTGTGCGTCAAATTGTGTGGTAAAGGAGTGAATGTGTTTAGGCCAATTGAAAAATTGCTTGCTATTAATGTTATCTTTTCTAGGATTGTGAATTGTGAGAACCTATGATCAAGGGTCTGGCTGTCACTAATAGGCATTTAAGATAATTTTTATCTGTCTCTCTGTGTCTGTTCATTATATATAATCCTACTCTTCCTATCTCCTTTATTTTTCAGGGTAAACAAGGAATTTTGGTTTCTAACCTCAGTATAGAAATTTTCATGTATATTGTTTTGTTGTTTTTAACCATGAATGAATGAATGAACAGAAAAGAGGAAGGGAGGAGAGGAGAGAGGGAAGGAAAGGTAGAAGGAATGGTGGGAGAAAGTAAGGAAAACCCCAAAGGAATGAGAGAAAAGCCATTTATAGGACTCTCTAAATACCTACATTGATAAAAATGAAGAATAGGTATAGTTGCTGAGTTCATGCAGTCTTACCATCTAGAAAAATTAGGTAAGGATGCCTGGGCAAGATGTCTTCTGTCAGAAGAGAGGCAGCAAGGTTTCAACTTTTCCTTTCCATGTATAGTATACTACTGAAAATTTGTAATTTGCCCTTATAATATCTGTGGATACTAGGAGTGCTTAAACCTCATTCTCACCTTAATGTGAGTTGTATCATTCAGCTAATTAGATCAGCACCTAGCTACTTTTTAGGCACTGAGAATCAACTAGCATTTAAGGGAAAGAGAAGCAAATTTTGCATGATTTGGATGGATTTATTTTTTGTTTTTGTTTAGTTTTTCATTTTGATGAAGTCCAATTTATTGATCTTTTGTAGTTCTTTTTTTTTTTTTTTTAAATGTCCTCACCCATGGCATATGGAAGTTCCCAGGCCAGGGATTGAAGCCGAGGCAACACCAGATCCTTTAACCCACTGTGCCAGGCTGGGAATCAAACCTGAACCTTCACAGTGACCTGAGCCATGGCAGGAACTGCTATATTGATTGTTGATTTTAAGAAACCATTTTGAAGTTCCCTGGTGGCTCAGTGCATTAAGGATCTTGCATTATCACTGCTGTGGCTTGGGCCACTGGTGTGGCATGGATTCGATACCTGGCCTGGGAACTTCTACTTGCCACAGATGCTGCTCAAAAAAACAGCAAAAAAAATGGAGTTCCCGTCATGGCGCAGCGGTTAATGAATCTGACTAGGAACCATGTTAATGAATCTGACTAGGAACCATGAGTTTGCAGGTTTGATCCCTGGCCTCGCTCAGTGGGTTAAGGATCCGGCGTTACTGTGAGCTGTGGTGTAGGTTGCAGACACAGCTCGGATCCCGTGTTGCTGTGGCTGTGGCTGTGGCCCGCGGCTGCAGCTCCAATGAGACGCCTACCCTGGGAACCTCCACATGCCATGGGTGTGGCCCTAAAATGACAAAAGTAAAAAAAAAAAAAAGCCATTTTGGGTGTCTGGGGTGAAAGAAGCACATATTAAGGTTAAGAAAAAAGGGGGAGTTCCTTTCACAGTGCAGCGGACATGAGTCTGACTAGGAAACATGAGGTTGCAGGTTCGAGCTCTCGCCTCGCTTAGCGGGTTAAGGGTCCAGTGTTGCCATGAGCTGTGGTGTAGGTCACAGATGCAGCTCATATTTGGAGTTGCTGTGGCTGTGGTATAGGCCAGCAGCTGTAGCTCCAATTGGACCCTTAGCTTGGGAACCTCCGTATGCCATGGGTGCGGCCCTAAAAAAGGCAAAAAAAATATTATGTTTCACGTTTTAAATTAGAATCGTAAATATAATAATGTCAGATTATTTTCTTTTAATATTCCATGTCATCATGGCTTTTGTTTTTACAAAATAACAATCATTTCCTAAAGTATTTGAAAGAAGAAGGGAAAACTTAAAGCCAAGAATAATCAAGAAGTTGGCCTGGATGGACGGGAAGGGTTATAGCTAGGAGTGGAATTGCTGGTTATTCTATGTTTAGCTTTTTGAGGAACTTGCAAACTGTTTCCCATAGTAGCAGCACCATTTTACATTCCTCCCAGCAATGTATAAGTGTTCTAGTTTCTTCACATCCTTGCCAACACTTGTTATTTTTCACTTTTTGGATTTTAGCCATCCTGATGGTTGTGAAAGTTTGTGGTTTTGATTTGCATTTCCTTTATGACTAGTGATGTTGAGGATCTTCACATGTTTATTGGCCATTTCTATATATACATATTTTTTTAAGAAATGTCCATTTAGGTCATTTGACCCTCCCCTTTTTTTTCTTTTTACGGCTGCACATGTGGAATACAGAAATTCCCAGGCTAGGGGTCGAATTGGAGCCACAGTTGCCGGCCTACACCACAGCCGTAGCAACGCCAGATCTGAGCTGCATCTGTGACCTACACTGCAACTTGCGGCGTGTGAGGCCAGGGATCAAACCCGCATTCTCACTTGCGCTATGTCGGATTCTTAACCTGGTGAGCCACAATGGGAACTCCCATTTGCCCATTAGAAAAAATTTAGTTCGGAAATCCCACTGTGGCACAACGGCATTGCCAGCATCTCTGCAGCACCAGAATGCAGGTTCGCTCCTCGGCCTGGTACACTATGGGTTAAAGGGTCCAGTGTTGTGGCAACTGCGGTGTAGTTTCAACTATGGCTTGGATCTAATCCCTGGGCCTGGAACTCCATATGCCATGGGGTGGCCAAAATATAAAAACATAAAAAATAAAAATAATAACAAATTTGGTTGCCTACAGCAGCTTTATTCATAATAGCCAAAAAAGGAAACAACCCGTCAGTTGATCAGTCCATCAGCTGATGAATGGGTCAGCAAAAGTGGTATGTCCATGTAGTAGAATAATAGTTACCCATACAAGGGAATAAAGTCCTGATATATGCTACAATATGGATGAACCTTGAAAGCATTATAAGAAGCCAGGCACACACACAAAATGAATGATTTAATTTATATGATATGTCCAAAAAAGACAAATCCATAGAGAAAGCAGATTAGTGTTTTCTGGGTGGTTGGGGAAAAGAAGGAATGGGGAATGGGTACAGGGGTTTTTTGGAGGGTGATAAAATTGTTCTGGAACTAGAACATTTCAGTGTTCTTATAATGGTGATGATGGTCTTATAGCATTATGAAGGTGCTGAGAGCCAACAAATTGAACATTTTTAAATGGTTAAAGTGGCAGATTTTGGAGTTCTCATTGTGGCTCAATGAGTTAAGAAGCCAACATAGTGTCCGTCCGTGAGGATGTGGGTTCAATCCCTGGCCTCCATCAATGGTTTAAGGATCCGGCGTTGCCGCAAGCTGTGGTTAGGTCACAGATGTGGCTCGGATCTGGTGTTGCTGTGGCTGTGGTATAGGCCAGCAGCTTCAGCTCCAATTCAACCCCTAGCCTGGGAACTTTCATATGTTGCACGAGCAGCTGTAAAAAGGAAGGAAAAAAATTGGCAGATTTTATGTTATGTGACTTTCACCTCTTTTTTTTTTTTTTTTTTTTTTTTTTTTTTTTAAAGGAAGACACTGGTCTCCCTAATCCTCCCATCCCGCTCAGGCCAGGTTACTGCTGGATTCACATTTGGGTCAGTGTTCTGATAGAGATCCCTCCCCAGCTGTGCGTCTCCTTTTCTACCATGAGGGCGTGGTGTTTGACATCATGCGGTCTGAATCAGGGATATCAGCTGTTTACAGGAGTTGTTTGGGAAGGGCAACTGCCTAGAACCTGGAGATCTCAGGAACTATGAAAAGTTGCAGTCTCTGCTGTCAGGGAAAAATAAGCCTGTTTCTATAGGGAGTTGAGTTTAGGGTCAGCCCTCCCATAGGAGGCAGAGACCCCGATTGACCAGGCAGCCCAGAGTAAGCATTTAAGTCACTTTCAAATAATCCCACTCCTGCATCACATCTTCATATGTGTGCATTTATACCTCTACAATGTATGCATTGTAGCCACAATACATAGATTATCTTGAATTTAATATTTATAAATGACTTTGGTTTATTTCATTATCTTTATATCTTTACTTCCAATGTCTCAGCATTGGAAAGTCATTTATTCACTAAGGGAAATAGATTATTCCAGGTGAGCTGAGATTACCTTAAACAATTTGAAGTTTCTGGGTCAGCCAGAATTATCCAGTGATCCAAGACTAGAACTCAGAACCTAAGAGCTCCATGCTTTTTACTGTGCTGTGTGTTCAAACTAAAGTCTTTTTAAAAATAATCATTGAGACAGGAGAGAGTTTGTAAGAATCCTGCGAGGTCAGAGCAACCCATACCAATTTTATTGTTGAGGAAACTGAAATGTAAAGAAGTTAAGGAATTATTAATTTTTTCATGTAATAGTGGTATTGTAGTTAGTTAAATGACTCATATTTTAGAGATGTTTTAGATAATAACCATAGTTAATCTAGTTTAACCAACTTTATTTCACAATTGAAGAAACTCAGATCCAGAAAATGAATTATCTCCAAATAATTTTTTCTTTAGTTTCTTTGCAACCTAAAACCCCTAGCATAGGTTGCCAGTGCTTTTGCTGCAAAATACTGCTTCCTTTTCCTTTTGCTCTCTGTAGTTTAGACTGGTCACTTCTGGTTTAACTCATGTTTTCTCCACCCTTTCCTTTGGTGGGGGCAGGGCTCTGATACACATTTCTATCCCTTTCATTGTCTCTTGGCGTACATCTTTTCCTACTCTTTTTTTTTTTTTAATTATACAGCATTTTATTTTATTTTTTTAAAACTTTATCTTCATAGGGGGGTGAGGGGATGCACAGGGTTTGGGATGGAAATGCTATCAAATTGAGTTGTGATGATTTTTGTACACCTATAATTGTAATAAAATTCATTAAGTAATGGAAAAAAAAACTTTATTTTCATAGAACGTGTTTTCACATTAGAGATCCCCACAGCAGGGGAACAACTTATTACTTATAATTTTATATTTGTGGACAGATTATTTTATTTTATTTTTTTGTCTTTTTGCCTTTATGTAGAGCCGCACCCGCGGCATATGGAGGTTCCCAGGCTAGGGGTCTAACAGGAGCTGTAGCCGCCGGCCTTCGCCACAGCCACAGCAACGCGGGATCCGAGCCGCATCTGCAACCTACACCACAGTTCACGGCAACGCCGGATCCTTAACCCACTGAGCAAGGCCAGGGATCGAACCCACAACCTCATGGTTCCTAGTCGGATTCGTTAACCACTGAGCCACTACGGGAACTCCAGGACAGATTATTTTTGAACAAGTAAAATAAGCACATTTGAGGATTAGGTCTCAGTTTAGAATCTGTAACAATTTGAAACATCTATAATGGGACCTCTTCCCTACATGGAACTTCTCTATTTTCAGAAACTCTCCAGGCTCTTCTTCCTGGGATTTAGAAATCAGTAATATGAAATATCAGCATTTCTAATTTTCTGATTTCCCTAGGACATGTAACCATCAGTAACTGGTATCAACTGAACAGAGAGGGGATGTCTGCAAAAGCTAAACACTGCCTAGTTTTCTACAAAGTTGTTACTTAGGAATTAACTGTCTTTCTCTTTCTCCATCACCCTAGGACAAGTACAGAAGTGTGAGCAGATACTCAGTAATAAAGCTGAAATCCCTTTAAGAGTTTGACAAATTAAAAAGCAAAAGCTCATATATAATGCTTAGTTACACTGAGTCTTGTGAGAAGCTGAGAGTCACTGAGTCCTGTGAGAGCTCAGTCTCACAATTTCTTGGACACAGTTCCTCTCAAATCTTTCCTCAAAGATTAAATTCCAAAAATAACCAGCTGATTAGGAGAAGAGGTTTGTCTCACCAATGGACATATCTGTTATTTCCTTTTTATTGTGATCTGAATGGCATGACAGAACAGAGACAAGAAGGTGTAATCAATTCTCAAGGTATTAAGTCTAAAAGCTCAGAGCTTCCACAGCATGGCAGCAGCTTTACAGATGCCCACATCATGATAGTTGAAATAACAAAGCCCAGCAAAGGTGAAAGCCAAGAGTGCCAAAAGGCCTACCTTGGCAGCTTTCTACAGTGCATTCCCTTGAACATAGTCACAACTTGTCCAATGCCCCAGTGACTATGGTGAGTGAGGGCTGCGGCCAGAGAGTGGTCCGTCGCAGATCAAGGATTCAAATAAGCGGCTGGAAGTAGGCCCAGGAGCAGAATACTGACAACCCTCTCCCCAGTCCAGTGGAGAGATGCAGCCTTGGAACCAGGCTGGTGGCTGGGTGACAGGTGAATGTGCTGTACTCCACACCATCCCAGGGTAGGTCGGTCCTGGAGAAATGCTGAGACATGAGCAGGGCATGAGCAGGGCTGACCACTGGGGTTCGGAGGACCAGAGCTCCTCCTCCTTGGGCATCAGAGAGAACACTGAGCCTCCAAAGAGTTGCCATGTCTCTCCTGAAGGCTCAAGGTCATCCCTTTTCCTACTCATTTTTAATATTTGTCACAGTGCCATCTTGATATTTGGTGCTTTTAGAAATTATCTTGCAGGGCTAAGGAAGATAGGTAGTTTGCTAAAGAGAGAAAAAAATTCCCCCAGCAAGACCTGGGAAATCAGATCATATGGGAGTTGCAGAGAATTGCTAGTTGCTCAGACTCTAGGAATTAACTAAGCTTCTGGGCAAGATCAGTTTTAGCAGAAACATGTTCTTAGATTTTGATTAAAGTGTAAGGGAAAGGATCAAGGAGTAAGCAAACCGGTCATGAGTCAAAGCACGGTAAGTAAAATAACATGGCTTGATCAACTGATCAATCAGAGATGGGATCCAGATTACTACCGTGTACATCAGTAGCTTTACTAAATGCCACAGTGTCTGTATTGAGGTGTCTTAGGCTCCTTAAAGGAGTCTAACTGCATGCAGCATGACTGAGGAGGTACATAGTTGATCATTTCATTATACTCTTTTGTTAAAACTCCAGGTAGTAATTATATTTGAGCACCATATTTTACGAGGGACCCTTGGTAGACTAGAGTATGTCTTGAAAAGAGAAGACTGTAGTGTTTAGGATCTAGAAGCTGTGCTATTTAAGGAACTGCTGAAAAGTTTGGAGATATTTGGCCTGAAGAAAAGACTTTTGGAGATAAATTACACTCTTAATCTGAGTTTCTTCATCTCTGGTATAAAATTGGACTAGCTAATTTCTGAGCTCCTTTCAGGAATAATATTTAAAGTTTGGGGAGTCTTGGAGTTGCCATTGTGGCTCAGAGGTTAACAAACCTGGCTAGTATCCATGAAGACACAGGTTCCATCCTTGGCGTTGCTCTGTGGGTTAAGGATCCACCATTGCTATGAACTGTACTGTAGGTCGCAGACACGGCTTGGATCCTGTGTGGCTGTGGCAAAGGCTGGAAGGTACAGCTCTAATTTGACCCCTGGCCTGGGAACCAGGGGTAGTTCAGGAAGTAGAATATTGGAAAATCATGGTATTCTTATTAAAAAGATGAAATAGTGATGTACAAAATTTTTTAATATTAAGTATGTTGCTTAGTGCTACATGAGGAGCACTATGTGCTAAATTTTAATAGACACGTGGGAGTTCCCTGGTGGCTTAGCAGATTGGGGATCTGGGATTGACACTCCTGTGGCTCTGGTAACTGCTGTGGTGTGGATTTGATCCCTGGCCTGGGAACTTTCAAATACTTCGGGCATGGCAAAAAAAAAAAAAAAAAAAGACACTGCAGGTGCTAAAAGTTGAAATACCTTTTTGTTTGTTTATTTATTTTTTTGTCTTTTTTAGGGCCACGCCCACAGCATATGGAGGTTCCCAGGTCCCATCGGAGTTATACCTGCTGGCCTATGTTACAGCCACAGCAATGGATCCGAGCCACGTCTGCAGCCTACATCACAGCATACGGCAGCTTTGGATCCTTAACCCACCGAGCGAGGCCAGGGATTGAACCCACGTCCTCATGGATGCTAGTCGGGTTCCTTAACCATTGAGCCACGGTGGGAACTCCAAAAGCTTAAAATTAAGCAAATCCCATTTTTAAAAAATATATTTCTCTGTAAGTTGAGAAATTCAGTTTAGTAAGTTAGTTTCAAAATTTACTGTCCAAAAAAGTAGAACAAGGACCAATAGGAAGAAAACTCAAGGAGGCTAGTATTATAGTTAAATATCAACCAGCGAACTTATAAATAGCCATTTGGTAATGGTTTCTTTCAGGTGGTCAATGCATTCACCTAGTTTTTTGAAGTTTTCAATCAGAGATTTGGTGTGCAGTTGTTACAGATGTTTAAAAAGGATTTTTATTAACACTGAGATTTCATCATTTTCTTTTTCTGTTTTTCTTTTTTTTGCCTTTTTTTGTTGTTTTAGGGCCGCACCTGCGGCATGTGGAGGTTCCCAGGGCTAGGGGTCACATCGGAGCTGCAGCCGCCAGCCTGCATCACAGCCACTGCAACGCAGGATTTGAGCTGTGTCTGCAGCCTACATTACAGGTCACGGCAATGCCTGATCCTTAACCCACTGAGCGAGGGCAGGGATCGAACACGCAACCTCATGGCTCCTACTCAGATTCGTTAACTGCTGCGCCACGACAGGAGCTCCAAGATTTTGTCATTTTCTTTGTGTAGAAGATAAAATTTGGTTTGATTTAGGCCAAAAGGGGGAGGTAAATAGAACACTAATAAGAGACTGACTTTGGAAGTCTGTGGCACAAACTTAATTTTTCACACACTGTTCATCTCTGTTTAAAAACTTTTTCCTGAGTTTCATATTTTTTTGTTGGGAAATAAGATTGCAATGCCTATTCTTTATAATTACTTTACATACTTAAGTATTTATTTCCTGTAAGAATTTTATGCTTTGTGGTAAAAACTCTGAAGGGTGTTTTTATTCTCACTCAGCAGTCTTACTTCCTGTTTCCTTCTAATGTCTTTTGTTAATAATGGTCTAAGTATTTTAGTTCAAATTTTTGTTTCCAAACCAGGAAAAGGCATAGTTCTTAAAAACTGTCTTCTGGGAATTTAAGTTTAAATCACACTTTTAGTTAATAGCTGTAAACTTAGCTACTTTGAGCAGATTTCAAAGATTTTAGTAATGAATCAAATTATTGTCGTGGAAATGTTTTTTTTGCAAAGTTCTGTGGTTATTGACTCTAAAAGTTGATTATATTAACATAAACATTTATATCTCCTTTTGAATAATGTCTAACATTAATTATAAAAAGATAGACTTGGATAAAACATGAGTTCCATTGTCCAGCTTAATGTAGTACACTATTTGAATAGCTTACTGAAGACTATAAAATTTTTAAATTTCAAGTAAGGAAGTAACCAACTTTGTTCTGAATAGCGACTATATGTTTATATTTAATACTTAAAATGCATTTATTGAAAATCTGCTGTTCCATCTAATTTCTGGTGTAAAACTTTCCTATATTCTTATTACTGATTTATAGAATATGTACTGATAAGTTTTTTTGAATTATTTCAAACTTGCATCACTTTTCTTAAACCCTTAATTTACCTTCTCTAACTTTCCTTGATCTCAGTACTCTTTAAAAATTGAGTTATAACTGACCTAAAATACTGTCAGGTCCAGGTGCACAATATAATATAATGATTCAGTATTTCTGTACCTTACAAAATGACCACTGCAATAAATCTAGTTACCATTTGTCACCATACAAAGTTATTACAATATTATTGACAGTATTCCCCATGCTATACATTTCATCCCCATAACTCATTTATTTAGTAACTGGAAGTTTGCACCTCTTAATTTCCTTCACCTATTTCATTCACGTTCCCTGCCCCCATCCTCTACTCTTTATATCAATGAGTCTGTTTTATTATATTTGTTCAGTTGTATTGTTTTTTAGATTCCATATGTAAGTGAAAGCATATGGTATTTGTCCTTCTCTGTCTTACTTCACTTTGATTAATACCCTGTAGTTTCATTCATGTTATCCAAAATGGTGATGATCCATTCTTTTTTATGGTTGAGTAATATTCCTCTGTGTGTGTGTGTGTGTGTGTGTGTGTGTGTGTGTGTGTGTAAAGAGATATCCCAGCCTGATTCCCAGTAGGTGCAGCCCCTTATGTATCCCTCAGCCTCCTAAAGAAACTGTCACCTATTGATGGAACTTGGACCCAAAATCTCTTTGGTTGGGTTATTGCTCTGTCAGTGGTCCTAATGGATGCTGACGTCAATTAGCGGAGAGAAAGTTCCCTGTAGAAAATTGCAGAAATTGGATGATTCCCAGTTCTATGTCATTAGCTCTGGAATAGAATTTTGTAATAGAATATTTCTGTGATGACCAAACATCTGTATGGATTTCCAAAACTGAAATATTTACTAGAGAACTAGGCATCTTCCTCCACAGACCTCTTGTTTGTTTCATATATTAGATAATGGCATTAGCAATTATTTCTTACTACATTTGTCTTTTTCATTCATTGAAAAATATTTGAGGACAAAATATGTGTATTACAAATATTAACCATTCACAGACCTCATCCTTAGTGGTGTGCATACAACTGCAGTATATAATAGAAAGCCTTGAGTGCTGCATAAAGTGCACGATTATGCAAGATCAGTGGAGAAAAGAGATGATTTGATGCTTAGGTTGTTTGACTGGAGTCTGAGGGAGGGATCAGGGGTAAGAGTTGAGGGAGTAGGTGTGAAATCTAAAATTTTTTTTTTCTTGGTTCCATAAAGAATGGAGAAAAAAATGCTAATGTTAATGTGTAGATAAAATCATTGGCAGTCCAGATGTTTTTCACTTTGTGGACAGAAAACTTGAGTTAATTTTCCAGATTCTATTATTACTTTGATGTATGACTAGATAATTGGTTATTATAATCTATTTCCGTCACTGTCAGTTGGAACTTGCTGTCAGTTGCTTGAAAGGAGGGACCTAATTCATGAAAGGCACTGAAAAAAATGTAACTTTTTTTGATTTTAAAAAATGCACTTAGGAATGTCACTGAAGAGATTAAAAATCTGTTAATAGTAGAATATGAAAAACGGAGTTAAAGAAGAGAAGATGGTTACTGGGTTAAGCAAAAATATAGTTTTTTAAAATATCGTTGCTTCTGCAAAGGGTGCAATGCTGTTTTTTTTCTCATTGTGTTTTAAAAGTTTTTTTTTTTTTTTTGGAAACTGTTGGGTAGAATGAATAAGCTTATAGTTCTGAATCTAGGTTGCTTGGGTTGAAATCCTAATTCTGATTACTTGTGTGACCTTGTGGAAGTTGATTAACTTATCTGTGCTTCAGTTTTTAATCTGTAAAATGGGGATAAAAGTAATGGTACCCACCTAGTAGAGCTTTGTGAGAAACAAATACTGCATACATAGATAGACATACACGACTGTAAATTTCTTAGAGCAGACCCTGACATGTAATAAATGCTTAATAATTGCTGATTTTTTTCTTGTGGTAAAACATATAAAACTAAACTAGATTAACCATTTTAAACTGTACAGTTCAGTGTTACTAAATATATTCACATTACAGTGCAGCCATCACTGTTCTCTATCCCCATAACTGTTTTCATCTTGTTAAATGAAAACTTTGTTCCATTAAACAGTAACTCTCCATTCTCCCCTCCCTCCAGCCCTTGGCAGCCACCGTGCTTTCTGTCATTATGATTTTGAATATATAAGTATGTCATATAAGTTGAGTCATATAGTATTTGTCATTTTGTGACAGTCTTATTTCACTTAACATAATGTCCTAAGCCTCATCCATCCAAAATATTGCAGAATTTTCTTCCTTTTTAAGGTAGCATTATATTCCATTGTATGTATATACTTCGTTTTGCTTGCTTATCCATTTGTCTGTTGATGGGTACTTGGATTGCTTCTGTTTTAACTGTTGTGAATAATGCTGCTCTGAACACAGGTGTACAGATATCTCTTTGAGACCTACTTTCTACTCTTTTGGATTTGGACCCAGAAGTACAGTTGCTGGATCATACGATAATTCTTTTTTTTTGGGCTTTTTAGGGCCACACGCATGGCATATGAAAGTTCCCAGGCTAGTTGTAGCTGCCAGTCTACACCAACAGCCACAGCAACAAAGGATCTGAGCCATGTCTGCAACCTATACCACAGCTCACAGCAACGCCAGATCTTAACCCACTGAGTGAGGCCAGGGATCGAACCCATGTCCTCATAGGTACTAGTTGGGTTCATTACCGCTGAGCTATGACGGGAACTCCTGGTAATTCTATTTTTAATTGTTTGAAAAACCACCACACTGTTTTCCACAGTGGCTGCACTTATTTTACTTTATACCAACAGTACTCTAGGGTTCCAGTCTCTACATCCTTGCCAACATTTGTTGTTTTCTGTTTTTTTAAATACTATCCATCCTAATGAGTGTGAGGTGGTGTCTCACTGTAGTTTAGATATTATTTATTTTTTATTTTTTTGCCTGTTGTCATTTTAGGGCCACACCTGCGGCATGTGGAGGTTCCCAGGCTAGGGGTCTAATCGGAGCTGTAGCTGCCGGCCTACACCGTAGCCACAGCAACACAGGAACCGAGCTGTGCCTGCGACCTACACCACAGCTCACAGCAACACTGGATCGTTAACCCACTGAGCAAGGCCAGGGATCGAACCCGCAACCTCATGGTTACTAGTTGGATTCGTTAACCGCTGCGCCACAATGGGAACTCCTAGATATTATTTTTTAATAGTAATTAGAAAAAGCTTATTTTATGGAATCAGACATTAATAATGAAAATTATTGCTATTTTTTTTAGGAAATGGTTGAAGGAACTACGTAGTGCCTTATATTTTTTCAGTGTTTTATGATTGCTGTGGAAAATTTATTGGTTATAGGGAAGTAAATTTTAACTTAAAAAAAAAATTTGGGGGGGGGGCCACACCTATGGCACATAGAAGTTCCCAGGCCAGGGATCGAATCCAAGCCGCAGCTGTGACCTCTGCCACAGTCATGGCAATACCAGATTCTTAATGCACTGCTGGACTGGGGACTGAACTGGCACCACCACAGAGATAAGCCAGGTCATTAACCTGCTGTGCCACAACTTGTTTTAGAGGGAGTGAAACATTTAATAAAGTGAAGGACTGATGTAATGCCTTCTGAATTGGATATAAAGTTTTACAAAAATATAAAATTCAATAAAATTTCATTCTTCAAGGGGTTTTTACATTAGGGCAAATATAAAACAGGATTTAATGATATGGTGTTTGCTTGAGACTAAGAACTTAGAAGTGCTAGGAGGGAAGAAAATGCTTCCTATTGAATACTCATAAGAGGCATTGTAGGGAGTTCCTGTTGTGGCTCAGTGGTAAAGAACTGGACTAGTAACCATGAGGATTCAGGTTTGATCCCTGGCCTTGCTTAGTCGGTTAAGTATCCAGCGTTGCCATGAACTATGGTGTGGGTCACAGATGCAGCTCAGATCCTGCGTTTCTATGGCTATGGTGTAGCCTATGTTCCCTAGTCTGGGAACATCCATATGCCATACGTTCAGCCTTTAAAGAAAAAAGAGAGAGACATTATGGATGAAGTGGCTTAAAAAATTGGAGTTCCCGTCGTGGCATAGCGGTTAACGAATCCGACTAGGACCATGAGGTTGTGGGTTCGATCCCAGGCCTTGCTCAGTGGGTTAAGGATCCGGCTTTGCCGTGAGCTATGGTGGAGGTCACAGATACGGCTCAGATCTGCCGTTGCTGTGGCTGTGGTGTAGCCTGGCAGCTGTAGCTCCGATTGGACACCTAGTCTGGAACCTCCATATGCTGCGGGTACGGCCATAAAAAGCAAAACATAAAAAATTGATAGGTCTTTTTTTGACTTGTGAAAAAAGGTTAGGAGGAAGGCATTTAAGTCATTGTTGTGAAAAAAGTTTAGGGAGAAAGATTATAATTCAAGCCAACTTGAACATAATATTCATTTGGGAAGTTTTGGGAAATATGATTGGATTAGACTGTGGCAAACTTGGAGTAGTGAACCAGAGGATTTGTAGAAATATGAAAATCCATTTTTAGGGTAGTATGGTCTGTTTGCTACGATACTTTTTCTTTGTAACACAAATTAACTTCTATAATTGCTAAATGTGGGATTGATGTCACTATAATAGGGAGGTTGCATTCATTCAAAAATAGTCTTTCCAAGCATATTAACTTTTTAGAGCAATCAAAAACAAATACATAATGAAAGAGAAAGCCTTAGTAATGTAAGAAAATATTAGGAAAAGACTGAAAATCCTGTGGAGGTTAAAATGGTGATTGAATAAATGTCTTTAAGAATGGTTTCACATTCCACAGTGTTAATCATTCTGGCGAATCATTGAGTGCATAGGGGAGAAGCTATGAAGACATTTCTTTTTGCATTAAGAACTTTGGTGGAGTTCCCATTGTGGCTCAGTGGTAACAGTATGAGCCTGACTAGTATTCATGGGGATGCAGGCTCTATCACTGGCCTTACTCAGCAGGTTAAGGATTCGTCGTTGCTGTCAGCTGAGGCATAGATCACATTCGAGACTTGGATCCAGTGTTCCTGTGGCTGGCATCTCTGATTCAACCTCTAGCCTGGGAACTTCTATATGCCGAGGATCCAGTCTTAAAAAGCAAAACAAAAACAAACAAAAACTTTGGTGAAGGAGTCTATATCCTGGATTTTTTTTTTTTCCTTTTTAGGATCGTACCTGTAGCATATGGAGGTTCCCGGGCTAAGGGTCTAATCCGGGTTGTAGCCGCCAGCCTACACCAACAGCCACAGCAATGCAGGATCCGAGCCATGTCTGCAAACTACACCACAGCTCATGGCAATGCCAGATCCTTAACCCGCTGAGTGAGGTCAGGGATCGAACTTGCAAACTCATGGTTCCTAGTCAGATTCATTTCCACTGAGCCACGACGGGAACTCCTAGAATTCCATTCTTATCAACCAACACAAAGTAAAGTCTGTTTCTGCTTGAATTGAGCAAGTAAAACCAATGAAATTTTTTTTTCTGTCTTTTTGCCTTATCTAGGGCCGCACCCGCGGCATGTGGAGGTTCCCAGGCTAGGGGTCCAATCGGAACTACAGCTGGCGGCCTACGCCAGAGCCACAGCAATGCCAGGTCCGAGCCGCAGCAATGCCAGGTCCGAACCGCGTCTGCGACCTGCACCACAGCTTACGGCAACACCAGATTGTTAACCCACTGAGCAAGGCCAGGGATCGAACCCGCAAACTCATGGTTCTTAGTCGGATTCATTAACTGCAAAACCAGTGAACTTTAAAATAAGGCTTAGCATTACTTTTACAAAGAGAGAAATCTATCCTTTAAAACTTGGTTAGTGATATGATTTATTTTACCTCCAAATCTTTTTACATATTTTCATAAAATTGTGTTTGTGCTGTATTGCTGCTTAGAATTTTGGAGCTCTTTTACTTTTAAAATAAAAATACCTTTTTTTCATTACAGAAAGACCCAAATGGGACCATTACTTTGCCAACTGAAAGTTCTCTTGTACAAGAAATTGAAGTACAGAATGAGGAAGTGGCAGCTTTTTGTCAGTCCATTACAAAGTAAGAACTTTTTTTTACAAAGTAAAGATTCATTTTTTATTAAATAATTTATAAAAATTTTAACTTAAAAACCAGCTTATTGCTAATAATTCTAAAATTTTTAAATTTTTAATTATTTTCTGCCTGTGGCTAAAATTTCAAGACAGTTAATTGGTATATTAACACAAATTGCAATTGAACCTGTTAGGTTTCTGAGTATTTAGAATAAAAAAATTGAGGTCAGGCAGTATTTTCCTGATACTATATTATTGAGAGAAACGATGGCCTAAACATAGAAGTTTCAGTAGAATTAGAAAATGCTTTTTCTTTAAGAGAGGCTTAATTTTGCTGTAAACTTTCTAGCATTAAAAAATACAGTCCTACTTAGATTTGAGATGATAAAATAAGCAAGATTAGAGCAGCAAATGTATTTTATGAAGATTAGAAAAATGTATTTCTAAAATGTTCTTTTGATCTTGAATGAGTCCAGTGTTCTTTATATGTGAAGAAATATAAGGATACTCAGAGAACTTACCTACTTAAGTGTCCTGGTCTGGTCCATGACAGAGGAGGTCTCCGTTGACTTTGGTTAGGTGTATTTTCTTTCCACCATATCACTGTATTAGTAAGGACTTCTGAATGCAAGAGCTTAAACTAGCCTGAATTAAGAAAGGTTTTGTGATGCATTTCCCATGTGGCTCACAACAAGAAAGGTTTTGAATTGGTTCACAGACCCACATAGCAGAAAGAAGGACTGGGCAGGGCTCAGTGACAACAAGATCTAGGAGGTCCCACACTGTAATTGTCTTCCCTTTGGACTCGTCTTCTTCCTCCCTTTTTTTTCCCTGCCCTTCTACCATGCTTGTTGGTGCATTGTCTTCTACTACAAATAGGGTGTTTTTTTTTTTCCCATTATAGCTGGTTTAAAGATTTCTGTCAAATTTTCCATCTGCATGGCGTGGTGACCCAGTTACATGTACATTTATGGATTTGACACATGTGATTAGACGTAGTTCCCACTGCTATACAGCTGGAGATCTTTGCTTTTCCATCACCGAGGCACTAGTTAACTCCATACCCTCCCACCCTACAAATAGGGTTTTGAAGTCAGGGAATGTAGCCACTGCTAGCATAGATTTGCATCTGTTATTAAAAGAAGGAAAAATAAATCACTCCTGGGGGATTTATTCTGAATCTAGTATTTTCCCCATTTGGTTTAAGCAAAGCAGATTTTGGGGTTCCCAAATTATTTTTGAGTGTCTTGGTTAAAACTTGGTTACTGATGATCTTAGCTAGACTTAATATTAATATTCAGCTAGACTTTCTACTATTGGTAGTATTTCATTAAAATTCTACATTCCTGTATGTCACCTTTTGACCAACATTGTTTTCTGTAGGATACCTTAGAAGGAAAAAAAATGAAAAATAAATAGAAGGAAAATAAAAGAAAAATATCAGTAGAGTCACTTTTTCTTTCATGCAAAGGTTACTCTTAACTGGATTTTTAAAACTCAGATTTTTCAGCAGACATTTAAAATAGAAGAGACATTTAGGTGACTTAGAATGCAAATTGCATGTATTAGAAATTACATATGCCTTTATGGTGCAGTTAACAATTTGGAAATAATCTTTTACTTTAATGGTTTAGAAATGATCTATTATGTGTTCATCTAGTTCCTTTAATTTTTTCCCTAAACAAGCCTGTCTTTTAGACTATGTTTAATGACTGTTGCATTTAGGCTTTGCAAGTTAAAGATTAGGTTTTGTATGATTCGGCCTTTTTTTCTGTAATTGTATTTTAAAATGGTTTACACAAACTCTGCCCTAAGCTAAAATGATCATTGTTATTTACACACACACAGACACACAAATGGCTTATGTAATGTAAAACCCCAGATGAACTAGATAGAATGAATTCTTTTTGTAATTTATTTCCATTAGTAAAGTGTGATTACAACAAATACTTCAGAAAAGTGAGAGTCAGGTGTTTTTAAAGCCATGAGAAACGTCCCTTGCTTCCCAATGACTTTGAAATTGTGGTCAGGAGATGTCCCTTAAAAAAGTTAACTACACTTTCTATTTTTTCCAGTGTGCAGGTTTTAAAAACAAGTATTTATACTCTTAGCCAATTCCTTATTTTTTGAAATCTAAAGTATTTTATTTTATGCCACACTTATGGCATGAGGAGGTGGCATAAAATAACCTGTGCCACAGCAGCGACCCAAGCTGTGACAACACTGGAGCCTTACCCCACTGTGCCACAAGATAACTACATTTAATTATTTTAATACAGCTATGATATTAGTGTTAGACTGTCAGGATGATATTTGTTTATAGTTAAAGTTACTTAACAGACTTAGAATTTAGTCCCTTTTTTTTTTGGGTTCTGTGAAATTAGGGAGTTGGACTAGTGATCTCAAGGGTCTCTTTCAGTTTAAAGTTCCATAAAATATTTTGATTCAGGACATTTAATTATTACTGAATTTTCCAGTTTTTATTTTTTGTTTCCTTTCAATACTCATCATAATTGACAAAACTTGCTATTATCTACTAGTTTACATAGGTCCAGAGAAAGTTCTTAGAGGAATATTAGATACCAGTGGAAATTTTTGCTGCTTCATTGTAGTCTCCTAAGATGAGAAATTACACTTTATACCTGTCATTCTGAATAGCCTTTAGTTTCCTTTTTTCATATATGGTTCCAATCTTATATTTATATCCTACAAAAGTGTTTTGACCCCAAGGATTTGGCTCTGTTTGTATGTAACCTTAGCGTGATAACACACAGCAAAATAAGCTATAAAGGATTTTAGTATATGCATAGAGGTGTTAAATTTCCTTTAGTATAGAGCCACATTAAGCAAACAAAGCCATTTCTTTGGTGGTAAGAGAAATGGACATTTTAGAGAAAATGAGAATTAAAGTTTTTAAAAAAAATGCTCTTTAGGGGAGTTCCCCGGTGGTTTAGTGGTTAGAACTTGGTGCTTTCACTACTGTGACCAATCCCTGGTTTGGAAACTGAGATCTCACATCAAGCCTCTGCACACTGAAGCCATAAAAAGAAAAAATGGTCTTTGTAGGCAATTACTTAAGAATATCAAGCTTCAATATATGGCTTAGAATGTTCATGAAAGTACGTTGTCTGGTCTGTTATATATTAAATGAATAATGAATAATTTACTCGACAATATTAAATTTATTAATCAATAATTAGTACTCTGCTTTTGTATGTTTAAAATTTTAATAACAAACAAAACCAAAAATCTCAAACTTGAAGGAATCTATTACCGTCCTAGTTTTTTCTCAATTCTTATAAAGCAAACAAAAACATGAGAATAGAAAAAAAATCAGGAATTCCTGTCGTGGCTCAGTGGTTAATGAACCCGACTAGGATCCATGAGGATGTGGGTTCAATCCCTGGCCTCACTCCGTGGGTTAAGAATCTGGCATTGCCATGAGCTGTGGTGTAGGTCACAGATGCAACTCGGATCCTGCGTTGCTGTGACTGTGTTGTAGGCCAGCGACAGTAGCTCCAATTCGACCCCTAGCCTAGGAACCTCCATATGCCATGGGTGCAGCCCTAAAAAGCAAAAAAAAAAAAAAAAAAAAATCATTAATTTTATAGAAAAAGAAAATTACTGTATTTTTTTGGACCATCTTCCAGGTGTCAAACAGAGACGGAAAAGACTCATTAAAAGTTTTTTGTATTATTGTGGTAAAATATATATAGCATGAATTATTATTTTAACCTTTTTTACATGTATAGCTCTGTGACATCAAGTGCATTCACATTGTTGTGTAAAACAAAGGATTCATTTTAAAAAAAGGAAATGAGAGTTCCCGTTGTGGCCCAGCAGTTACTGAATCCGACTAGGAACCATGAGGTTGCACGTTTGATCCCTGGCCTCGCTCAGTGGGTTAATGATCCAGTGTTGTCGTGAGCTGTGGTGTAGGTCGCAGATGCAGCTTGGATCCTGCGTTGCTGTGGCTGTGGCGTAGGTCGGCAGCTACAGCTCCGATTTGACCCCTAGCCAGGGAACCTCCATATGCTACAGGTGCAGCCCTTAAAACAAAAAAAAGGAAAAAGGAAATGAAGGATTTTTCCCCCCTCGAAGTCAAGTTCATTAAATGCAACTTTTTTCTTTCTGGCCATGCCTGCAGCATGCAGGAGTTCCTAGACCAGGGATTGAACCCGCACCACAGTAGTGATCCTAGCCACAGCAGTAACAACACTGGATCCCCCATCTGCTGAGCCACCAGGGAACTCTATAAATGCAACTTTTTTTTTTTTTTCGCCACACCTGTGGCATATGGAGGTCTTCAGGCTAGAGGTCGAATTGGAGCTGTAGCTGCCGACCTACGCCACAACCACAGCAATGCTGGATCTGAGCAGAGTCTGAGACCTACACCACAGCTCACAGCAACGCCGGATCCTTAACCCACTGAGCAAGGCCAGGGATTGAACCCACATCCCCATGGATGCTAGTTGGGTTCATTAACCCCTGAGTCACGATGGAATCTCCTATAAATGCAACGTTTATCACTAAAATTTTTGTCCAATAAATTCTTGTTTTCTGAACTATCATTAGGAATTTCTGATAAATCTTTTATCATCTTTAAGGATTTCTGAAAATTGAAAACTTCCTTGAATATAGATCAAGTTCTTTACCATTTCATATGTTACTTAGTTACATGATTTGCTGTAAGCATCTATTTCATACTGTAGGAAATGGTAATACCAAGTATATGAGAAACAACATAAATCTTAGGCTAGGTCCTTTGAAGATCTCGTCATCGTGTTGCAGATGGGTAAGCTTGGCAACAGTCAAATAGTTGAAGATAATGTGTCTACTTCTAAAGGCGCATTTTCAATATCAATTTAAGTTTATTCCTTTATATAACCTTTTTTCCAATTATATTTCTTTTTAATATTGGATCTTTTGTGGGGCTTAAGATCACAGTGCAGAAACCATATTTATTCATTCACTTGTTCATTCATTTGACAAGATGCTTATAACACTTACCATGTTTCAGACATTGTTCTGAGTGTCTTTATAAACTTAATTCATATAATTCTTACAACAACCCCTTGAATTTGGTAGTAGTAGTACCCCCAGTTTATAGAAGAGGAAGCTGAAGCGGGAAGGAGATTCAAAAAAAAAAAAAGGAGATTCAGCAACTTGCCTAAGCTTACACAACTTTAGAAAGAGATAAAGTTAGGATTTAAACCTGGGTAGTCTGATTCTAGAGGCTGTGCACAGTTACACTTATTACATCCCTAGAACCTTATTTACTGTCAGTTCAAACTGTTTTGTTCCATTCCTACGACTTGATTGTTTTAATCTCTACAGAAACAAATAGATAAAACGTCCAGCATTTATCCCGTTTATAGCCCTATGAAAAGCAGGTAGGAGGATTGGAACTTGTCTTCTAACTTCCAGAAAAGTCTGTTAAAGGGAACCCATAGGTTTAAAGAAGGCATCAAATCCTCCTTTGTCTTTAGATAACAGAGGTATATCTAGAGGTGAGCAGTACGCTGGGATCATATATTTAAATTTAAACTTTTTTGTGCCTGTAAGTACCAAGCGTATTTCACAGGCAATATTTACCACTCCCTAAGTTTTAGGAATCACTTTGAAGGAATAAAGGTCTCGTAGCACTGTAATAACTTGTTGTCTGTGTTTTTCTGTCTTGCTAACAACCAAAAATAATATATAGGAAAAAGGATCTCAGAAAAAAGATTTTAAAAAGACAACAAACTTTCTATCCCTCTGGCAATTATAATTTAGGGCTATATCACCAGTATTATCAATGGTTCGCTAAAAATGTTTTTGTGTAATTATACTGTTTAGCAGAAAATCTCAAGTAAAGAACGTCATTTAGAAGTTATGTATCAGGATGTGCTTGGTTAATGTTGATAACATTACTAAAAATATCCTGATGGCACTTAATCACTTTCCTTGGATTCCTTTTATTTAAAAGGCAGATGCTGATGTTTTGGAGTTTTGACAGGGTCCATTCATCGCAGTTCTTCTGAGCCACTCTAGAATTGGGGAAAAACACAGAATTGAATGGCTGTAAGGATGCAAAGCCTTGTTCAGGACTCTCAAATCCAGCTTTCAAAACTGGAATTTAATTTCTTCTTTTTTGTGAATAGATTGAAGACCAACTTTCCATATACCAATCACCGCACAAATCCAGGCTATTTGTTAAGTCCAGTCACAGCACAAAGAAACGTAAGTGGAGAAAATGCTAGCGTGAAGGTCTCCATTGAAATTGAAGGATTTCAGCTACCAGTTACCTTTACATGTGATGGTAGGTTCATAGTTCCCCCGTGATTGTGTTTTGCTCTGATTAGGGGGAAAATGTTTAAAATGTTAATGTTACTAAACTCTGTTACCATTAGGTGCTCTTTAAAAATTTGTGTGTGTGTGTGTGTGTGTGTGTGTGTATGGTAAAATACTTAATATGCATTAGTTATGCACTGAGGGTTTGGGACAGAAATGCTATCAAATTGAGTTCTGATGATTTTTGTACACCTATAATTGTAATAAAATTCATTAAGCAGTGAAAAAAATACTTTTCTGAAAATTGGCATTCGATTGAATAGTTTTCTGATTTGGATTGGCGAGGAAACAGTTTTTCTTTATAACTATATATTTCTCTGAAAAATGCTGAGTAACTTGGTTAATCAGTGGCACTTGACCAAAGCCCATCGCATTAGCTAGAAAAACTGATTATAGTCCAGTTCTTTATATTCTAAAGGAAGTCAGTCTTTTTAAACATACTTTAAGGAGTTCCCATCATAGTTCCATGAGGTAAGAACTTTGATAGTATCTGTGATGATGCAGGTTTGATCCCTGGCCTTGCTCGGTGGATTAAGGATTGGGTGTTGCCATGAGCTATGGTGTAGGTTGCAGATGTGGCTTAGATCCCACGTAGCTGGGCTCTGGTATAGGCCGGCAGCTGCAGCTCTTGATTCGACCCCTGTCCTGGGAACTTCCATATGCCACATGTGCGGTCCTAAAAAAGAAAGAAAAGGAAAACATACCTTAAATTTTGGTTTGGGGAATTGTCAAAGTGTTCAGTAAGTATTAATACTATAATTGAAGGAAAAAAAGGTTAATCAGCCCCTTGATTAAAATAAGCATGGATAAGTATTGATAGCAAATGTTTTAGTTTGTATCAAATTTTGACTTAATATATCAAGATGTGATTCATTAAAAATATTTTCAAATGCATATTGTTTGATTCTTCATAAATGTGCATATTTATAATGTACATATCTGTTAAGAAATGTAAGCATATTACACAATGAACTTCTTTGCCGAACAGAGAATGACTCACAGACTTTGGAAAACCTTGGCTTTTCAAATAAGACAATCTGGGGGGTGGGGGGATGCACTGTGGGTTTGGGATACAAATCGATAAAATTGACTTGTGATGATTTAGGTACACCTATAATTGAAATAAAATCCATTAAGAAAAAAAAGAAATGTAAGCATATTATAGTAGAAGTATTTTTTATGTTCAAATGGTAAATGTTACAATACATACGACTTTTCAGAAATGTAGCTATTGTGTTAGATAGAGGTTTTATGGCCTTTTCTGCCAAGCGATTAATTTTCATGAATTTTGAATGTAATCATTGTATTCTGAATTGAACATAAGAGCTCTAAGCATAGACATAGATTAGTTTAAAAAAGGTTTTTTTTTTTTTTTTGGTTTTTAGGATCACACCCTTGGCATGTGGAGGTTCCCAGACTAGGGGTCGAATCAGAGCTGCAGCTGCTAGCCACAGCCACAACAACACCAGATCTGAGCCCCATCTGTGACCTATACCACAGCTCAGGGCAATGCCAGATCCTTAACCCACAGAGCAAAGCCAGGGATTGAACCTGCGTCCTCATGGATACTAGTCAGATTCATTTCCGCTGAGCCACAATAGGAACTCCTAAAAAATTTTTATCAAAGTATAGTTGATTTACAATGTCATGTCAGTTTCTTAAATTTTTTTAAAGTACAATTGATTTAGATTATCTTAGTTTTAATGGTTTGTAATCTTAATATTCAGCTATTGCAAAGAATGGTAATTGAATAATACTTCCTGCTTGCTATAGCTTTATTCCTGCTTGCTATAGCTTTATTCCTGCTTGCTATAGTTTTATTCTTCATTGGAAAATTTACCAGGCAAATGTCAAATGTTTAAAATGGTGATTTGGAGTTCCAGTCGTGGTGCAGCAGAAACGAATTTGACTAGGAACCATGAGGTTGCGGGTTCAATCTCTGGCCTCGCTCAGTGGGTTAAAGATCTGGTGATGCCGTGAGCTGTGGTGTAGGTTGCAGATGCAGCTTGGATCTGATGTTGCTGTGGCTGTGGTGTAGGCTGGCAGCTGTTGCTCCGATTTGACCCCTAGCCTGGGAACCTCCATGTGTTACGGGTACAGCCCTAAAAAGTAAAAAATAAATAAATTAATAAATTAAATTTTAAAAATAAATAAAATGGTGATTCTTTTTCCTTGTGATTTGGTTTAAATAATCATTTGCTAGTTGCTGCTTAATGTCATGCTTTTTAGAAGGGTCTGTAAAAGGGAGATGAGTTTCTTAGCTTAGATCTGCCCTAATACAGTAACCACTAGCCAAATGTGTCTACTGAGTACTTGAAATGTGACTAATATAGATTGAAATGTGCTATAAGTGTAAAATAATCATTGAATTTCAGAGGCTTAATTTGAAAAGAGAAGGCAAGACATCCTATTAATTTTTAAATACTGACGATAGGTTGAAACGATATTTTTGCTATATTAAGTTAAATAAAACATATTACTGAAATTAGCTTTACCTGTTTCTTTTTACTTTCTTCAGTGTGGCTACTAGAAAATTTTAATTAATATGCGACCCACATTGTCTTTCTCTTTTGTAGTGCTGTTTTAGATTATAAGAAATACAGTCTTAATAAGTATTACAAGTTAAATGAGTAAAATGAAAATGATGACTAAATCTTTTACAGTGAGTTCTACTGTAGAAATCATTATTATGCAAGCCCTTTGCTGGGTACATGATGACTTGAATCAAGTAGATGTTGGCAGCTATGTTCTGAAAGTTTGTGGTCAAGAAGAAGTACTGCAGAAGTAAGTATATTCATTAAATTACTGAGCAACATCTTTGAAAATTTTGCTATTAATGGCATAAATTAGAAACATTTCAGAAGTTCCCATTGTGACTCAGCAGAAACAAAACCAACTAGTATTCGTGAGGATGCAGGTTCGATCCCTGACCCCGCTAAGTGGTTTAAGGATCTGGTGTTGCTGTGAGCTGTGGTGTAGGTTGAAGACACAGCTTAGATCCCTAGTTGTTATGGCTGTGGTGTAGGCTGGCAGCTGCAGCTCCGATTCAACCTCTAGCCTGGGAACCTCCATAGGTCTCAAGTGCAACCCTAACAAAAAGAAAAAAAACGCTTTGTTACATTTATAATTTAAAACTACAGGGAGTTCTCTGGTGGTCTAATGGTTAGGACTCGGTGCTTTCAGTGCTGTGGCCCAGGTTCAAAACCCTGGGCTAGGAACTGAGATCCCACATCAAGCCACTGAATGCCAAGACCAAAACAATAAAAAACTCAAAAAAACTACACTGAATCCTAGTGTATTGATTCATTGAATTGATAAACTTTTATTGAGATATACTTTGTCTAAGATACCGTGTCTAAGGCTGTAGAGATTTCAGAGGTAATTAAGACATGGTCTTGCCCTTAGGAAGGTGATAATCTTAAATGGGAAGAATGTAGGTACTTGGTTGATATGTGAATTTAGGTTTTTTTTCTTTCTGCAGACAGGCAGTAGTCATATGATATAGACTCCCATTTTCCTTTTGTAGTCTGTAGTATTACTTTATGCACAGTGGTCAGCTGTGATTTTAGTTGCCTGAAATAATTACTGTATGAATCTTTTTCTGAACAAGTGCTCTTTTTCTTGTCTTCATGTTCTTTCTTCTTTGCTTTAATTCTTCTCACGTAGAATTGTTCCTCTCTTTAAATGCTCACACTTGGTTAAAAAAATCTCTATTTTATCATTCTCTTCAACTTTTGATGCAGGTACAATTTATATTTTACTCTCACCTCTATAATTTCTAATTTAAGGAGAATAACGTTGATGAATAATTGATTTTTTTTTAACAGTAATCATTGTCTTGGAAGTCATGAACATATTCAAAACTGTCGAAAATGGGACACAGAGATTAAACTACAACTTTTGACCTTCAGTGCAATGTGCCAAAATCTGGCCCGAACAGTAAGTGTGTACTGTATAACTGAATAGCTATCAGGTTGAATCTGAATACTTTTGTTAATTTGCCAATTTGCAATTTGTGTGCACCAAGATTTTTGGGTTTGACTGGGAATGACAAACTCTTTACCCCTACAGAAATCTTTTATCAGATGGGGGTAGGCTTTGAGTCATTGAAGTTTAGGTGGCATACTACTCAGAGCTAGTGGCATGTATGGAAATCAAAGTGGAGGAATTAGAAAAGTTTGGCTTGTAATAGTTTTACGTAAGTTACACAATGAAAACATCAGGGTCAGTCAAGGAGAAATGAGGAAGAAGAAAGATTTTGAATGCTAAATATGGTTTGAGGGAGAAAAAAATCCACGTTGACTTTTGCACCAAACTGAGAAAAAAAGATGTTATTTTTCACCAAATGATAACTGACTTTTTGTTTTAGAAATATAGTTTTTTCTTTTGAGTTAAAGCGAAATAGGCAAGAAATTAAGGCCATTTTATTACTATATAAATGCTTGATAAATTGTAACCTCTAAAGAAAATCATTCTTCATTTGGTAGAATTTTGGATGGAAAAATATCAGTCATTTCTACTTTCTCTTACCTTTATTTTCCTAGGTTTTGCTTCTGTGTTAGGTAGAATTTGTTTTATTTGGGTGGGAACTATTTCACAAAATTCAGTACATTTTAGCAATCATTGGTAACTTCTCTTTTCAGTTTCTTAAGGAATGATGTTCTTGAGTATTTTGCATAGTAAGGATTGTGGTAAAACAGACCAGTACTTCATTTATTGAGGGTAAGGTAGAAGGACATTTGATAATCATTAGAAAACACAATGCAGAACTTCTGATGATCTCTTCCTCGTCTGGTTCCCACCCCACCTTCATTTGGTTGTCAACCATCTTTTAAAAGTGTTTTTCGCTCTCTAATCTCTCTGTATAGATAGAACAGCTTTTCCTTTGGGAGCTATTTATATGTCAGAAACTAGACTTTAAAGCATTTTTGTTTATTTCATTAAAAGAATTTTTTTTCAGAAGATTGTCACTCTTTTTCTGAGTCAATAATTTTTTTTTTCTCTTCCGGTTACCCCACGGCTTATGGAGTTCTCAGGCCAGGGATCAGATCTGAGCTGAAGTTGTGACCTATGCTACAGCTGAGGCAACACCAGATCCTTAACCCAACTGTGCCAGGCCCAGGATCAAACCTACATCCTAGTGCTCCAGAGATGCTGCCGATCCCGTTGTACCACAGTGGGAACTCTCATAAATAATATTTGATTCTGATACTATTTTAAGCTTCAGTTCTAAAAACTCACTTTCATTTCAAGAATTTGTCATAGAGTTAACCATATTTAATTTGGCAATGGAAAGACCAAAGAATGGATTTCATTATTTGGTAAACATTTGTGTACATATGTTTGTTTAGGCAGAAGATGATGAAACGCCTGTGGATTTAAATAAACACTTGCATCAAATAGAAAAACCCTACAAAGAAGTCATGACAAGGTGTGTCATATAAAACATTAATTTCAGGCTCTCAAACTTTACTTTTGAATGTGAATGCATTTACTTGGTGAATAAAACAGTCATTTTTGTTTATAGTATCTTTCAGCTATAATAACTGTTCTTTATTTCAGACATCCTGTTGAAGAGCTTTTAGACTCTTATCACAGCCAAGTGGAATTGGCTCTTCAGGTTGAAGTAAGTCTTAATTCATGTTTTGGCATGATGATTTAAAGATTCTTGTCTCTGTTCTCTGTTAAATACTAGTGTTGGCATTGAATTAAGCATTTTGGAAGAGGTATTTAAACCATATTCTTTTTTTTTAAACTATATTCTTCATGTCGCTCACCTTTTTTTTTTTTTTTTTTGGCTTTTTAGGGTCTCATATGTGGCATATGGAGGTTCCCAGGCTAGGGGTCTAACAGGAGCTGTAGCTGCCGGCCTTCGCCACAGCAACGCGGGATCCAAGCCGCGTATGCAACCTACACCACAGCTCATGGCAACGCCGGATCCTTAACCCACTGAGCAAGGCCAGGGATTGAACCTGCAACCTCATAGTTCTTAGTTGGATTCGTTAACCACTGAGCCACAACGGGAACTCCTAAAGTTGAGTAGTTGACAAAGACTGTATGTCCCACACAGCCTAAACTATTTACTATTTTCATTCTACAGGAAAAGTTTGGTGACCCCTGCTGTGGCCATTTAAGGTGCTTTAAGCTGAGGGTGGGAGTGGAGTGGGGTGGAGTAGTGATTTGTTTAATCTTGAGCTCTGAAATTACTCTGGCCAAATTGTGGAAGTTAGGTTTAAGGTTGGCAGGATGGATTTCAGGGAGACTACTAAGAAAGTTTTTTTTTTATGGTGGTCCTAATGAAAGACAATGAGTATGGTGAAGGTGAAAAGGAAGGACTGATTGGAGTTCCCTGGTGGCCTGGCCAGTTAAGAATCCAGTGTTGTCACCGCTGTAGCTCAGGTCACTATTATGGTGTAGGTTTGGTCCCTAGCTCAAGAACTCTCACATGCTGCAGATGCAGCCACACCTAAATAAATAAATAAATAAATAAATGCAGGGAGGGACTGTTTAACAATATTTAGGAAATAAAATTGGTTAGGTTTTGATAGGTAATGAGATATAAGAAAAGAATAGTGTAGAATGGCTTCCAGATTTCCAGCTACTAGAATTTTTCTAATCATCATTTAAATAAATTGCTTTATTTAATAAATATTTACTGTTCAAGGCACTGTTGTAGGTATTGAGAATATGAGGGTAGACGAAAGAACTGTAATCCCTGCCCTTTAGAGGATTTACATTCTAGTTAGAGGAGACAGACAATAAAATAAGCTAGCAAAATAGATTTCTAGTGGTTAATGCCGTTAGAGAAAAATAAAGGAGGAGGGTAATGTTGCAATTTCAAATAAGACAATCAGAGAAGGCCTCACTGAAAAAATGAATTTGAGTGAGGAACTAGAGAGGAAGTGGTAGTAGCTGCCTGGTCATCCTGGGAGAACGGGGTAGAGTAATGTAAGGTCTGCTAGGTCTTTGTAGCTAGAATAAAGTGAGGAGGGGGACAAAAGTGGAGACAAATCAATGAGGAAGATTTTTTGCTAGCCACAGGAGAGAGAATGATGGCTTGGGTCAGAGTGATTACAGTAGAAGTGATGAGAAGGGGTAGAATTCTGTAATATATATATGTATTTCCCATTACTTAATTCTGTGATATGTTTTGAAGTTAATACCAGGAGGATTTACCAATAGATTGGATGTGGAGCATGGGAGAAAGAGGAGTTAAGCATAACCCCAAGATTTTCTACCTAAGCATTTGGGAATTTGGAGTTGCCTTTAGTGAGATGTAGAAAACTAAGAGAGGAGCAGTTTTGAGGGGAAGATTTGAACTCAATTTTAAACACTTTTGTTTGAGATGACCATTATTCATCTAACTAGTGGTATTGAGTAGGCAGTTGGATGTGAATCTGGAGTTTAATGGAGGGTATCTGGGCTGGAGATAATAAACTGGGGAATCATCAGAATATCAGTATGATTTTGCAGCTGTAAAACTGGATAAGATCACCAGGAAAACCACTGTAGGTAGAGGGGGGGAAAAAGAGTTCAAGATCAGAGACATAGGTATATCTCATATCTTATAATAAAACAAATAATCCAAATCCACCAGCAGCTATTGCCCTACTTCTTTATTCTCCTAATGGTAAAACCTTTGAAAAGTAATCTGTTTTTATTGCTTCCACTTCCTCTCTTCCATTCTCTTATGAACTCACTCCAATCAGGCTTTCATTCTCAACACTTCTTTGAAACTGCACTTAAGATCATCAAGGACTTTAGGAGTTCCCATCTTGGCACAGTGGTTAACACATCTGACTAGGAACCATGAGGTTGTGGGCTCGATCCCTGGCATCGCTCAGTGGGTTAATGATGCGGCGTTGCCATGAGCTGTGGTGTAGGTTGCAGACGTGGCTTGGATCTGGTGTGGCTGTGGCTGTGGCTGTGGCGGGTGGCTACAGCTCCGATTAGACCCCTAGCCTGGGAACCTCCATATGCTGCTGGTGCGGCCCTAAAAGGACAAAAGACCAAAAAAAAAAAAAAAGATCATCAAGGACTTTAATAATCATGACTCCAGTAATAAGTTCATAGTCTTTCTTTCTCTCAACTTTTCTATAGTGTTTGATAGAGTTGTTCATTTCTTTCTTCTTGAAATGTTCACGTGGCTCCAGGGATATCACATTCTTGGTTCTCCTACTTCCAGTGTCTGCTTTATTCTCACTCTTACTTGTGGCTTTCTTCTTATGATCTGCTTATCTTCCAGACCTTGAAGCATTAGAATGCCCAGGGCGCTCAGTTCTAGGACTGTTTTCTTTGTATTTACATTGTAGGTCATCTCACTTTATCTCATGCCCTTAAATACCTACTTATGTTGATCATTACTTCAGATTCAAATATCTATTACTTGACATTTTTATGTGAATGTTTAGTTATCTCAAATTTAAGATATACGTGAGTCTTCCTCTTATTCATAAATGCCAACTCTGTTATTCCATTTGCTCAGGCCACAACCTTGGTGTCACATTTGATTTCTCAAGAAAAAGATCGTTTACATCCCACATTCAATCTCATTTCTATTGGCTCTACCTTGAAAACACATTCAGAATGTGACCACTCTTCATCACTACCAAAGCTATACTCCTAGTCAGCTACGGTGGTTAACAGCAATTCCATACTGGTCTCTCATTTTTTCTATCTGTCCTTCTACAGCCTGTCTTCCATAGGCTACTAAAATTATCTTTTAAAATAAATCAGTAGAGAATTTATTTTTAAATCTCTTATCGCAAGTCGGGGACCCTGTCACTGTGGCAGCTCAGGTTGCTGCTGTGGCGAAGGTTCAGTCTCTGGCCCAGGAACTTCCACATGTTGTAGGCGAGACCAAAAAATAAATAAATAAATCACTATGTGCGGTGTGGTATCCTGGATTGTGTCCTGGAAGAGTAAAAATACATTCATGGAAAAGCTGGTAAAATCTGAATAAAGTCTGCAGTTTAGGCACTAGTAATGTAAGAGTGTTAACACCTTAGTTTTGACAAGTGTAACATGGTTAAGTTTTGTACATGGTTATGTAAACTGTGTTACTTAACAGTTTAATTTTTTTTTTTTTGTCTTTTTAGGGCCAAACTCACGGCATATGGAAGTTTCCAGGCTAGGGGTCCAATTGGAGCTGTAACTGCCAGCCTACACCACAGCCAAAGCAACATCAGATCTGAACCAGCGTCTGCGACGTACACCACAGCTCATGGCAACACTAGATCCTTAATCAACTGAGTGAAGCCAGGGATCGAACCTGCATCCTCAGGGTTTCTAGTCAGATTCGTTTCCACTGAGCTATGATGGAAACTCCAGTTTTCTTTAGTGTTATATGAGAATTCTCTCTACTAATTTTGTAACTTTTCTGTAAATCTAAAATTATTCCAAAATAAAAAATTTATTTTTGGAGTTCCCATCATAGTTCAGTGGTAATGAACCTGACCAGTATCCATGATGATATGGGTTCGATCCCTGGCCTCGCTCAGTGAGTTAAGGATCCAGCATTGCCGTGAGCTGTGGTGTAGGTCGCAGACAAGGCTCAGACCCCATGTGGCTGTGGCCAGTAGCCATAGCTCCGATTCAACTCCTAGCCTGGGAACTTCCATGTACCATGGGTGCGACCCGAAAAAGACCAAAGAAAAAGTTTATTTTTAGGTGGCCTAGCAGGTTAAGGATCCTAGTTAAGGATCTAGTGACTGCTACGGTTTGGGTCACCACTGTAGTATGCATTCAGTGCCTGGCCCAGGAACTTCTGCATGCAGTGGGATCCAAGCCGCGTCCACGGCCTGCACCACGGGTCATGGCAACACGGGTTCTTTAACGCACTGAGTGAGGCCAGGGATCAAACCCACATCCTCATGGATCCTAGACAGGTTCGTTAACTGCTGAGCCACAAAGGGAACTCTACAGCTTTAATACAAGAGAAACTCAAAGCCGAAAGATGGTTCTTTGAAAAGATTTATACAATTTATAAACCCTTAAAAATATTAAGTCATGCCACTCTTGTGCTCAAAAGCCTGTTTACTGTCTTGGTAAGTAAAATTCAAATCCCTAATTGTGGCTTCAGGCCCCTATATTTTCTGACCCACTACCTCTGTGATCTGGCTTCCTACCCCTTTCTTCCTTTGTTCTAGTTGACCTATAGGTATGCGTCCCCACTGGGACCCTTGCGCTTTTTCCTTCTTCTTTTAGTGCTCTTCCCCCAGATACTTGCATGGCTTACCCTTTCAGTTCATGAAGGTCTATGCTCAGTGTCATCTAATCAGAGAGCTCTTCTCTGACCATCTTGTTGGGAATAGTGACTATCATATTTATTCCTTATATTTTATACAGCTTTATTGAGATACAATTTATAGACCATAAAATTTACTCACTGAATGTGTACAGGTCAGTGATTCTTTTAGCAAATACATAGTTATTTGTCACCACAGTCCAGTTTTAGAACATTTTCATCACTCCCAAAGGTTTTCATGTACTACTTTTCAGTTATTCCCCATGCCCATCTTCAGCCGCAAACCACTGCTGATCTGATTCCTGCTTTGATAGATTTGCCTTTAATGGAGATTTCCTGTAAATGGAATGATACCCTTTGTCATCTTACATATCTGATTTCTTTCATATATCATACTGTTTTTAGGCTCTGTCTATGTTGTATGTATACATAGCTTTGGGTTTTTTTTTAATTGCTGAATATTTCCATTGTATGGATATACCACATTTAGTTTATTCAGTCATACAATAACTGAGCTTTTGATTGTATAGTTTTTGATTATTATGATGAATGCTGCTGTAAACATTCATGAATAAGTCTTTGTATGGATGTATGTTTTAATTTCTCTTAGGTAGGTTTATGAGAGAGGTCAGGAAATTGCAAAAGTTTTGATTCCTCCTGGTCTTGGTTTTTTGGTAATAAGATGTCAATTTGTTTCATTAAAATGAAGATAGGATGGCAGTAGGGACTTTGAGGCAAGGAGTAATAGTTTAGCCTCCTATTCCAAGGGGAATGGGAAAGAGCTGACCAAGGGCTTGTAAAAAGAATGTTAAGTGGCATACAGGTGCTTGCTGAAATTGGAGACTGTTGGATTTTTATGGTTGTGAGATTTTCTTTAGTTTTCAACTGCCTGGTAGAGGAAGCAGCGAGAGAAGTCTCTGAGCTCCAGGAACAGGTTTGATCAGAATGAGAGTGTGAAGGTTGAAAGCAAAGAAGATTATTATCAGAATATGATATCATCGGAGTTCCCGTTGTGGCTCAGTGGTTAATGACTCCAACTGGGAACCATGAGGTTGTGGGTTCGATCCCTGGCCTTGCTCAGTGGGTTAAGGATCTGGCATTGCCATGAGCTGTGGTGTAGGTTGCAGACGCGGCTCAGATCCCGCGTTGCTGTGGCTGTGGCATAGGCAGCGGCTATACCTCCGATTGGATCCCTAGCCTGGGAACCTCCATATGCCGCGAGTGTGGCCCTAGAGAAGGCAAAAAGACAAAAAAAAAAAAAAAAAAAAAAGTGATATTGTAGTTAAGATTCTGATAGGGTAATTTGGGGGTTGAAGATGCTGTGAATTTTCCACATTTATGTGATTGAGGCTTCTTATAGGATATAAGGTAGAAAGTCAAACAAATGTCCAGAGCAAAAATAAGGCAGGTAGTAGGGGAAATAACTGCATGTCGGTGGCAAGGCCTGATCAGTCAGTCAGGGGTCAAGTCAGGCAACAGAAAGTATAGTAGTTATTTTAATAGGGAAATTTAAAGAATTGTTAATCAGTAAAAGGTAATTATTATAAGGAGTAAAAGAGGACTAAAGCGACAATTGTCATATTGTGGCTCATATGCCAAATCTGGCCAGTTGCCCGTTTTTGTAAATAAAGTTTTATTGGAACACAGTTTTAATGGAACTCGTTCATATATGTATTATCTATGTCTATTTTCACACCCTAATAGCAGAGTTAAATTGTGACAGAGACTGGCCCATAAAAGCTAAAATATTTGCTATCTGATCTTAAAAATACCAACCTTGCTTTAAGGGGTCCAGAAGTAACAGGTGCAAAGAAGCAGCTATCAGCTCTAGGTTGAGGAACAGTGGTTAGTAAAGGAACTTTGAGGACTTGTGATAGAGCCTCTCCCCTAATCCTAATCTGAAATCCAGGCTCTGAAGAGAAGGCTATGGCTATCACAGGAACCCACTGACTGTCTATGGCAAAGAAACTTGGCGGAGCTGTCAGATTGGGAGAACATGGTCTGAGGTTGCAGCTGGAGCTGGTCTTGGAGGACCCACCACCACCACCACGCACACACTTTCTAGGCCTGCACTTGTGGCATTTAGAAGTTCCCAGGCTAGGGGTCGAATCAGAGCTATAGCTGCCAGCCTACGTACGCCACAGCCACAGCAATGTGGGATCTAAGCCATATCCGCAACTTACACCACAGCTCACAGCAACTCCGGATTCTTAATCCACTGAGCAAGGCCAGGTATCAAACCCGCATCCTCATGGTTATTAGTCAGGTTCGTTACCCCTGAGCCACAATGGGAACTCTCATGCTGAATTGTAAAATGGAGGACTGGAACCCTGATGAGAAAGAAGTATCATCTTGCTGCTATTGCCTTTGAGTGTCCCTTCAGTGCCCTCTATTGACAAAACCTAATATTGTACTGTTAAAGGAGAAATGTTTATAAGGTCTAGTTCTGGTATCACAAAGCAGAGGAAAGAAGGGTGGATTTGGAACTAATAAACAATAAATTTATAACTGGCACATAAAAAAAGAGAATAGTGTAGGAGAATGGCATGGGCCTCAAAACTGTAAAGGTTTTTGCCCAAAGTTGGAGAAGCAGAAGTAAGCAGAAATACAAGTCAAGTAAGCAAAAATGGGGGCCTTCAGGCCCTGAGGTCTGCAAGATAATTGAGAAAATGAGGTAGTTTAATTTAAGCATGACGGTGAAGAGAATATTTGGTTTATGGTAGCCAAGCCTCAAAGGAGAGGTGGTACAGTACTGTGTTTCAGTTCAATCTAACAGTACTTGACATTTGTTCGGCATAAATATTTGATGAATTAATTTGTTATGTAAGAATGTTTCTTAATGAGATATGTACTTTAAAATGATGACGGGGTAGAGAAGTATTTTTATTTATTTATTTTTGTTGTTGTCTTTTTTGCCTTTTCTAGGGCTGCACCCGCGGCGTATGGAAGTTCCCAGGCTAGGGGTCAAATTGGAGCTGTAGCCGGCAGCCTACGCCAGAGCCACAGCGTCTGCAACCTACACCACAGCTCACGGCAACGCCGGATTGTTAACCCACTGAGCAAGGCCAGGGATTGAACCCACAACCTCATGGTTCCTAGTCGGATTTGTTAACCACTGAGCCATGACGGGAACTCCGAGAAATATTTTTAAATCATTTTCATCAGGTAAATTATTTTATAATATATTTGTACATATGTACCTTTTTTTTTTTGCTTTTTAGGGCCCCACCTACAGCATATGGAGTTTCCCAGGCTAGGGGTCAAATCAGAGCTGTAGCTGCTGGGCTACACCACAGCCACAGCAACTTAGGATCAGAGCGTGTCTGCATCCTTAACCCACTGAGGAAGACCAGGGATCAAACCTGCGTCCTCATGGATGCTAGTCAGATTCATTAACTGCTGAGCCATGACAGTAACTCCTGTACATACATATTTTTGAATCATTGTGAAATGACCTCTGGTTGGATAGTATAGAGGGATTGTCCTTATGGAAGTTTCTTCATCAGACAAAAGAGATGGTTGAATAGATGCAAGCGATCCTAGAAAAGCTGACTCATTGTTAGTAACTGTTGCCCAGTGTTGTTAATTTGTGACCAATCTCTGAACAACTTGGTTTTTTGCAGGAGAGTAGGAAGCGTTGATGTTTTTAATGTGGAAATTATTCCCAAATGAAAGTTAAAAAAAATAACTCCAGCGTTTTCAATGATTTTGTAATTTGTTAGTAATTTATTGCTTTTGCTTCTAATTCTAATAAATTAATGACATTTTCATGTGAATAATTGTGTCAGGCAATGTGAAAATTAACCAGGCCTGCTTTTCCTACTTCATAATAAATTATGTAATTGAAAAGCTATCTTGTTTCTTTTCTTTTTCATCACAAGAAAGTAAAGTATATCTGTGCTTAAGCACTGTCTAAAATGTCTAGTTTTTTACTTCCATCTCTGAAATTGATCCTTTAAATTCCGCATGCTTGTTTTTTTTTCTTTCTGTTTTTAAAGAACCAGCACAGAGCAGTAGACCAAGTAATTAAAGCTGTAAGAAAAATCTGTAGTGCTTTAGACGGTGTAGAGACTCTTGCCATTACAGAATCGGTGAAGAAGCTGAAGAGAGCAGTTAATCTTCCAAGGAGCAAAAGTGCTGAAGTGAGTATTTTTTAGTAATTAGCATCTTATCACATGCAAATATGTACTTAAGTGAGCATCTCTTATTTAAACCAGAAGTTTTTTGCTTCTGCTAGACAAAATGTTACTGTTTTAATTTTAGCCTTTATTTTTGAGCTGTTTTGGTCACTCAACGTGTTAAAGTGGGGAATTCCTAAGAGAGTGGGCTCCCTTAGGAGGAACTTTGGGAGAGCTGACGGTGACGAGGTGGATGCCCAACTGAACTTTGTGTGTATAGAGGAGAAACTCACAAAAATGAGTTGGCTGGGGGTTTTTAAGGTAGATACTGCACCTTAAAAAAAAAAGGACCTGGTTACTAAAGCTGCATTTCTCCCTCTGGATGGAAGTGTCCAGGATTGTCAGTGGGGGAAGTTCTACTTTGGACTATACCTCATTTTGATTCGGGAGACCCAGAAGCCTCAAGTAATAGCGACTTAAATTGCCTCAGAAGCAACTAGGTTAAGTTTCTAGATATCATATTGTTGCATTTGGTAAGTGTTCTTCCCAGGTATTTCCATGGGGATTTAAGTAACTTTGTTCATAGCTCTGACTGGAAGGATGAGCGAAGGATCACAAGACATGATAAATTTAAAGAAAGGAAAAGTTATATTAATGGTGTTCCTCAATAGATGTCTAGGAGATTCATTCTCACAGCCTATCCATATGATATATAGAAATTCGGTTCTTTGTTTTTTTGTTTTTTTTTTTGTTTTTTAGGGCCACACTCACAGCATGTGGAAGTTCTCAGGCTAGGAGTCAAATCAGAGCTGCCGCTGCCATAGCCATAACCACATGGGACCTGAGCCACATCTGTGACCTACACATCTCATGGCAACACTGGATCCTTAACCTGCCAGGTGAGGCCAGGTATCAAACCCACATCCTCGTGGATACTAGTCGGGTTCTTAACCCACTGAGCAACAATGGGAACTGTGGTTCTTTCATTTTTTTGTTTGCTTTTTCCTTTCTTACTGTGTGCTTGTTTTAGAAATTTAAAAAATATATCTGAAATCATTTGGAGGTGATAAACTGCCACGGTCCTGATGTCTGAGGCTTCTGTTTATTATATTCATTTGTTAAATAAAGGAGCAGAGAGCAGGAAGAGAGTTCAGTTTAAATAATTATACGAGGAGTTCCCGTCATGGCTCAGTGGTTAGCGAACCCGACTATCATCCACGAGGACGCCAGTTCAATCCCTGGCCTCACTCAGTGGGTTAAGGATCCAGCGGTAGTGTGAGCTGTGGTGTAGGTCGCAGATGCGACTCTATCTTGCATTGCTGTGGCTGTGGTGTAGGCTGGCAGCTAGAGCTCCGATTGGACCCCTAGCCTGGGAACCTCCATATGCCACAGGCGCAGCCCTAAAAAGACAAAAATAAATACATAAATAATTATACGAGATTTTTTGAGACACTAAATGTTAATAAGTAGAGTTCTAGTTTCTTTAAGGATATTTTTATGCAAATAGTAGAGCAAGTAATGAAAAATAAAATACTGTACGTACTAGTGTATATATCACTTTGGGGTTTCAAATCTTAATTACTAATTGGTTTAAGAAGGATTTTGCTGAGTTTCTATATTTTGCAGTACTTTTCACTTACTCTGTGATTTTCTTGATATTAAAAATGATCTTTTGGGAGTTCCTTGGTGGCTCAGCAGGTTAAGGATCCAGTGTTGTCACTTCCTTTTTTTTTTTTGTCTTTTGTCATCTTAGGGCAGCACCCGCGGCATATAGAGGTTCCCAGGCTAGAGGTCGAATTGGAGCTACAGCTACAGTTGCCGACCTACACCAGTCCACAGCTCATGGCAACACCGGATCGTTAACCTGCTGAGCGGTGCCAGGGATCAAACCCGCAACCTCATGGTTCCTAGTCGGATTCATTAACCGCTGTGCCGTGATGGGAACTCCCCGTGTTGTCACTTCTGTGGCTGTGGTTACTGCTGTTGTGTGAGTTTGATTCCCTAGACTGGGAACTTCTGCATGTCACAGGTGTGGACATAAATAAATAAAATTTTAAAATAAAAATAATCTGGTTGATTTGAGATATTCACTTTCTTTTTACATTCTTTTTTATTGCTTTATTCTGCAGACACTTGGGAGGTTTCTCTTGTGAAGGATTTCTTTGACATAGAATTTAATACATGTACTGAAATTAAAAGTAAACATTTTAGATTACATCATGGGCGATTTTCTGACTAATTTGTATGTGTGTGTGCAGGTGACTTCACTGTCTGGAGGAGATGCTAGCAAGAGTTCAACAAGGGGTATGCATTTAAGTTCTTTAAATTTTAGGGGTAATTGTTGCTTTTTCAAAGAACTATGTTAGCAATTTCTTTAAATCTAGGCTCACTGAATCCTGAAAATCCTGTTAAAGTAAGCATGGACCAATTAACTGCAGCAGTTTATGATCTTCTCAGACTCCATGCAAATTCTAGTAGGGGTTCTATAGACTGTGCCCAAAGTAACAGGATCATCAAGGAAGCATGGACCGCAACGGAACAGCTCCAGTTTACAATTTTTGCTGCACATGGAATTTCAAGTAGCTGGGTGTCAAAGTAAGTAATTATTTAAAAGAAAATGTGCATAGCTTTCCCTAGAAGCTAATCTAATCTTGTAAAATATCAGCATTTGATGTTTATTTTGGTATTTAAGTGGATGACACAAGAACCACCAGGTACCTTTGTGGTTTTCATAATAATTACAGAGATGGTTGATACTATTCTGGTAAAAAAAAAAAAAAGTCTCTCTCACTGCATACAGAAGAGACAGGAAAATATGTTTAAATTTACAAGGGCAAATGGTAGTTAATAAATTAGTTAATTTATGACTGCTATTTCTGCTTTTACTTTAGAACCAAAGTAATTTGAAACAGTGTAATGGGACTAGACTTCAGCACATTTTTTTTCTTCTTTAGTAGTTTACACTTTACTATTTGTTAGACTTTGAAGTCTACAAGAGCATATTTCTTCTGTTGAATTCCTCATATGGGTTTTTTCTTTTTGATTTTTTTTGTCAGTGCCGTAAAGTTTGGAAATGACCACTATAAACTGAATTGACTGAATTAAATAGTTTTAATGAAAGAGTTTTATAATGGTTTAATGCTATAAAATAAAGCTTAGTGATAACAAACATAAATTTGGCTTTAGAACATAAACTGAGTATTAGATAATATAATGACTTGAAAGTGGTATATTCATTCGATAAATATTTACTGAGCACCAGCTGTGGACAGTACTCTTAGAACTAGGGATTCAGTAGTAAGGGCAGCAAAAATATCTTTGCCCTCTTGGAACTTGCATTTAAATGGTTACTACTGCTGTCTAAAGATATTTCATTTCCTTAAATAGTTAAGGGATAATGTTCTCCACATACTCCATAGAAAAACATGTACATACACAAATTTAGTGACACTAATACCACATTGTTAGTCAGCTATAGCCCAGTAAATTTTTTTAAAAAATTTGGGGACACTAATGAGGAGAACAAATACTCAGTAGAAGACAGTACAAAAACTGCAGTGATAATTAAGACGGAGAGAAAATTAATGCAATGCTGAAGTAAAAACGGACAAGTAGAGGTGCAGAAAAGCAGTCGAATAGTTAACTATGTGAACCAGTGAAATTAGATTTGAAATATATTTCGAATGATTACTAGATTGTCAGAACGAAATGGCTAAGCCTAGTAGTAAGTTGGGATACTAGTAGAATACAGTTTTACTGGACCAAATACTCCTGCCCTACAAGATCTTCTGACTGTATTACTCAGCTCGGTACTTGTAGAGGTTGCTGTGCAGTGAAAGAATACAATAACATCTGTCCCCGTGGATGGAAGTCTCTTAATAGATTGGGAAGATTGGCTCCATGCAAGTCAGACTCATCTATCATTAATATGCTTAACTGACTCTATTTTAGTGGCTTAGCAAAGGAAAGTGGCATCTAGGAAAGATAATGTTTGTACTCTTTCTTTCTAGAATTTACTTAGAAGTGAATAATTATTCACTGTCATTAACTAAATCTTTTTAAATTTATTTTCATTTAACTAAAATCTAAAGCTAGTAAATAACTGAACACAAAATTGAGATAAATTCTCCAGCTGATATCAATATGGCGCCTTAGGGATATATGTTCCCTTCTGTGTTCCCTTTGCTAGACCTCTTCTCTATTTTTATAGGATTTGCAATAGTTAAGTTTTAGATGTTTATCCAAGAATTCAAGTGAAATGGTAACCAAATTATTTCAGATAATAGTCACTTTTAGGGAAGAATGGCTAATGCCAAATATTTGATTAGTTAACTAATTTGTATTATCAAATTAAACTCTTTTTTCAGTTATGAAAAATACTACCTGATATGTTCTTTGACCTACAATGGAAAGGATCTTTTTAAACCTATTCAATCAAAGAAGGTTGGCACTTATAAGAATTTCTTCTATCTTATTAAGTGGGATGAACTGTAAGTGAAATTTCTGGCTTTTTATTTTTTCAGTATGCCCTATTTTTTCCATGTATGCACCCAAGTTTTCATTTTTATTATAATTTCCATTAAAACTTACTAAATTCTCATTGGTATCTTAAGGTCTTTTCTAAATTTAATCCTACAAAACAGACCAAAATTCTTATTTACAAATCTGAAATACTCTTAAATCTTTATATTGTTAAATTGCAGAAACATACCATTAATTATTCCTAGGCTCTGTCAAGTTAAAATTGCATATAAATCTAGAAAGATGGTGTTTTATAACATTGCTTTAGTTTAGTATGTATTCTGTAGCACTGAATATATAAAGCCTAGTTCTTGGTTAACAGCTTTTTAAAATTATCTTAAATCCATGTACAAGGTGATATTTTATACTGTTAATATTTTTTTAAATATTGTTTTTATTTTTTTAGGTTTTTATTTTTTCTATTATAGTTGATTTACATTGTTCTGAAAAATATTTTTTTAAACTAAGGGAATGCTTTCATTATTTAGACATATAGGTAATTTCTGAAACTTGTTATTCTGCATTTATTAAATGGTTTTCTATTTTTCTTTTTTTTAATTACAAAGATAGCACATGTCTATGAAAGCAATCAAATAATACAAAAGTGCATATGGGTAAAAAGTGTCACTTTGCTTTCAGCACTTACCATCTCATGGCTCCTCAAAGTGACTGCTGTTGGCCTTCTGTGTCCTTTCATATTTGAAAGGAAAAGAAAGAAAGTACTGTTGAGGGTTCCCTTGTGGTCCAGTGGGTTAAGGATCCGGCATTGTCACTGCACTGACTTGGGTCACTGCTGTGGCACGGGTTCGATCCCCAGCTGGTACAGTGGGTTAAGGATTCAGCATTGCCGCAGCTGCAGCTTGGATTCGATCCCTGGCCCAGGAACTTCCCTATACTCTGGGTGTGGCTGGGAAAAAAAAAACAAAACACTGGTAAACATATATGTGTTTATCTGTGTATGTATGTTGTGTACAAATATCCCTAATCAAGAGATAATCATTCATCTAGCTTTTCCTAAGGAAAATAAAAATGACTGTTATTTTAACTAAAAATGCAGAAATTGACATTGTCTTAAGTAAAAGCACTAAGGATGGTTTGAAGAAAGAAATGTTATATGTTTGAAATTTTAATGAAATTTATTTAAGATTTTTATATGTTAGCCAAACTTGCTACTTAATTTAAGTAAAGCTTATTCAGGGTTAACGGTTATTTGATAAATCAAATAACATACCTAAAATTGTCAGTCTCATTAAATGGTTAAACTTCGATACTCAGTCTAATTTGTTTTTTCTATTAATACATTTTCCCCTCCATAGAATCATTTTTCCCATCCAGATATCACAATTGCCATTAGAATCACTTCTTCACCTTACTCTTTTTGGAATTTTAAATCAGAGCAGTGGAGGCTCCCCTGATTCTAATAAGCAGAGAAAGGGGCCAGAAGCTTTGGGCAAAGTTTCTTTACCTCTTTTTGACTTTAAACGGTAAGTGTTATTGATTTGTAGTGATGAATTACTGTGGACACACCTGCCACATCAGAGTGAGCTAGAGAATGGGGTGGGGAACAGTGACATACATGATGAGATAATAAGCTACTTCATTTTTACCAGTGTGATTATAAAGGGGTCACTGCAGAGACACAGAGGAAACCAAAGTTATTCTGCTATAGTTTAAACATATCTATATGGGTATTCAAAGATTGGTTGTCGCTCACTGTTCCAAAAGAAAAGCAGTAGCCAGTTCATTCTTTAATTGTCATTTTTGCAAAGTTTTACATTACTGAATAATTCTCATGTGGTCTTACAAGTTTCTTTGATACACTTTTTTTTTAAATCCATTTTTCCTTTTCTTATCCCTTTCCCATCCTTCTCTAGTTTGAGTCTACAACTGCATATTATTCCCTTCTCTTTACATGACTGATCTACCCTACGAGCCCCTGGCCTCTAATCTTCAGAAGTCCCACATGGATACAAAACTTACTCATCTTTAAGGTCAAAGGAATTCTTTTTGAGCTTTATGTCTGCTAATAGACATTGGGATAGTATGATCTATTTGGCCTTTCAGCTGACTATTTTTATTATGTTTTAAAAAATAATATGTTCCAGGGCATTCCTATCGTGGCTCAGTGGTAGCAAACCCGACTGGGATCCATGAGGATGCAGGTTCGATCCCTGGCCTTGCTCAGTGGGTTAAGGATCCAGTATTGCCATGAGCTCTGCTGTAGGTCACAGACGTGGCTCAGTTTGTCTGTAGTATAGGCCAGCAGCTGTAGCTCCAATTCGACCCCTAGTCTGGAACTTCCATATGCTGCACCTGCAGCTCTAAAAAGAAAAAAAAAATTCCATGAGACTTTAAACATTTTCCTAAATGAAAAAAAAAAAGAATTTAGTAAGTTTGGGATGTTTGATATAGCACGTGATAAGGTTTTGGAGAGTGATAATGGACATTAGAATATTAAAACAGCTCTAAAGTTCTGTAGTCAAGAAACCTACTGTGGCAGTTCCCTGGTGGCTCAGTGGGTTGAGGATACAGTGCTGTCACTGCTGTGCCTTGGGTTGCTGCTGTGGAGTGGGTTCTATCCCTAGCCCAGGAACTTCCACATGTCATGTGCCTGGCCAATAATAAATAAATAAAATAAAAATAAGAATGCATTAATATAGCACAAATGAATCTACCCACAAATCAGAAACAGACTCCCAAACATAGAGAATAGACTTGTGGTTGTCAAGGGGGAGGAAGGAGAGAGTGGGATGAGGCGAGTTTGGAGTTAGTATATACAAACTATTACATTTAGAAGAGATAAGCAATGAGGTCCAACTGTACAGCAAAGGGAACTATATCCAGTCTCTTGGGATAGACCACGATGGAAGATAAGAAAGGGAATGTATTTTTATATGTACAACTGAGTCACTTTTTTGGACAGCAGAAATTGGCACAATATTGTAAATGAACTATACTTTAATTTTTTAAAAAAGAACATATTTAAAAAGCCTGTGGTGTTTAATAGCAATATTGCTATGATAGGAAACACTCAGATAGCATTTACTCTGTGCTAGGTATTAGTCTGAGTGCTATATACATAGCCTTGTATGTCTCAACAATGCTATTAAGGTAGGTGTTATTATCAACAAAAACAGAGAAACAAAGTGGCTTGCCTTAGGTTAGTTAATAAGTGGTCAGATTGGGATTTGCATCTAGGTAGTCTGGCCCCAGGGTCTGTGTTCTTAACTATTATCCTATATTGCTGTTTTCAAACTTATTTGATACTGTGGTCCTTTTTTTGTTCTAGAATGTATCTTGAAACATTGTGACCCATGGGACAGTTTGGGAAATGATTTCATAACTGATCTGTTTAACCTGCAATAAAACAAAAAATAAGAGTGGAAAAATTCTACTAATCTAGTTCTACTTCCTTTTTCCTCTGAAATGGCAAACCCAGTTTAATTTTACAGCAATCACTTTTAAAATTATGTAGAGTTTGAAACATTGACTTCATAAGTTTTAATTTTGAATATTCTTTTCCTATGTGCTTAAACCTAGCATTTATTCATATATTTTTCTTTTCTTTTACTCACTTCCTTCATATTTGAGGTGGCAATGTTAAAATTTTTTTATTCTCTACCTTTTATTGGGCTCAATTTTTTTTTTTTTTAAGTGCCACACCTGTGGCATATGGAAATTCCCAGGGTAGGGGTTGAATCAGAGCTGCAGCTGCTGGCCTACACCACAGACACAGCAATATGGAATCCAAGCCACGTATGTGACCTACACCTCAGCTCATGGCAATGCCGGATGTGGTAATGCCAATAAATGCCGTTAATGCTCTCTAGTTGTCAACCAAAAAACATCTCCAGACATTGCCAATATCCACAGGGGTCAAAAGCATTCTTGATTTAAAGCTGTAATTATCAGAGTTCCCTGGTGGCTCAGCAGTTAAGGATCCAGCATTGTCACTGCTGCCTGTTTAAAACCATTGTTATAAACTCTTCTGGAACTTTATAATGGATGGTTTAGACTGATAGCACTTAAACTGATTCTCTTAAAATTACAGAAAGAGAACTATAGCAAACAATGTGTGTCACTTTATTTGATACATCTGGAACTAGTAGTATACTAGTAAAAAAAAGAAACTCCTCCATCTTTTTTTTCTTTTTTTCTCTTCTTTTTAGGGCCGCACCTGCTGCATCTGGAAGTTCCCAGGCTAGGGGTCAAATTGGAGCTGTAGCTGCCAGCCAGTGCCACAGCCACAGCAGTGCAGGATCTGAGCTGCATCTGCTACCTTTGACATGGTTTGCAGCGAACTCTGGATCCTTAACCCACTGAGCAAGGTGAGGGATTGAACCTATATCCTCATGGATACTGCTTGGGTTCTTAACCCTCTGAGCCACATGGACACTCCTAATAAAAGTTTATTTACAAAACCAGTCTAGAGAATTAAAAGATACTTAAAAAGACATATCAATCAATGCAAGTGTTGGATCTTACTTGGATCCTTATTTAAACTAACCGACTATTAAAAACAAAAAAATTGGAGTCCCTGCTGTGGTGCAGTGGATTAAGAATCCAACTGCAGCAGCTTTGGTCGCTGTGGAGGTACAAGTTTGATCCCCAGCCTAGGGCAGCAGGTTAAAGGATCTGGCCTTGCTGCAGCTGTGGCGTAGGTCACAGCTGTGGCTCGGATTCAATCCCTCACCTGTGAACTTCCATATGCCGTGTGTGTGGCCATAAAATTAAAAAAAAAAATTATGAGACAATCAGAAATTTGAACGCTGACTATATAGGTGATAACTTTAAGTAATTTTTAAAAATTATTTCATTATAATTATGTTTAAAATGTTTATCATTTAGAGATACGTAAATGTATTTACAGATAAAATAATATTAGAATTTGTCTTTAAATACTGTAGTTGAGGGTAAGTTTGGTTCTAAAATAAAATATAATGTGTCAAAAATTTAAACCATGCACCTATAGTGAACTAATCTATGATAAAGGAGGCAAGAATATACAGTGGAGAAAAGAGTCCCTTCAATAGGTGGTGCTGGGAAAACTGGACAGCTGCATGTAAAAGAATGGAATTAGAACACTTCCTAACACCATACACAAAAATAAACTCAAAATGGATTAAAGACCTAAATATAAGAGTGGGTACTAGGGAGTTCCCGTTGTGGCTCAGCAGTAACAAACCCAACTAGTATCCATGAGGACGCAGGTTTGATTCCTTGCCTTGCTCAGTGGGTTAAGGATCCAGCGTTGCCGTGAGCTTTTGTGTAGGTCAGACGCAGCTTGGATCTGGTGTTACTGTGGCTGTGGCATACATAGGCCGGCAGCTGCAGCTCCAATTTGACCCCTGACCTGGAAATTTCAATGTGCCACGGGTGCAACCCTAAAAAGACCAAAAAAAGAAAGAAAAAAAAAGACTGGATACTATAAAACTCTTAGAGGAAAACATTGTCTGAACACTCTCTGGTATAAACCACAGTAATATCTTCTCAGATCCACCTCCTACAGTATTGACAACAAAATCAAAAACAAATGGACCTAATTGAACTTAAAAGTTCTTGCACAGCAAAGGAAACCCTAAACAAAATGAAAAGACAACCCACAGATTGGGAGAAAATATTTGCAAATGAAGTGACTGACAAGGGATTAATCTGCAAAATATATAAACATCTACAGCTCAATTCCAAAAGAAAACCAAACAACCTCATCAAAAAATGGACAGAAGAGCTAAACAGTTTCCAAAGAAGATATACAGATGGCCAAAAAACATGAAAAGATGTTCAACATGACTAATTACTAGAGAAATGCAAATCAAAACTACTATGAGGTACCACCTTACACCAGCCGGAATGGCCATTATCAAAAAGTCTACAAAAAACAAATGCTGCAGAGGGTGTGGAGAAAAGGGAACCCTATTACACTCTTGGTGAGAATGTACATTGGTATAACTGCTATGGAAAACAGTATGGAGATTCCTCAGAAAACTAAAAATAGAATTACTGTTTGATGGCACAATCCCACTCCAGGGCATCTATCCAGAGAAAACCATGACTCAAAAAGGTATATGTACTCCAGTGTTTGTTGCAGCACTATATACAATAGCCAGGACATGGAAGGAACCTAAATGTCCATCAACAGAGGAGTAGACAAAGAAGATGTACAAATAACAGTGGAATATTACTCAGCCATAAAAAAGGAATGAAATGGCATTTGCAGCAACATGGATTGACTTAGAAATTACCATGCTAAGTGAAGTTAAACAGCGAGAGAGTAACGTCATATGCTGTCACTTATATGTGGAATCTATAAAAAGCATACAGTGAACTTCTTAGCAGAACAAATACTCACAGGTTTTGAAAAACTTATGGTTTCCAAAGGAGACAGGTTAGGGGTGGGGAGAGGGATGGGTTGGGGATTTGGAATGGAAATGCTATAAAATTGGGTTGTGATGGTCGTTATACAGCTATAAATGTAATAAAATTCACTCGGTTAAAAAATTTAAACACTGTTAGGCTGCTACTGAAAACATGGAAGTCTAGAGTCTAGTTTGGGAAAAGATATTTGCTGTTTGAATAAAATGAACAAAGTTTGATTAAATTTAGTTTCCTGCTTTTGTATATCATGTTATTTATTTATTTATTTATTTATTTATTTATTTTCAGAAATTCTGTGTAGGGAATTCCCATCATGACTCAGTGGTTAACGAATCCGGCTAAGAACCATGAGGTTGTGAGTTTGATCCCAGGCCTTGCTCGGTGGGTTAAGGATCCGGCGTTGCCATGAGCTGTGGTGTAGGTTGCAGATGCGGCTTGGATCCAACATTGCTGTGGCTGTGGCGAAGGCCGGCAGCTACAGCTCCTGTTAGACCCCTAGCCTGGGAACCTCCATATGCCGCAGGTGCGGCCCTAGATAAGGCAAAAAGACCAAAAAAAAGAAAAAGAAATTCTGTGTAAAGGTGTATCAGTGTCCCTACTGATAAATATTTTTAATTTCAATAGGCCATTAATTGGTAGTTTAGGTCAAGGGTCAGCGTACTCCAGCCCACTGCCTATTCTTTTTTTGCTGGTTTGTTTTACAGCCAAACCTACGGCATATGGAAATTCCAGGCTAGGGGTCAAATTGGAGCTGCAGCGGCCAGCCCGTTCCACAGCCACAGCAATGCCAGATCCAAGCCACATCTGCAACCTACACCACAGCTTGTGGCAACACCAGGTCCTTAGCCCACTGAGCAAGGCCAGGGATCGAACCCACGTTCTTACAGAGACAATGTCAAGTCCTTAACCAGCTGAGCCACAACAGGAACTCCCACTGCCTTTTGTTTTTTTTAAATAAATACAGTCCAAGTATTTTTTTTTTTTTTTGTCTTTTTGCCTTTTTTATGTAGAGCTGCACCCGCGGCATATGGAGGTTCCCAGGCTAGGGGTCTAACAGGAGCTGTAGCTGCCTGCCTTCGCCACAGCCACAGCAACGCGGGATCTGAGCCGTGTCTGCAACCTACACCACAGCTCACGGCAACGCCAGATCCTTAACCCACTGAGCAAGGCCAGGGATTGAACCCGCAACCTCATGGTTCTTAGTCGGATTCACTAACCACTGATCCACGAAGGGAACTCCCAGTCCAAGTATTTTAAATGTATTGTTCATGGCTACTGTGGCACGATAATACCAGAGTTGAGTCTGTGACAGAGATCGTGTAGTCCAGAAAGCCCAAAATTTTGCTGTCTGGCCCTTTGCAGAAAAAGTTTGCTGCCCTCTGGTCTAGGGCACGGATGTAACTTCTCATCCCAAATGATTATTGCTTTGTCACAAAGTAGGTATTGGTTTTCTTGACTTGTGTTTTTGTTCTTATGGTAAAAGTCAAGGAGAAGTGATGTAATTCAAACCACCACATTCCTTTATAAATGATCTTCAAAGACTTCGAAATTCACCTTCCAACTTATAGACGTTGTTTTTGAGACAGGTGACTCTGAGACTTTACCCATCTTGCCTTCTATCCTGAACCCCATTTCTCCCAGGATATGTTGTATCATCTTCCCTCCTTTTGTTCTAACTCCCACACTATAGTACATTTATCTGAAGTAAAAATACACTATGGAGTTCCTTCTTATATGTCCTTAAAGATGATATTCTTTATATATAGAGGATGCTTAATGTTTGAATATTAACATTTCCAATTCATTACCATGTGCTGAGAGTTTTAAATTAATTTTTAAAATAGAAACCACAGTATTCTTCTGTTTACATTCCTGAAGGTTTTTAACATGTGGAACTAAGCTGCTGTATCTTTGGACTTCCTCACATTCAAATCCTATTCCTGGAACAGTCCCCCCAAAAGGATATGTGATGGAAAGAATCGTGTTGCAGGTAATGATACTTCCTGACCTATGAAGAGGTTTACATTTGAATTTCTTTATAAAAAGTATATGTTGGAGATCCCTGTTGGCGCGGTAGGTTAAAGATTTAACATTGTCACTGCCGTGGCTTTGGTCACAGCTTTGGTACAGATTCAGTGCCTGCCCCTGAAACTTTTGCATGCCATGGGCACAGCCAAAAAAAAAAAAAAAAGTGTATAGCATGATCTGTGTTGTTACTAAAGAAGCCTAATTGATCTTGTTTCAATCTTGGTATTTATTTTTAATTTAAATGTTAATAAACCATTTTCTACTTCTGAGAAACAGTAAAAGACACGCTTGTACCAATCCCAAGTAATATATGTGCTGTTGAGAATTACCAGCAATGGTAATCACTTTTTTTGGGGGGGGGGCTTTTTCTAGGGCCACTCCAGTAGGAATTTCCCAGACTAGGGATTGAATTGGAGCTACAGCTGCCAGCCTATGCCACAGCCACAGCAACGTGGGATCCAAGCTGTGTCTGTGACCTACACCACAGCTCATGGCAACGCCGGATCCTTAACCTACTGAACAAGGCCAGGGATCTAACCTGTACCCTCATGGATACTAGTCGGATTCGTTACTGCTGAGCTACGGTGGGAACTCCGGCAATCATTTTTAACAAAAGTACAAGAAGCGTTAATTTAATATTTGATGCTATCACCCTGATGGCTAAGAAAAATCGAGGACAAGTTAATGTAGCAAATATGTAGACTATTCAGCTATAACTTGGTCAACTTCTGTTAATTTTTAAGGTTGATTTTCCCTCTCCTACATTTGATATCATTTATACCACTCCTCAAGTTGACAGAAGCAGTATACAGCAACACAACTTAGAAACATTGGAGAATGATGTAAAAGAGAAGCTTCTTGATATTCTTCACAGAGACTCGTCGCTCGGGTATGCTCCTTTGATTCTGTTTTGCTTGGATATCTCTTACAATGTAAAGTTCAGGTTAATATTTTATTAAGTACCTGACTTATTCATGATTTAGCAGTGTTCCTGATGTGAAAAGTTTTTTTTCTTTTTTAAAAAAAATTATTAATTTTATCACTGTACCCACGTCAAATGGAAGTTCCCGGGCCAGGAATTGAATCCAAGTTGCAGCTGTGATCTATGCCATGGCTGCAGCAACACCAAATCCTTTAACCCACTGTGCTTGGCCAGAGATTTAACCTACACCTCTGCAGCAATCTGAGCCACTGCAATCGGATTCTTAACCCACTTCACCACAGCAGGAACCCCTTTTTCTGTTTTTGTTTAAAAAGACTATGTAACTACCTAACATTTAGAAATTTGTACAAGCCAAACTTTTTACATAATCAAAAGGCAAGGGACAGATTAAGAATTGTATTTACAGTAAATATTGATAGATTAATTTCCTTAATATGTGAAGATACTTTTCTCTCTCTTTTGGCCACCCCACAGCATATGGAGTTCTCGGGCCAGGGATCAGATCTGATCCACAGTTGCAACTATGCCCCAGCTGTGACAACCTGGACCCTTAACCCACTGTGCTGGGCCGGGGATCAAACTGCCTTTTTAGTGCTGCAGAGGTACCACTGATCCCGCTGTGCCACATCAGGAACTCTAAGACACTTTTAATATAAGCAGAAAAAGCAACAACTCAGTGGTAGACAAAGAATATGAATAGATAAATCTTTGGAATAGAAAATAAGATGTTCAGGAGTTCCTATCACGGCTCATCAGAAATTAATCTGACTAGCATCTGTGAGGACGCAGGTTTGATCCCTGGCCTCACTCAGTGGGTTAAGGATTTGCTGTTGCCATGAGCTGTGGTGTAGGTCACAGATAACGGCTTGGATCTGGCATTGCTGTGGCTGTGGTGTAGGCTGGCAGCTGCAGCTCCGATTTGACTCCTAGCCTGAGAACTTCCATATGCTGCCAGTGTAGCCCTAAAAAGACCAAAAAAAAAGAAAAAAGATGTTCAGCAGCCTGTCATTAATTAAGAATTGTAAATTAATAGAACATAATCATTTTAAACTTCAGTTTGTTGAAAATTAAAATGTCTCATTATTTAAGTTGTTGATAGGATACAGAAAAATGAGAATTATACTGTTGGCAGAACTCTGAAAAGCTTTTGGAGAACAATTTGGGAAAATCTATTAAGGACACAATGTCTCGAGTCTGTGACCTAACGAAATTCTCCTTCCAGTTGGTTACAGTATATTTCAGAGAAAACAATTTGCTTATGGAGACAAGGATATTCATTGCAGTATTTATCTGGGTTATCGCAAAACTGCTAGGGAAGTTCATCATTAGGGGTTAATTTATGGAACATTTATACAACAGTACTATGTAACTATTAAGAATGAAGTTATAGGAGTTGTCTTGTGGTACAGTAGGTTAAGGATCTGATGTTATTGCAGCAGCTTGGGTTGCTGCTGTCATATGGGTTTGATACCTGGCCTGGGAAATTTCATATGCTGCAGGCAGAACGAAAAAAAAAGAAAAAAAACCTGAAGCCATAACTATACATACTAATATATAGTAAGATATGTTAAATGAAGAAAGCAAGAAGCAAAATAGTGTATATAATATGTTATCATTAACACGAAAAAAAAATCTACATACACCTTTGTAAAATGCTCTTCGGTACAAATTGAATACCTCTGGAAGGTCAGGCAGTTGCCACTGGGAGGGGAATTGGAAGGAGAGAGACTTAATTATCTACCTTTTTGCAATATTTGAATTTTTTTAGTAGTTCATGTGACTGAATACCTTTCAATTCAGCGCATGGATTATATACACAAATGTAGATAGATGGGGATTAGAACAGTGAAATGTTTCATTCACATAAACATTTGTCATTAATATTAAATTAGAATGCAAAACAAGTCCCTTTTATTTTGATTATTCTTCAAATGAGCTGTATCTTTGTCTTCAAAATTTTGCATTAGCATTTGTTGTGGGCATGGTGTTTGATTTTACTTGTATAAAATGGATGAAATCCTTACTGTCTCTTAGGATAGGTTCTGCCTATTCAACTCTGATTTCTAGTGCCTGGCATCTGATTAGAGCTCAATAAATTTTCTTGTGCTGAATTATCTTTCATTTTCTTAACTAAGACTTTATCAAGGTGGAATGATTTCTTTCTGTCCCCCAAATTAGGGTAAATTAGTGGTGTTTGCTGTACTTGCATTTTTATATTCTAAATTAGTATTAATGATTCTACCAAGAAATGGCTGTCCTAAAATGAATAAATTTCTTCTTAGTATTTTAATCGTTGAGATTATAGCTGTCATTATGATATCACTGAGAAGTAATTTAATTATGTTATTATTCAGACTTTCTAAAGAAGATAAAGCCTTTTTGTGGGAGAAACGTTATTATTGCCTCAAACAACCAAATTGTCTTCCTGAAGTACTAAGAAGTGCCCCAAACTGGAAGTGGGTTAATCTTGCCAAAACTTACTCATTGCTTCAACAGTGGCCTCCGTTGCACCCACTGACTGCACTGGAGCTTCTTGATTCAAAGTAAGTCAACTTGGCTGAATTTATTTGCTCTGTTTTATTGTTGTCAGTTTTTCTAGTAAGGCATCATGTTTCAAGATTAGTTTCCTCTGTTTTAACATGAAACCTATTCAATATAACGTCTAAATGCATAATTCTGTAAACACATCTTTGTGTTGAGCCTATTGAAAAGGGATGTCATATCATTTAAAATTAATCTAGAGAAGCTGTAAATTTTGAATAATTTGTCATATTTTTATGATTTGGGCCAAAATTAATTTTCATAAGATTTTTAAACAGTCATGAAATTGATTTTGTGTTTGGGCCAGTAAGATTTTCTTCCTATAAAAGAAGAAACACATTGTTTTTGAGTAGCTATTTGAGTATTCTTTGTCACATATAGATTGAGATTGTGTTTTTAGGAAATACAGTGTTATTAGTAAGAAAGTACTGTCAAACCTTGATATTGTGGTATGCTTCTAGATTTGCTGATCAGGAAGTGAGGTCCCTAGCTGTGACCTGGATTGAAGCTATTAGTGATGATGAGCTAACAGATCTTCTTCCACAGTTTGTGCAGGTGAGTTTTTTTACTAGGTTACCTATCCTCCTTACTCTCCCAGTTTTTATGAGTAGGGACCTTGCTAAATTATCCCCTTTCTGTTTTGATGAAAAGTATTGTGTGGGAATGTTGATGTGCACATTACGTTTGGACTTGGTGCAAATTTTTTTCCACTGTGTCAGTTGCGCCACTTGAATATCGTATATATGTTCCTAGATTTTTTTGTTTTTTTGTTTTTTTGCTTTTTAGGACTGCATCCTCGGCATGTGGAAGTTCCCAGGCTAGGGGTCGAATTGGAGCTATAGCTGCTGGCCTAAGACACAGCCACAGCAACACGGGATCTGGGCCACATCTGCAGCCCACTCCACAACTCACGGCAACGCCAGATCCCTGACCCACTGAGCGCGGCCAGGGATTGAACCCGCATCCCCATGGGTACTAGTCGAATATGTTTCCACTGTGCCACAATGGGAATGCCCTTCCTGGATTTTTAATGTCTGTACTTGTCTGTTTGATGTCATTAATTCTGCCTAAGTTAGTTCATCTGTTTCATTTTTATTAGTATCATCTTTCATCAACAAGAATAATCCTTGACTTAAATAGTTTCTCTTTTGATAAGTTTATCCTAACAATGTAGTATGGATTTGACCACTAGTGATTCTTATTTTTCTTTGCCTGTAGGCTTTGAAATATGAAATTTACTTGAACAGTTCATTAGTGCGCTTCCTTCTGTCCAGGGCATTGGGGAATATACAGATAGCACACAGTCTATATTGGTAAGATTTAAATTTTCTTAAGTACTTTATTTTTATTTCTATTGTTTATAAAGAGGACATTCTGAAAATCTAAGCAGTATGCTCAGACTTTGCTGTAGATACCATGTATTTTATTGGTCATTATTATAAAGAGGTTAAATTTTTATGTCTTTAAAAATAAAACCAGAAATAACAGAATTGCAAAATTATTTGACATGTTAGAGCTCTATAATAATGAATGAGTTTTTACGTGCTTATATAGCTTAAAATTAATTCCCAGATACCAAAAATTGAACTCGTTAAATTGATTTTTGAGAGACTTAATCCAGTTCTCAGAAGTGGCTGACATAAATATTTGCTGTATTAGGCTCCTCAAGGATGCCCTGCATGACGCACAGTTTGGTACCCGATATGAACATGTTTTGGGTGCTCTCCTCTCAGTAGGAGGAAAAGGACTCAGAGAAGAACTTTTGAAGCAGACAAAACTTGTACAACTTTTGGGAGGCGTAGCAGAGAAAGTAAGGCAGGCTACTGGATCAGCCAGACAGGTATGTACCCATTGAGGGAACAGAAATATTTTGATATTAAAAGGTCTTTACAGTGCTGATAAGTTGTTATTCTTTATCGTTAGTTATCCTATAGAACTCTTAATTATACCTGTGTTGTTTTGGGCAGATTGAATTCAAGATTGATTAAAATCTATAGGAAAGGATTTCACATCCTAACTTAATTTCCCTGTTTATTACTTCCTCTCTGTCCAAAATTATTCTTTTAAGTTTCTTTTTCATTATTTTGTCTTTTAACTTTTTTGTAATTGTAGAAATAATAAAAGTATGAATTGATAGTAATGTTTAAAAAGTCCAAATGATGACTAAGCTTATCGAGTAAAACATTAAGGCTTTTCCAGTTTCATTTTCTTCCCATAGGTATTTATTGTTTGTAGTTTGATGTATATCCTTCTTTGTCATTTTATATGACTTTATGCATATATATACTTGAGTATATATACAAATTTTTGGAGTTAAAATTTTTTTTATAGCAGTTCCCGCTGTGGCACAGTGGGTTAAGACTCTGACTGCAGTGGCTTGGGTTGCTGCAGAGGTGTGGGTTCTATCCCCGGCCCGATGCAGTGGGTCAAAGGGTCCAGCAACAACTGCAGCTTGTATTTAGCCCCTGACCCAGGAACATCTATATGCCATGGGTGTGGGCATAAAAAAAAAAAAAAATAGGAGTTTCCACTGTGGCTCAGTAGTAATGAACCTGACTAGTAATCCATGAGGACTCAGGTTTGATCCTTGGCCTCACTTCAGTAGGTTAAGGATCCGGCATTGCTGTGAGCTGTGGTGTAGGTTGTGGAGGTGGCTCGGATCTGGCGTTGCTGAGACTATGGTATAGGCCAGCAGCTATGGCTCTAGTCTGGGACCTTCCATATGCTGTGGGTGTGCAAGAAAGAAAGAGAGAGAGAAAAGGGGAAAGGAAGGAGGGGAGGGAGGGAGGGAGGAAGGTAGGAAGGAAGGAAGGAAGGAAATTATGGGAACATATGTATGTTATCTTCTAGGTAAAATTCACTAGCTTAACTACGTTAAAATGTACAATTGGAGTTCCTGCTGTGGTACAATGAGATCAGCAGTTTCTCTGGAATGTTGGGATGCAGGTTGGATCCCCAGCCTGGTACAGTGGGTTAAGGATCCGGCTTTGCTGTAGCTGTGGCATAGTTCGCAACTGCAGCTGGGATCTGATCCCTGGTGCGTGAGCTTTGTATGCCATGAAAAACCAATCTGCTTTCTATCTCTATGGATTTTACCTATTCTCAACATTTCTTATAAATGGAATCATGCAACATGTGACTTTTTGTATCCGATTTCTTTCATTTAGCCTAATGTTTTCAAGGTTTATGCATATTCTAGCATGTGTATTTATGTTTAAGTAGGTTTCCATTGTGTAGATAATACTACATTTTGTTTAGCCATTTATCAGTTGGTGGCTACCCTGTTGCCAGCACTGGATGTTATCTTAATTTTTTCATCTGTTAGATAAAAGAATTGTCTTATTATTGTTTAATTTATATTTGACTGTTAGGATTAACTAATGTATTGACCATATGTACTTTCTCCCCATATTTATGGCCTTTGCCTATCCAAATTTTATTTTTATAGTAAAAATTAACTTTCTTTATTAACAACTTTTTTTTGGCCATTTGACAGTTGGGCATTTAAAAAAATGGGCCCACGTCATACTTTTGTTGTCTTAAAAATAGGTGTTCTTGGAGTTCCCGTTGTGGCTCAGTGGTTAACGAATCTGACTAGGAACCATGAGGTTACGGGTTTGATCCCTGGCCTCTCTCAGTGGGTTAAGGATCTGGCATTGCCGTCAGCTGTGGTGTAGGTCGAATGCGGCTCGGATCCCATGTTGCTGTGGCTGTGGCGTAGGCAGGCAGCTACAGCTCCGATTAGATCCCTAGCCTGGGAGCCTCCATATGCCATGAGTGCGGCCCTAGAAAAAAAGCAAAAAAAAAGGTAGGTGTTCTTTTTCACTACGTACTTACAGTGTCAATCTCTTTTCCTATAAGGTTGTCCTCCAAAGGAGTATGGAGCGAGTACAGTCCTTCTTTCTAAGAAACAAGTGCCGTCTCCCTCTCAATCCAAGTCTTGTGGCAAAAGAATTAAATATTAAGGTGACATAAAATACTTATAAGGTCATTTTACATTTCCAAATAATATGTAGGAATAAGGCAAATCAGCAGGTATACTTTAAGGCAAATGCAGATAAAATCTGTATAGGTTATAAGTACTTATGGATGTGTGCTTGTGTGAGATTCATAATTATCTCAGTATATTCTTATCTAATTACCATTCCTGAAAGAAAAAAACAGTGGAAAATTATTTACTGCCCCGAAATATGTGGCTACATAAGAGGCATATAATTGTAATTCCAATGGTAAACCTATCCAGTCACAGGTAGGCAGTTTTTTCCCTCCCTTGTGAATGGCCAGATGGACTCTTCTCAGGTTTATAACACTTTTTAGAGTCATCAAAAAGTAGTCGTACAGTTCTCCTGTGGTGCATCTGGCATTGTTACTTCTGTAGTGCAGATTCAGTCCCTGACCCTGGAATTTCCACATGCTCTGGGTGTGGCAAAAAAAAAAAAAGGTAGTTGTAATCATCAAAATTGAATGATAATATTTTTACTTGGGCTAACAGTAATAAAAATAGTAGATTTTTCTCTAACATGAGTTCAGCAAAAGCAACTGATTGGTTTATCTATTAGAGACTGTGATTTTGAAAGGTTGGGAGACAACTATTCATAAAGGAGTCTCAGATTTGATTGTTTTTGGCCACGCCATGAATCATCTTTGATGTGGGATCTCAGTTCCCAGGCTGGGGATTGAACCCCAGCTGCAGTGGTGAAAGTGCCAAATCCTAACTACTAGACCACCAGGGAACTCCCTGATTTTTTTAAGTTGACATATGGCTGCTCTTCATTGGAATACAATTGTGGTTGCCTAAGGTGATAAAACTATGTCACCAGAGGGAGGGGTAGAGAGGATTACATACTCCCCTTGGAGTTTTTTTGTTTTTTTTTAATTTATCTCAATGTCTTAAATTAGATTTTTAACTAGTTTAATTTTAATATTAGCTTGATCTTTGCTAATGAAATTGTTAAATTTAGTGTCACTGTTTGATTCCGTGGCTAATTATTAATTCTAATAGTACGTGAATAGAAGTTAGAGATCTCATGACAGATCACACTGATTTAGAGGGAAGATGAGTATGAACAAAGTTTCGTGCTTTGTTGAAGAATTATGGCTCTTTTGTTATTCCCTTGTGGCGCAGTGGGTTAAGAATCTGACATCACTACAGTTCCTGCCCTGGGAACTTCCACATGGTGCAGGTGCAGCCAAGGGCAAAAAAAAAGTATTTCAAACTTTTAACAGTTTCTGTCTCAGGTTTTTAAAATATTTCCTCTCTGCTTAGAGAGTATTAGCTATTTTACTCAAATATGCTATGTTTAAGTTTCAAAAAGTATTTTTATATATCTCTTATTTGCCAGATAATTTGAAAAGCATTTCACATGTGTTATTTCCTGTGCCTTAATTCAAAGGAAGAAGTGAAAGGAGAAATTCCTAGGACAAAAAAAATTTTTTTTAATTTTTTATTCCAGTGTTATCATTCTAATGCTTAAAATATTGTATTTGTAGTCATGTTCCTTTTTTAGTTCTAATGCTGTGCCCCTGAAAGTCACAATGGTGAATGCTGATCCAGTGGGAGAAGAAATTAATGTCATGTTTAAGGTAAGTAGAATAAGGTGACTTTATTTTTAAATGGTAATTTTTAAATTCCTTTCTCAAATTTCTTTTCGGAAATTGCAAAAAGTAATTATGTTTATCTAGTATTTAACTAAATTTAATAATCATGTGAAAAATTAGCACTGACATAAACTTACCAAACAGATTTGGGAACAAATACAGCTGTGGGCTAGAGCCGTTGCATATGGCCACACAAGTTAAGTACATCGTAGCTCAAGGCAGTGCCTCTCCCCCAGACTGTGATGTGGTGCAGGGCAAAACTGCAACACTGAGCAGTGGCACTGGTTTTGGAAGCATATAGCTTACCTTTGGAAAGCAGCAGGAGTAGAGTACTTTAGAGTAATCTTTTCTGTGTGTTGTGATCGTAACTAGTATTATTTATGAGAAAGAATAGAGAGTTTTAGATAATTCAACAAATTTGGTTAGTGGATGTTCATTAAGATAGCTTCTCTTTTTTTTTCCACTTTTTAGGGCCGCGCCCACAGCATATGGAAGTTCCCAGGCTAGGGGTCGAATTGGAGCTGTAGCTGCCAGCCTACGCCAGAGCCAGAGCAACGCAGGATCCAAGTCGCGTCTGCGACCTACACCACAGCTCACGGCAAAGCCGGATCGTTAACCCACTGAACAAGGCCAGGGATCGAACCCGCAACCTCATGGTTCCTAGTCAGATTCGTTAGCCACTGAGCCACGACAGGAACTCCAAGCAAGACAGCTTCTCTTGAAGCACCTTTGCTATATAGAGCAATATCCCGTATACTCAGATCTGGTTTTGGACTCCATTTTATTTGCCTTTTCCTAAAGTAGTACCATCTGTTTGAATACAGAAGTTTTATATGTTTTAATATTTAAGGCAAATCACCTCATATTTTTTTTCATAATTTTTTTGGCTAGTCTCAAAAATATATTTATCATTATGTGTTTTAAACTTATTTTATCCAATTTAAAACAAAATGAGAAACAGAGAGTATAAGCATGTGTGTGACTGTCACTTTGCTCTATAGCAAAAACTGGCCTAATGTTGTAAGTCAATTATACTCTAGTAAAAAAATGTTTTAAAAAATGAAAATTTGGGAGTTCCCTTCGTGGCTCTGTGGTTAACGAATCCAGCTGGGAACCATGAGGTTGCGGGTTCAATCCCTGGCCTCGCTCAGTGGGTTAAGGATCCGGCATTGCCATGAGCTGTTGTGTAGGCTGCAGACGCAGCTCAGATCCCGCGTTGCTGTGGCTGTGGTGTAGGCCGGCGGCTACAGCTCCGATTAGACCCCTAGCCTGGGAACCTCCTCATGCTGTGGGTGCAGCCCTAGAAAAGGCAAAAAGACAAAATAATAATAATAATAATAATAAATGAAAATTTGAATTCATTTTGGAAGGGCTAACTTTTTTTTTTAAGTAAACTTTGTTGTCTTTTGTCATTTTAGGGCCATACCTGTGGCATGTGGAGGTTCCCAGGCTAGGGGAATAATCGGAGCTACAGCTGCTAGCCTGTGCCACAGCCACAGCAATGTGGGATCTGAGCTGCGTCTGCAACCTACACCACAGCTCCACAACAAGGCCGGATCAACCCACTGAGCAAGGCCAGGGGTCAAACCCTCAACCTTATGGTTCCTAGTCGGATACGTTTCTGCTACGCCATAATGGGAACTCCCCTTAAGTAAACTTTATTTGAGATCATTGTGGTTTCATAGTTTTAAGAAATTACACAGAAATCCTGTGTACCCTTTACTCAGTTTCTCCCAATGTCAACATCTTGCAAAACGCCCATCTTATATCAAGATTAGGATGTTAACATTGATACAGTCAAGATATGGAATATTTCATTCATCACAAAGATTTCCCATATTGCCCTTTTAAAAAATTGAGTATAGGAGTTCCCATTGTGACTCAGCAGTAACAAATCCAGCTAGTATCCATGAGCATGCGGGTTCGATCCCTGGCCCCACCTAGTGTAAGGATCCGGCATTGCTGTGAGCTGCAGTGTAGGTTGCAGAAGCAGCTCAGATCTGGCACTGCTGTGGCTGTGTCATAGACCAGCAGCTGCAGCTCCGATTGGACCCCTACCCTGGGAACTTCTGTATGCCACAGGTGCAGCCTTAAAAAGGAAAAAAAAAACAAAACAGAATATAATTCTCATACTACCATAAAACCTAACCTTTTAAAGTGTACATATCAGGAAACTGAGACATGAAGAGGTTAAGTAACTTTGTCTAGAATGTTTCGGAAGAATAAAAAGACATTTGTGTTCATCTTATTTACTCTTTTCACTGTTCCTTCCTCCCCACCCCTCCCCCCCATTTATTAAATGTAATCTATTAAGTCTTTTGAAAATATACAAGTTTCATTTTGTTTCCCTGATTTTCAAGGTTGGTGAAGATCTTCGGCAAGATATGCTAGCTTTACAAATGATAAAGATTATGGACAAGATCTGGCTTAAAGAAGGACTAGATCTGAGAATGGTAATTTTCAAATGTCTCTCAACTGGCAGAGATCGAGGTAAATCTTTTAGCTGTGTCTTATTTATTTATTTATTTTCTGTGAACCTAGATCAGAGTTTATCTGCTCTAAGGGTCCTGATCCTGATACACTATGATCTCAGCCTTACCACTTTCTTTTCTCAGGTCAGGATGTACAAACTTTATCTTGTCAAAAGGAAGTCAGGTCAATTTAAGAGTTCTTGCTGATTGTTTTTCGTGTAATACTCTCGATGAGTAGCCCTGATAAAGGCTTGCAGGACAATGTCTTGTAAGATGGAAATCATTTTATCAAGCAAGATTCCTTAACAAAAACCTGCCGTTTCATTAGATTAGTTTTTCTGTCACCATACTTATCTCATATGGTTGACCTCCTCTTTCTTATGGAATTCCATGTAATTTTTAAGCAATCAACTTCCTCCCTTTTTTTAATGTTGCTTCTGAGTAATGGTTGAGTGCTTACTCTGTGCCTTGCCTTATGCTAAATTTTTCTCTTGTGTTATCTCACTGTGTCCTTCTTTTTCAAATGAAGAAATCACATCCACATCCTCTATGAATATTTTTAAAAGCTCCTCATTATTATTAGTCTGTAGTAATCTCTCCTTTCTCCAGACTCAGCAGTTGACTTTAATACTTACCAGACGTTGTCTCCTCTGCTGGACTGATTTTTTAATCCCCTCAGGGGATAGTAGTACTTTGTCTGTCTATGAACTTTTATCCACTGTTTTGTACATAGCGGTTTTTATGTGTGCATATTTGATAATGAAATTAGATGTGTGTGGGAATTCCCATTGTGGCTCAGCAGTTAATGAACCCGACTAGCATCCATGAGGACGCAGGTTCGATCCCTGGCCATGCTCAGTGGTTTAAGGATCTGGCGTTGCCATGAGCTGCGGTGTAGATTTGAGACGTGGCTCTAATCTGGCATGGCTGTGGCTGTGGCTGTGGCATAGGCCTGCAGCCACAGCTCGGAATCGACCCCTAGCCTGGGAACCTCCATATGCAGCAGGTGCTGCCCTAAAAAGACCAAAAAAATTAAAAAGTAAAAAAAGAAATTAGATGTGTGTATATTAAAAATGTGGTTAAGCGTATTCATAGAATCAAGATGCAGGTGTTCATTGAAAAAGGATGTCATGGAGTTCCCTGGTGACCTAGTGATTAAGGATCTGGCATTGTCACTTCTGTGGTATGGGTTCCATCCCTTGTGGGAATTTCCTTACATCACGGGTGTTGTCAAAAAAAGAAAAGAAAAGAAAAAGGATGTCACTGTGAAATATAATTCAACCAAAACAGCATGAAAGATCCAAATGAATTCATTTTGCTGTGTGTGACCAGACTGCTAGGATTATAGGCTGGCCCTGCTTACTTTCTTTTGGGATGGCCTAGAGGCCTTGACCTTCTTGGTTATTTTGAATCCTTTGTTCAAAGCAAGTCACTGTATCTGTATCTTTTATTTTGGTGATAATTCATCTCCTTGATTTTTAAAATACATAAAGCTAATTTTTTAAAATTTATAAATAATATATGCACATAGTATTCTATCCATATAGCATGTAATAAAATAAATTGAAATGTTTTCTCTACCCACTAGGCAGCCTGCTCCCAAAATATAACCACTTACATAGCTTTCTGAGAATGTTGTTTGTACATTCCAATATGCATAATAGTCTTTCAGAGAGACAATAGGTACAGTTTTCCTTGTGGATTCTGTCTTTTAAAACTTTTTTCTTTCTTTTTGGCTGTACCCATGGCATACGAAGTTCCCAGGCCAGAGACCGAATCTGAGCCGCAGCTGTGACCTATACAGGTCACAAGATTGAACCCTCACCACCACAGAGACAACACTAGATCTTAACCTGCTGTGCCACAGAGGGAGCTCTTAAAAATATTTTTGAGATTTTTCTACGTAAACACCTCAAGATCCACCTTAATGTATTCCATTGTGTGGATGTACCATAATTTATTTGTTTGATACTTGGTGTAAAGGAATTATAGAGAAAACAAAAAATGATTTGCCCAGCCAAGCATTTACATTTCAGTAAGGAAAACAAAACCCATACTTGAGATTGAGACACATCACAAAGATAGTCTTAATCTGTTCTTTGAAGGGTCTTAATGTACTCTGAAACACTTTTAAGTGCCCAAACACATGATTAGAGTAAGTTTTTTTGTGATGAAATGGGGCAGCATGTATCTTACAAGTAACTTTATTAGCAAGGTCAGTGTTATCTAGTTTGTAATTAAAATTGTTATTCTTTTGTGGGGTAGTACATGAATATACAGACTAGAGTCTCAAATAGTCAAATTCAACTTTTATATCCTGGATACTCCTGGAAAAAAAATAAAAAAATAATTTTGATTGCTGACATTTTCTAGCATGAGCTGCCAGACTTTATTTATTTATTTAATTAATTTATTTATTTTGTCCTTTTGTCATTTCAGGGCTGCACCTGCGGCATATGGAGGTTCCCAGGCTAGGGGTCTAATCAGAGCTGTAGCTGCTGGCCTACGTCACGGCCAAAGCAACACACGATCTGAGTTGTATCTGCAGCCTACACCACAGCTCATGGCAACTCCAGATCCTTAACCTGTTGAGCAAGGCCAGGGATCGAATCCACAACCTCACGGTTCCTCGTCGGATTTGTTAACCACTGAGCCACGATTGGAACTCCCAGACTTTATTATTTTTAATGATAATTGTTAGCTGATATGTCAAAGATCGAGAACTATAAATTTTAGGGGAGGCATTTTCATATATCTTAATACATTATTGTTAAAGGCATGGTGGAGCTGGTTCCTGCCTCAGATACCCTCAGGAAGATCCAAGTGGAATATGGTGTGACTGGATCCTTTAAAGATAAACCACTTGCCGAATGGCTGAGGAAATATAATCCCTCTGAAGAGGAATATGAAAAGGTAATTAGCTTGTCTCCTTATTCTAAATTACTGTCAAAAACATATTACATAAGTCTTAATTGTTTTCATTTTCCAACTCTGGTGACTAGTCATTTAGTTTAAGTTGTAAAAACAGTATTTTTCTCCAAGTTAAAGAAAAAAGAATATAAAAACACAATGCATTTAATAACAAGAATCTGAGTGAAACTAATGCTGAATTACCAAAAAATACCCAAACATGTATTTATTTAGGCTAGCAAAACAGAAGTACTTTTATAACCTAGAATGTTACATTTCACAAAGCTCTTGGGAAAAGTTATAGAAATGAGTAAGCGTGGCTGCATCACGTGGTAGAACAAGATTATGGGCAGACTCTCTGGCCTGAATTCAGGTCCCAAGTCACTTACCACCATACAGTCTTTTTTTTTTTTTAAAGCCACACTTGCAGCATGTGGAAGTTCCCAGGCCAAAGATCAAACCCACACTATAGCAGTAGTCCAAGCCACTGCAGTGACAATACCAGATCCCTAACCCACTGTGCCACAAGAGAACTCGCATAGAGTCTTCTTAAATTAACCTCTTGTGCCTCATTGACTCTGCTATAAAATATTATGGTATATCTTATGACTATAAAAAAATAATATACAGGAGTTCCCATTGTGGCTCAGCAGTAATGAACCCCAACTAGTATCCATGGGGACACACATGGGTTCAATCCCTGGCCTTGTTCAGTGAGTTACGGATCTGGCGTTGCTATGAGCTGTGGTATAGGTCACAGATGCAGCTCGGATCCAACATTGCTGTGGCTGCAGTATAGGCCAGCAGCTGCAGCTCCAATTCAACCCCTAGCCTGGCAACTTCCATATGCCGCGGGTACAGTCCTAAAAAAGCAAAAAAAAAAAAAATATATATATATATATATATGTATATATGTATATGTATATATGTATATATGTATATATATAATGTTTGCGTATATATATAATATATGCATGTGTATATATATATATTATGCATGCATGTATAAAAAGTTATTCTGATAATTAAATGAATTTATATATAAAGTGTTAGAATAAATTCAATAAATTGATACTCTTGTAGGCATCAATTTTTTGTTTACTATAAATTTGAGTACTTAATAAGAAAGAGGAATCTCTTGGCACATAGGCCTAAGAGATCCTAAACTGGCCTAAGGAAGACTCAAGAAGGACTTTCAGTGGTGATACAGATCCCAGTTTTAATGGCATTTACCTTCCTAGTTCTTAGCAAATCATTTTGTATCTACCACATTTACAGAAAGATACATAGAAAGTATTATTTACAGATAGGTATGCATGTTGACCCATGAAAGTAAAGTAGAGGTATTTTGTCCTTTGTCAGTCTTTTATACTATTTAAAAGCACTCCCTTTTCTCTTTTTTTCTTTTTCTTTTTTTCTTTCTTTATTGGGCCGGCCCCACTGCATATGGAAGTTCCCAGGCTCGGGTCAGATCATAGCGTCAGGTGCCGGCCTAGCCACAATCACAGCAATGCCAAATCCGAGCCGCATCTGCAACCTACACCACAGCTCACGACAATCGACAATGCCAGATTCCTAGCCCACTGAGCAAGGCCAGGGATTCAATGCCCCTTCTCATGGATACTAGTCAGGTTAATTACCGTTAAGCCATGATGGGAACTCCCAAGAACACTCCCTTTTTCTTTCTTTCTTTCTTTCTTTTTTTTGGTCTTTTTAGAGCCATACCCGCAGCATATGGAGATTCCCAGGCTAGGGGTCCAGTCGGAGCTGTAGCCACCGGCCTACACCAGAGCCACAGCAACGCAGGATCTGAGCTGCATCTGCGACCTGCACCACAGCTCACGGCAACACCAGATCCTTAACCCACTGAGCAACGCCAGGGATTGAACCCATGTCCTCATAGATGCTAGTTGGGTTTGCTAATCACTGAGCCACGATGGGAATTCCAAGAACACTCCCTCTTCTTATTTCTTTGGGAAAAGAAGCTAGTACTTGTTTATAGTAATATTGGCTCTGTGATTCTGGACAAGTTATTTGACAAAAAATTGTCAAGTAACATACATTGAGTGCCTTTTATGCATTTGACTCTTTTATGTGCTTTGATAAATAACAGGGAATATACCATAGTGGAATCCCATTGCCTGGGTTTGAATCTTGGGTCTACCATTTAACAGTGATGTGATCTTGGGCAAATAAACTCTGTTTCAGTTTCTTCACATGTAAAACAGTGATAATAATATACTCACATCATTCTTTTATTGTGAGATTTTAAGTGAGTCTAATGTATACACACGTACTCTGTGTGTGTGTGTAAAAGGAGTAGTGCAATGTTTGGTTTGTAATAAGGGCTTTGTTATTGCTGATGATAACATGCTGTTATCATCATCATCACTAAATGATTTCACATTTAGAGCCATACGATTGTTCTATTCAGAAATGTAGTGTCTTGAGGAGTTCCCGTTGTAGCTCAGTGGTTAACGAATCCAACTAGGAACTATGAGGTTGTGATCCCTGGCCTTGCTCAGTGGGTTAAGGATCTGGCGTTGCCGTGAGCTGTGGTGTAGGTTGCAGACGCGGCTCGGATCCCGCGTTGCTGTGGCTGTGGCGAAGGCCGGCAACTACAGCTCCTATTACACCCCTAGCCTGAGAACCTGCATATGCCACGGGTGCAGCCCTAGATAAGCAAAAAGACAAAAAAGAAAGAAAGAAAAAGAAAGGTAGTGTCTTGAGAATGAACTAAATGCACATGCTTTCGATTAAAATAATCATTGTGGGAGTTCTCTTGTGGAGCAGCGAGTTAAGTGTCCGATGTTTGTCACTGCAGTGGCTTGGGTTGCTGCTATGGCATGCCTTCAGTCCCTGGCCTGGGAACATCCACAGGCTACAGGCACGGCCAAAGAATAAATTAATCAAAGAAAATATTCATTGTATGCAACTTGTATCCTTCTGCATAGTACTATTAATAATTTAATCTCCAGGACAGGCAGAATTAAAGTGAAGGAAGGTCTTCCAGCTTTGAGAAACTTGCAGAATGACCAAATGGACAGTAGAACACATTCATTGTATTACTGAATGTTTAAAGATATAGCTAAGTTTCTTCACACATGCCATTCCTACAAGCCAAAAAAGGGGGAAAATATTCCTTTAGATTAAGCCTTGTCCCCATGTTACCACTTGTTGTAAGCAGCAGAGCCTGTGAAGAGCAACTTTCCACAAACATGCTTAAAGAAGTTCAAAGTCACTGTGTACCCTAAGTAGGGACTGGCAGTTTCTCTACCTGTTGAAAGACAAAAGCTAGAGAGAAGGAGCACTAACCACCTTTAGAAGGGTATTTTGGAAAAAACTGGCTTTTGTTATCATAACCCAATTTATAATCTGTTCAGAAAGTGGATTATAATAGTGTTTTCAACAAGTGATAAATTACCTTAATCTTTGTAATGCTGCCTCCTTTAAAAATAATCTTTTTCTTAAAATAATTTTATATCTTTATTATAGGCTTCTGAGAATTTTATCTATTCTTGTGCTGGATGCTGTGTAGCCACCTATGTTTTAGGCATCTGTGATCGACACAATGACAATATAATGCTTCGAAGCACAGGACATATGTTTCACATTGACTTTGGAAAGTTTTTGGGCCATGCACAGATGTTTGGTAGCTTCAAAAGGTATTAATATTGTTATTGTTGCTAAAGAAAAGAGTCACTTTTGTTTCAGAAGTTAATATCCCCAACTGTTATGTATAAAATAAACTACAAGGATATATTGTACAATATAGGGAATATAGCCAATATTTTACAAGAACTGTATGGAGTATAATCTTTAAAAATTGTGAATCACTCTACTGTGCACATGTAACATATAATTTTGTGTATCAACTATACTTCAGGAGTTCCCGTCATGGCTCAGTGGTTAAAGAATCTGACTAGGAACCATAAGGTTGCGGGTTCGATCCCTGGCCTTGCTCAGTGGGTTAAGGATCCGGCATTGCCATGAGCTGTGGTATAGGTTGCAGACATGGCTCGGATCCCGCTTTGCTGTGGCTGTGGCGTAGACCCCTAGCCTGGGAACCTACACATGCCACAAGTGCGGCCCTAAAATGACAAAAGACCAAAAAAAAAAAACTATACTTCAATGTTTTAAAAAGTCAGCATTAAAAAAACCCTCAAAGTAATGTCCCAAATTTTACTTTTTTTTCTTACTGTTCTTTGCCTTGTGCTCCCTTTGAGCATAACTAGGGATGAAAAAGGCTCTAAAAGATGACTTTACCATATGTTAGACAAGAATCAGTATGTGTATAGCCTTTATTGAAACGAATTAAGCTATGTTTTATTTTATATGGTTAGTGGTATTAGAAATGTTCTCACTTGTATAATGGCAACTGGTACAAAAATTTTTCCCTATGTGTATTTGTAACTACTGTCTGATCTCTATTTGGATGTATGCGTTGATATTTCTCGCCTTGGAAAAAAAACATACAGAAGTTCTAGCTAAATAATGAGATTGCATTATGGCTTTCCTGGAATTGTGGATTTTAAGAATTATGCCAGTTCAGAACTGCCTGACACTAAGTTACCCAGTTAGAGATTGCTGTAGCTCGGAGAACCTTAGTTCAACAACTAGGTGATAGCAATGGCACTCATTTGAATATATTCTGTGAATAAACTTTGTATGTGCTTTCTTTTTAAATAGGGATCGCGCTCCTTTTGTGCTGACCTCTGATATGGCGTATGTCATTAACGGGGGTGAAAAGCCCACCATTCGTTTCCAGTTGTTTGTGGACCTCTGCTGTCAAGCCTACAACTTGATAAGAAAACAAACCAACCTTTTTCTTAACCTCCTTTCACTGGTAACTCTGTTCTTTACAAGCGTTTAATTAATTTTATATTAATCCTTCTGTTTCAATATCTAAAAATAGACATTTTGTGATTTTGTGAAAAATTTATTATAGTTTCAAATGTCAGATGTATTATTGCCGAAATATTTTTAAATTATTGCTGTGTGAAATATGCTAGACACCGTTTATGTATAATACAAAAAACAACTAGCGTGGGTACCCTGAGGATGAGCAGTGATAGTAACTGAAAGGGACCCTGAGAGAGTCATCTGGGATGCTGGTAAATATTTTGTGTCTTAACCTGGACGTGTACAGGTTGTGGACATTCGTTAAACTGTGCTCTTAAGATTTCTGGATATATATTCATTAAAAAGTAAAAACAGGAGTTCCTGCTGTGGCGCAGTGGGATCAACGGCATCTTGGGAGCCCTGGGACATGGGTTCCATTCCAGACCTGGCACAGCGTTTTGGGGATCCGGTGTTGCCACAGCTGTGGTTTGGGTCACAGCTGAGGCTTGGATCTGCTCTCTGGCCCAGGAACTCCATATGCCACGGGGCAGCCAAAAAAAAAAGAAAAGTACCCGCCCCTGCCCATAATTGTTGTGACTGAAATTGATGCAGAAATAGAGGACTAGACAAAAGGTCTGGACTTCACAGCTTTTATTCCATAAACTGGCTGTGAGTTCCAACGGTTAACTCCTTTGGCCAAGATTTTACTTATTTATATGAGAATCACTTAGGTCCCTAAAATACTAACAGACTTCTCCAAACTGATTGGTTTTGTTTGCTTTATTTCTGATCACTTGGCCAGCTTTTAGGGAGGGCCAAGCTTTAGGGGAACAGACTTTTGAAAAATTTAACTCTCAAATTTTTTTCTTTCTTTCTATAGATGATTCCTTCAGGGTTACCAGAACTTACTAGTATTCAAGATTTGAAATACGTTAGAGATGCACTTCAACCCCAAACTACAGATGCGGAAGCTACAATTTTCTTTACTAGGTAAGGTATATTTAAATATATTAGTGAAGGCATGTACTGTTTTGCTTTGATTTGTTTTCCTTAGTTTAAACAAATTCTATATGTCAAAATTATGATTTACAGGAAAAAAAATCATGATTCACAACATTAGCAAATAGTAGGTTTATCAAAAGTTTATTGGAGTTTTTGTGGTGCAGCTGAAATGAATCTGACTAGTATCCATGAGGATGCGGGTTGGATCCCTGGCCTCTATCAGTGGTTTGGGGATCCAGCGTTGCCTTGAGCTGTGGTGTAGGTCATAGATGTGGCTCGGATACTGTGTTGCTGTGGCCATGGTGTGGGCTGGCAGCTGTAGCTTCAATTAGACCCCTAGCCTGGGAACTTCCATATGCCTTGGATGCAGCCCTAAAAAGAAAAAAAATAAATAAAAAGTTTATTTACTGAATACATATAAAGAATCAGCAATGGCATTTATTTTTTTTTTACATCATCACAAAGCAATGGCATTTAAAAAAACACATTTATTTCTTTCAATATATGATCTCAAATTTTATATGGAATATGACTTCAATTGTAAACGTCCTATTAATGAACTCTTTCTGCTAAACATATTTTCTATGGGATCAAATATAAGTTTTTTTTCCTAAAATATCTATACTAATGTATTTTTCAGGATTCTGCCATATTTTCACGGATATTGTAAGTGCTTATAACAGTGAACCCTGGGACACTGCTATAGTAAATTGTTGTTATGTGATGTAGTACTTGAAACACGTATACTGATGACTGACATTTGAACTGGTGATAATTACTTTAAAAGCAGATCTTCCTGGCAAATATGTTCTAAAGGTCTGGAGACTAGGTTGGTCACAGACTAGTGGTACCACCTTATTAAATGCCATGGCGAGGAAGGGCACATAAGCTCATGTTTTTTTCTTTCCTTTTTCTCTTGCCTTCTTCCTCTTAGTAGAGAAGAGGTAGAGAACACTGGACTGGACTTCCCTGGTCTCAAGAGTCTGGGCCAGGAGTTCCCATCATGGCTCAGTGGTTAACGAATCCGACTAGGACCCATGAGGTTGCGGGTTCGATCCCTGGCCTCGCTCAGTGGGTTAAGGATCCGGCGTTGCCGTGAGCTGTGGTGTAGGTCGCAAACATGGCTCGGATCCTGTGTTGCCGTGGCTGTGGCGTAGGCCAGTGGCTATAGCTCCTGTTAGACCCCTAGCCTGGGAACCTCCACCTGCTGCGGGTGTGGCCCTAAAATGACAAAAAAGACAAAAAATAAAATAAAGTAAAATAAAATAAAATGAATTAAAAAAAAAGTCTGGACTGAATTAAATCGAAGGAAACTGACTTTTGTGTAGTCTTCCAGATTAATCATGATAATTTAGGTATTGCTAGGTTTTGTTTTGTTTTTTTAAGAGATATGTTGGCTTCCCTGAGCAAAACTAGAAAGCAGGCATGTTAGGTATTAGTCGGCTTGGCCTGCCATAATGGTATACCGTAGACAAGGTCGCTTAAACGAAGGAAATTAATTTTCTCATAGTTCTGGAGACTGGGAAGTCCAAGATCAAGATTGCTTCCTGGTGAGGGTTCTAGCGCAAAGACAACTGCCTTCTTGCTATTTCCTCACATGAAGGAGGGCGGAGAAGAAAAATGAGGAAAAAAGTCATTCTTGTGAGGATACTCCTAACTCCTTAAAAGCCATTGGGGTCGGGGCTTCAGCATAGGAATTTTGGGGATACAGATAGTCAGCCCATAAGATGGTAAAAATCTTTGTATGAGGGTCCCTGACTTTTCTTTTTGACTTTTTTTCCTTTTTCTGTATTCCTTTTCTGTTTCTGAGACTCCTGGTTTCCTTTGTTAACCTAAAATGGCTCATTCAGGCCTGCCTTCCAATTTATCCATAACAAATTCCTCATCTTGTCAAAACTTCTTTTCCCAACTGAGGGAAATTAGGCCTCTGAAGAAGACAGTCCTGAAGAAGGAATCTGACACCAGATTCTACTCTTCTACTGTTTGACAGAATGGATCTTTATTTTATTTTATTTTAATTTACTTTAATTTTGTTATTTTAATTTGCCACACCTGCAGCATATGGAAGTTCCTAGGTCAGGGATCAAACCCAAGCCACAGCAGTGACTCCAGCTGCTGCAGTGACAATACCAGATCCTTAACCTCCTGTGCCACACAAGAACTATTTTTATTTCTTTAATTTTTAAGCTGTATAGTAGAGTGTATAGCAAAATGTCTCAGTTATACATATATCCATTCTCTTTCAAATTATTCTCTCACATAGGTTATTACCAAATGCTGAGTAGAGTTCCCTATGCTGTGCAGCAGGTCATTGTTGATCATCTGTTTTATATGTAGTAGTGTATGTATGTTAGTCCCCAACATCTAATTTATCCCTTTCCCCTTACTTTTACCCTTTGGTAACCATAAGATTGTTTTCTAAATCTGTGAGTCTGTTTCTGTTTTGAAAATAAGTTCATCTGTATCATTTTCCTAGAAGAAGAGATTTTTAAAATTTTGGATGCTTCCTTCTATACCTTCCTCGTTTATAACAAGTGAATACTTTTTTTTCATTTTTTTTTAGGGCCGCACTCGTGGCATATGGAGGTTCCCAGGCTAGGGGTCGAATTGGAGCTGGAGCCGCCGGCCTACACCAGAGCCACAGCAACGCCAGATCCGAGCCACATCTGCGACCTACACCACAGCTCACGGCAACACCAGATTGTTAACCCACTGAGCAAGGCCAGGGATCGAACCCTCAACCTCATGGTTCCTAGTTGGGTTCGTTAACCACTGAACCACAATGGGAACTCCACAAGTGATTACTTTTAATGAATCATCTTTTGGCATTATACTCTTCTGTCCTTAATAGTTTTTTTAATTAATTAGTATTGGACCCTACAGAGCTTAAGAAATCCAAGTGTCATTTCTTAGAAACAGTGTGATAGGATGGAATGGAGACATTCCTGTGCTAAATTTTTTTTTTTTTAGGGCTGCAGGTGTGGCGTTTGGAAATTCCCAGGCTAGGGGTTGAACTGGAGCTGCAGCTGCTGATGTACACCACAGCAGGGCTGGATCCTTAACCCACTGAGCGGGGCAAGGATCAGACTCACATCCTTGTAGATACTAGTTGGATTTGTTTCTGCTGAGCCACGTCAGGAACTCCCTAAAATTTTTTTGTCAGGGTGAGATATATTTTAACAGGTTTTTGGCCTGTGGAACAAAGGGAATCCTTGGCAAAGTGAGAATCTGCTTTAATGTTTTTAAAAGAATGAAAGTATTTTGCTTTTTTTTTTTTTGTCATTTTAGGGATGCACCCGTGGCATGTGGAGGTTCCCAGGCTAGGGGTCTAATCGGAGCTGTAGCCGCTGGCCTATGCCACAGCCACAGCAACGCGGGATCTGAGCCATGTCTGTGACCTACACCACAGCTCACGGCAACACCGGATCTTTGACCCACTGAGCAAGGCCAGGGATCGAACCCGCAACCTCATGGTTCCTAGTCGGATTTGTTTCCACTGCGCCACGATGGGAACTCCTGCATTTTTTATTATGTTAAAATAACTGAGAATGTTTTCTCATAAACTATATGTTAACACATTTTCTGATTATTTTGTAGGCTAATTGAATCAAGCTTGGGAAGCATTGCTACAAAGTTTAACTTCTTCATCCACAACCTTGCTCAGTTGCGCTTTTCTGGTCTTCCTTCCAATGATGAGCCCATCCTTTCATTTTCACCGAAAACATACTCCTTTAGACAAGATGGTCGAATCAAGGAAGTCTCTGTTTTCACTTATCATAAGAAATACAACCCAGATAAACATTACGTAAGTTTCATTTGGTAACTGTAGAGACTCATGCATGCATTATTGTTGTCCTTTCTTAATTCCTTCACTCTTTCTGCTAAAGTTCAAGCATTGGTTCTTTTCATACTGCTTTCTTCCATGGATGGTCCAAAAATAAATAAATATACTTGGAGTATCCCTAATTGTTTTTTGGTATTTATTTCTTGGTTAGTTTGCTGTAAACCCATGTCTAAAACCATATCTCTTCCTCTCAGAGACAAGACTGAAAGGGTGGTGCTTTTTTGCCTTTCTCCTTCCTTATCTTCAATTTGTTCTTAATTTCAAAGGTAAAGTTCACTCATTATAGCAAACTCAACCCGTATAGAAACACGTAAAGTAAAAACCTAAATTCTCATTCCTCTCTCCAGGGCTGAAGTATTATAAAACATGCACATAAAGTTTGTTTTTAAATAAAAACAAGATCTTCAGTGTGCTCTCCCTGCCCCCGCCCCCAGTAGAATAGCAGTATCATCCTTTTTGCTCTGATTTCTTGTTGGAAAATACTTTATGGCACTGTCATCCTTTACTTTTTTTTTAATTTATTAAAAATTTTTTTTTAAATTTTTATTTCTGGCTCTTCCTGTAGCATGTGGAAGTTCCTGGGCCAGGGATCAAACCCAACACCACAGCTGCAGCAACACCAGATCCTTAACCCACTGTACTGCAAGGGAACTTCCCAGCCTTTAAATTTTTGGCAAATCGATAGATTTTAGGAACTGACTTCACTATTATTTAATTTTTTCTTTTTGTCTTCTTAGGGCTGCACGTACAGCGTATGGAAGTTCCCAGGCTGGGAGTCAGATCAGAGCTGCAACTTCTGACCTATACCACAGCCACAGCAACACTAGATCTGAGCTGCATCTGTGACCTATACCTCAGCTCATGGTAACACTGGATCCTTAACCCACTGAGCAGGGCCAGGGATCAAACCCACGTCCTAATGAATATTAGTAGGGTTTGTTACTGTCGAGCTACTGCAGCAACTCCTGTTTTAATTTTCACCTTTTATTAGTAAATAACTGTTTACTGAGTATTTTAGGACATCATTTCATTAAATAGTCCATTCATTCCCCCCGTGATTTATAATGCCACCTTTATCTTTTTTATATTAAGTTTATATCCCTGAATTTATTTCTGGCCTTCCATAGATATATCTGACTCTGTGCACCAATATTTTACTCTTTAAAGTACTTTATAATATGGTGACTTTGTAATATAGCTTAAATATCCAATAAGACGATTTTCCCTCATTCTTCTGTCGCATTAGTTTTACCTTCTCATTTGCTCTTCTAAATGATGTTACTTACTAATATTTTCATTGGAAATGGACTAAACTTATAAATTTGGGAAGTACATTTACTTAATCCTGGAAACAGAATGACTTTACATTCTACTTATTCTTTATATTACAGTAGTTAAGACTACTCACTCCTAGACTGTCACTAGGTATGCTATAAATATGATCTTATATTTGTTATTGGTAATATGTATTACCAGGTGAAAAGCACTTGGTACGTGTAATGAAAATTTTCTGTCAAGAAAGGTTATATTATAAATCTAATGTGTTTGAGGTATGATTTCTTTTCAGATTTATGTAGTCCGAATTTTGAGGGAAGGACAACTTGAGCCATCATTTGTGTTCCGGACATTTGATGAATTTCAGGAACTTCACAATAAGCTCAGTATTATTTTTCCACTTTGGAAGCTACCAGGGTATGTGTCCATCCTTGTATATTAATCTTTTTTTATAGGAAACAATTTCTTTATTATCCAGAATAGATCAGAGTTCTCTTGAGGCTCAGCAGGTCAAGGATCTGGTGGTGTCACTGCAGTGGCTTGGGTCACTGCTGTGGCACAGGTTTGATACCTGGTCTTGGAATTTCCATATGCTATAGATGTGGCCAAAAAAAAAAAAAAGAAAGTATAGGTCAAAAGCTCTGTATTTAGTTAGTGTAAGATACTGTGGACCATTTGCAACTAATTTGCTTTTGTATCACAAGGGCCTAGTCCAGTATTAGACACAAACAAGAAGCTAGGTTTTTATTGAATGAATCAATGATGAAGATCTTAACTTTAAAATATGGGATTTTTCCACCTTTCTAAATCACTGCAGGAATAATCTCTTATGGCCATACTGAGCATCTCTTAAAAATATTAAGCAGAGGCACTGAGACTCTTATGCAAGATGTTAATGTTTAGCTTTATTTTTGATACATTTTGGAAACCTTCAGTTTCATTGTAGCTAACGACCAATAGAATGGCTTATATTCTCAGGTTTTGAAAATAAAGAGGCTGCAGAGTGAGTATGAGTTTTATTTCCACGTGCAGTCTCATTTTTTTCTCCACTGCCACCAAAATAAGCAGAGCTAAGATGATCTTGTCCTGTGGCATTTGTGGATTTTACTTGTATCCATAATAGAAATAGCTATGGCTAATTGAATAATGATTATTTTGGAGAATAAGATCTGCATGAAATAAAATATTTGTGAATGATTACTCTTGAGAGGAACAAAAGTAGGAAATAAGTAATAAATGTAGCATATTAGCAAACAATGTATCTTTTGTACCAAGATCATAAAAATATAATATATACTTGAACTATTTCATCTCTAGTACTTTGAAATCACAAAAATTACTTTATAGTTAATTGACTCCACTTTGTATTTAAGTATGTAAAAGTATATTTCTTTTTTCCTTTTTTTCTTTGTACGGCCGCTCCTGCAGCATATGGAAGCTCACAGACTAGCGGTCAGGTTGGAACTGCAGCTGCCAGCTTATGCCACAGTCACAGCCACACTGGATCCAAACCATATCTGTGGATCCCTCACCACAGGTTGCAGCAAGCCTGGTTCCTTAACCCACTGAGTGAGGCTAGGGGTCAAACCCTCATCCTCATGGTCACTATGTCGGGTTCTTAACCTGCTGAGCCACAATGGGGACTCCCTAAAAGTGTATTTCTAAATAACTGTTGTGCTTTATTCTATAGATACTCACAGAGGAAATAATTTAAATCTTATTTTTTGTTGTTCTTTTGTAGATTTCCTAATAGGATGGTTCTAGGGAGAACACACATAAAAGATGTAGCAGCCAAAAGAAAAGTTGAGTTAAACAGTTACTTACAGAGTTTGATGAGTGCTTCAACGGATGTAGCAGAGGTGACTATCCTAAATGAAAATTAAGAGCATGCTATTTTTTGTACTATATAATATTTAAATTAATGAGTCTTTTTTTCTCTTCTACCTTAGTGTGATCTTGTTTGTACTTTTTTCCACCCCCTACTTCGTGATGAAAAAGCTGAAGGAATAGCTAGGTCTGCTGGTGAGATTATTTTTTTCTCTATTGATAATTTATGGCTTCTTAATGACCTGCAAGCCTGTAACTTCTCAGTGGAAGTGGCAGAATGACTGGGGTTACTGGTTGTAACCAGTGAGAATGAGGGGAAGGTATTCTTTCTAAGCCAGTCTATTTCTGGATAAATGAAGTTTTCCTAATGCAGTGTGATTACTAAAGAAGTGTATATCAGTGACCCGGCAGGTTCTTGCCTTTTTTTTTTCTCTGACATGCAGTGGTCCTAGAATTAAGGCAGAATGTTTTGTTGTAGCTTGAACCACTCAAGCAACATAAAGTAAAGATGAACATATTTATATTTTCAGATGCAGGTCCCTTCAGCCCCACTCCAGGCCAAATAGGAGGAGCAGTGAAATTATCCATCTCTTACCGAAATGGTACTCTCTTCATCATGGTGATGCACATCAAAGATCTTGTGAGTGATTACAAATAATGATCATTATGGAAGAAACCTATATCTTGGTAGGAAGCAGCAGTACTGTTAAGGGAATGCTTTTCTTTATAGGTTACTGAAGATGGGGCCGATCCAAATCCATATGTCAAAACATACCTACTTCCAGATACCCATAAAACATCCAAACGTAAAACCAAAATTTCACGAAAAACAAGGAATCCAACATTTAATGAAATGGTAAGTTAAAATCATTTCTAAAAACATCCTAGATGTGTTGTTTTGAGATTTTTCATTTCAAACACTTCAGATTAAAATTTTTTAGCTATCTGGAGTTCCCGTCGTGGCTCAGTGGTTAACAAATCCGACTAGGAACTATGAGGTTGCGGTTCGATCCCTGGCCTTGCTCAGTGGGTTAAGGATGCGGCGTTGCCGTGAGCTGTGGTGAAGGTTGCAGACGCGGCTCGGATCCCGCGTTGCTGTGGCTGTGGCGAAGGCCGGCAGCTACAGCTCCTGTTAGACCCCTAGCCTGGGAACCTCCATATGCCGCGGGTGCGGCCGTAGGTAAGGCAAAAAAAAATTTTTTTAGCTATCAGTTGAACTATTTATTGTACTGGTAAAGCAAACTAGTAGCAGTCCTGTGGGGTGTTAACAAAATTATGCAGAATTAAACCTTTGTTTGGAGAACCTTAGGCTTTAAAAAGATCTTAAGGGCCATTATTCAGCTACCCTCTAGTGTTTAAAACTCTTGGAAAAAGTGGATATCTAATCTGTGGTGAAATATTTCCAGGCCATCCACGTTGTTTTGGTCAGCTCCAGCTCTTAGATTATTTTTTGTATGGAGCTGACGTCTTCATGCCCTGCAGTTTGCACCCGTATATCTCAGTTGTACCTCTTGGAACCCCTCAGAAGTGCTCTTTTCCTCCTTCTACATGGCAGCCCTTGAGATAACTGAAGTTCAAATGCCCTCTTTACTCTTTGAAAACATCTTCAGTACATTTTCCTTGGTTTGATAGGAAGTAGTTTCATCCTCCTTCTAAATTGTCTTAGTCAGCAACCCTCTTGAAATAGAGTGATCTGAACTGAAAGCAGTAAGTGCAACATCAGCTGAACAGGGTGGAGCAGAGCTGTGACCCTGCTGAGCTACTCATGGTCAGCTTATAAATTTACTAATCTGTTAAAACCCACTAACCCTTAGTTGACTACTACTTTGGAATAAACAGCACATGATATGTGTACGTCAACATTATGTCCACACAAAAATGTCTGGATAGAGATTTGGAAGCAGATAATTATGAATTTTCATGAAGGCTACAAATTTATTAAAACCATGTTATACCTTTTCAGCCCTTTACTTTTTTTTATTTTTTTTATTTTTTTCTGTACCCATGGCATCTGGAAGTTCCCAGGCCAGGGACCTAATCCGAGCTGGAGCTTCAGAGTATACCACAGCAATGGATCCTTAACCCACTGTCCTGGGCCAGGGGACCAGCGCCTCCATAAAGAAAAGCCAGATCATTAACCTACTGTGCCACAGCGGGAACTCCTTCCGCACTTTGAAAGCATATAAAATGTTTGATGAAGACCAACTGGTATTATTCTCAAAATGTAATACTGGCTTGGAGTTCCCGCTGAGGTGTAATGGGACTGCCAGCATCTTTGGAGTGCCAGGACACAGGTTCTGTCCCTGGCCCAGCACAGTGGGTTAAAGGATCTGGCATTGCTGTAGCTGCATGTAGGTCGAAACGGTGGCTCAGATCTGATCCCTGGCTGGGGAACTCCATGTGCTGAGGGGTGGCGGCCAAAAAAGGAAAAGTAGTACTGGCTTTTTTTTTTTTTTTTAGATAGTGTTATACTTTCAAGAAACTGAATTATGGTTAGTTTTTTAGTTCTTTTAGTCAAACAGTGGGTACTAGATTAAGGAGATATTGGTCAGACGGTATGTATGGTAAGACCTTCTTGAAGAAAAAGAAATTGTGTTGAATGTGGTATTTGAAAGAGAATAGTTTTTCAGTGCTCCAGATTTGTTGTAAACTGCATTTGTAGTTGGTGATTTTGCATTGAATTGTGGGTAATCAGAAATTATTTCACAGTATATAAAATTCAACAGAAAAAAGGAAATTTTAATCCCTCATTTTTGTAAAATAATTACACCGTCCTAACTTGCTTCCCTCTGCTCTCTTTTTCATCTGTTCTTTTCTTTCTATTTCTTTCTTTCTCTCTTTTTTTTTTTTCTTGGCCTCACCCAAGGCATTTGGAAGTTCCCGGGCTGAGGATCAAACCCACACTGCTGTAGAGACAATGCCTGGTCCTTAACCCACTGTGCACAGGGGGAACTCCCTTTATATCACTTTTTAAAATGATCTTTACTATATCATCTTAAGGTGGGATGTTGTGTAATTTCTTCCCCCCCCCATACTTCCATTTCAGGAAAACTATGTTTTTAGCTTTTAGCCAACGATAATTTTCTCCTTTTGTGCAGTCCTATGTCAGACACTCAGAGGAGTGATAATAGAGTCCAAGACTCGTGAAATACAAAATGCATCTAAAGTATGAGACAGGTTCTACCAGATGAGTCATAGTCAGTGTCATTAGTTGTAGCCACTCTCTGACTCATAATCTCATTTTATGTTTTGATTTAAAATAATCCTAGAAACCAAATAATTTGTAATAATTTTTTTTCTTTTTGCCTTTGCTATAGCTTGTGTACAGTGGATATAGCAAAGAAACCCTAAGACAGAGAGAACTTCAGCTAAGCGTACTCAGTGCAGAATCTCTGCGGGAGAACTTTTTCTTGGGTGGAATAACACTGCCTTTGAAAGACTTCAACTTGAGCAAAGAGACAGTTAAGTGGTATCAGCTGACTGCAGCAACGTATCTGTAAGCTAGTGAACTTCTGAGCTTTGGAATCAAGAACAGTTATAAACGTGCACATACATGTGAACTTTGTATAGTATTTTTATACTTGGACACAAACGATACAGTAAGTGTACTTGCTTCATTTCAACATATCTGTTGGACCAACATTCACTTAACTAACTTTTATGAATTTATTGACTCCATTGCTGTTTCAAAGTCAATGTATAGATTGCTGTAAATCCTAAACTTAATATATAATAAGTCCTGAAAAAGACTTTGAATTGGTAAAGGATTTAATCCTTTCTTGAGTAATTCAGAGTAATAGCTTTAGTGTGGTCTGATAGTACTATGTCTATTCAACCATCTGTTCTGCATTGTTTCTTACACAGACACAGCATGTTTGTTTTCCTCTTTTGCACCTTTTATAGCCTTTACCACTGTGTATGTTCACAAACACCAAAGGAGGGAAAAGGTGCAGGATGTTACTGTAAAATGCAGCTGCTATTCACAGGGCCGAAAAGCAAAGCACAAACAATAGTTATGTTAAGAACTACTAAGTAGTTTATAGAAGTAGGGGAAAATAACATTGCTTTTTATTATTCATATCTTTAAAGCCTTTTTCAGAATAAGTGCCAGTCACTGAAGTTGTAAATAATGGTGCCTTAACTTCATATGCTTCTCTGGCACTTCATTCTGATTTTTTTCCTGACGTGATAGTAATTTTCACTCAATTTTTACTAAGACAAGAATTTATGTACACTTACTAATGTTTTTCCCAGAGAAAGATCATTTTCTGTACTTCTGATGTGTGACTTAGTTATTTAAACATCAACCATTTGATTTGGTTTTGGTACCCAATAACTGAATGAGATTCATCAATGTAGCTGTACACTAAATTCCATCATTCCATTATAATCCTGCATTTATTCCCAGAGTGTGAAGTTTGGTAATTTCACTTCCATATATCTATACTTCACTCTCTCGTTAAACAAGGGAAGACGTTCACCCATGTGTCCATTCCTGTTCAGTAGAAGAACTCCATGAGTAGGGCAGACTCTTGACAAGAGGCCCAGGACAAGAATTCTAGGGTCCAGACTAAATTTTAATGTAGACTTTTATGGTACAGTTTGTCTTGTAAGTTGTCTTAATTAAACATTTGTAAACATTGTACATTTATATGAATTACTTTCCGTAATATTGGGCTTTAGAATCATAAGGGACATGACTGAAATTATTCCACAGTAAACATTAAGAATAAGATTCATTTGTATTAGTTATTCATTCAACTTCACACATAATTTTGTGTTTAGTGTGGATAAATAGGTATATACAATATTCTCATGGCTAGAATAGAAATTCAGACACTTTTAAATGGTAAGAGATTGTAGCATTCTAGTTGCTGTGAGAAAAATGACAGAATATGCAATGAAAAATACCAAGAAAGACAGGACAGTCTCCGATTCAGCTGCACACAACAGAATTTGTATGAACTGTGCAAATGTTTCATATAAATGGTGACATCTACAGAGCAGAAATAGCGTTGAAGATGTATCAATGGGACAGGTTAAAAAAAAAAAACTTGAAATTTTTGGTGCCTAACACTAATGGTCCATTTGTAGGAAACCCCATGAGTGTGCTATATGAATGCCTTTTTAAAATATTAAAATGTGCTATTTAATAAATTAATTAAAATGCAGCTCAAAACACCGCCGTTTATTTGCTTTTTCTATATACAGTTAACATTTCCTCAAAGTAAGTAGCTTTGCAAAAGTAGACAAATACTAGATATTTTTACGTAAGTTATTAAGACCTAATTCCATTCCATGAGTTGTCACTTAGCCACTGTTAAAAATAAAAAAAATACTGTCTTAGTAAAAGGTCATTGTTAATTGGATTCAATGTGTACTGCCTATTTGCAGTCTCTTACAGCAATATCTTTTACACAAAGAATAGAGTTAGAAAATGTCATGTCACTTTTTCAGTTATAAGAAATATGGATTCTTTTCTAAAAATGTATATTATGATTAATACTATATAGTTAACCAGAGTTCAAAACAAGTGGAAATGTTTCTTTTAATTTAACTCATTATGTGCCTTCATTGGTTATTAAAAAAACACATAAATTACATATATTTTAAATATAAGTTCTTTCTGAAACACTAATCTTCAGCCCTTACCACACACAAAAAAAAGAGGCACCTCCTTGCACTACTATTGATAAGTTTTAAATTAGCTGTTTTTTAAACATTTTTTAAAGCTTGCATTAAAGTAAACCTGAAACAAAAATTTAAACTAGCCAAGACACTAATTTTTATGCGTAATCACAATATTTTATACCTATCTTTACTGAATAAAAATAATTATGCTACATGTAAGTCTTACACCAGAAGAATTCTTTCCTCTTGCAGTGTTTTGGGACTTGAAAATAATGGTTTACTCAAAGAACCAATTATTTTCTCTACTGAGGAACCCAACGTAGAACTTGCACTGATGTTCTTATTACTGCCTTTATAAGACTCTATAGATATCTAGATGTTAAGGCATGTATGATCTTTGATAAAGTATTCTTTTATATTTTCAAATTAATGTTGTATAAATGTTTCAGTATCTTGCCTTAAATTGGTTGACTGTTCTTTCTGGGATTCAAGTGTTGTGGCATTTAAAAGAGAAAACATTCAATTTGATACTTAAACTTCAGATCAAAAAGGAATGAAGCCCCATAATCCATGGGTTTACTTACATGCTTTTTGACTAGCAGTGCAGATATGAATGAATATGGCAGTTAGTCTTATCTATAAGAACCAAATACTTTAATTATATTAAGGTAGTGAGTAAAGATGTATAATATTTTTATTAATATCTTGAATATATTCAGTGGATTGAATGTGACTTCATAACTGTACTACAATTGTATTAAAATATTTCGGGAACAAAAGAACTCTGCTATCATTTTTTTCTCATCAACATACTAACATTCTTGGTTCTAAACTCTGATATGAGCTCATTGTTGCTTTTCTTTGCATCTCACCCAGGAGTTTATTAGTTTCAGATAATCCTGAATTTCAGAATTGGCCTGTCATTTGCCCCTAAAATGTCCAAATAGCGTCTGACTTCTAAGTGTGTTTCTTAGGTGTGGATTGCCACTTTGTTAGAGCCCTATCACCACTTTATAGAAGTGAAATGCTTTTGTGAATACAGTATGGCCGTTACTATATTATTTAATATTTAATTAATAAACAGTATAGTAACGGCCATACTATAATATATCTTCAGAACAGAGATAAGCAGATTCTTAATACCACACTTCCATCCTGGAATGATACTGGTGAAGCTGTGCTTCTCTGACCCTGAAGATAACATGTAAAAGGGCCAAAGACTGTGAAAGAGCCAATTTCAGTTTCTCTCAGAAAAAAATAAAAAAAAATTATTTTACCTTTACTCTTTTAAAACAGTTTATCATGCAGATAGGATGAATTAAAAACTACTGGAGGGCCTCAACATGACTAAAACAAAAAAACCCTGAAAATAATTATAATTCCTATGCCATGGATAAATATTTGAGTCAACATTCCATCCTTATCAGAAATGGTCTTTTCAACAACTGATTTTTTTCTTTCTTAGCCAGAGTGGTGTTCTCAAAACAATCCAGCACTGGTATTGGTTATATTTTATACGTCTCTCAGTTATTCCACTGCAAAATACAACTGTGGTAAATCAGAGGGTTGAGGGTAAATCATTCCGGCGATGCCGGAGGACTCAAAAAGCTCATCTGTAGGAGTTCTCGTGGTAGTGCAGCGGAAACAGTCCGACTAGAAACCATGAGGTTGCGGTTCAATCCCTGGCCTCGCTCAGTGGGTTAAGGATCCGGCGTTGCCGTGAGCTGTGGTGAGGGTCGCAGATGTGGCTCGGATCCTGCCTTGCTGTGGCTGTGGCGTAGGCCGGCAGCTGTAGCTCGGATTGGACCCCTAGCCTGGGAACCTCCATATGCCGCGAATGAGGCCGTACAAAGCAAAAAACCTTCATATGTAAATAAGTTAAGTGACCTGATCCAAATCACACATAAATGTACTGTGATCCACTGGCAGTCTCATTCCCAAATATCTTTCATGTTTGCCAGCCCTCACTCGGGGCGCGACTCCGTGAGTCCCCACACTGCTCCCCTCCAAGCCAAGCGCCGCGCCGCCCAGTGTGGGAGAAAGAGTGAAGAGGTCCCAGGTGGAGTAGGTACCGGGTAGGGGGTTTGCCAAGGCCTGATTCAAATCGCTAGGCTGATATCCGTAGTCGGTAATCCCTCCACTGAAAGACTAGGATTTGAGCTAAGAAATGTTATCGTTGGCTAGGCGGAGCCACTACTATTACTTACAGTGTAGCACTCATCACCATGGTATTATATCTGTGAAATGTTAAGGGAAGGGACAGACTTTGAGATATTCAGGGCTAAGACAAAGTCTGACGCTGGTGAGAGGACGAAAAACTGCTCATGGCCGAACTTCGGGCGGCCAAATTTGCTGGGCTGCAAGGGCGCAGATACAGGTCCTACGGGAAGGGACAAATCTACTAACCCCTGCAGCCGAATCTGCTGCGTGCTTACTCTGAATCCGGGATCCAAGGTGCTGGATATGGGCACAAGCAACACCTTCACTGAGCCCACCGGGAGGACGCGGACTTCTTTTCCCGCTCTGGTCAGGCACCGCCTCCCCGCCCGCAACGACGCATGCCGGGACGTGTAGTCCACGTTGAAATGCATTTCGGGATATGTAGTCACATGGATGCCGGGAACCACAGAGAGCAGCTCCTCCTCCCGCAAGTGAGGTCACTTCCTGCGTGCAGGGTGGCTTCCTGCGGCGCCCCCACCGTCTCTCTCTTTTTTGCTGCTTGACCGCCGCCATCATGGGTCGCATGCACGCTCCCGGGTAAGCTCGGGTTTGCCAGTAGGCTGCAGAGCTGGGTCCTGGGGTCGGTGAAAAAAGGGAGTGTGGGCAGCGGGCCGAGGGGTTGAGGTTCGGGGTCGCTGTGGCGTGGATCGCCTCCTCACGCCGAGACTGCTTCTCTCCCCAGGAAGGGCCTGTCCCAGTCGGCTCTGCCCTACCGCCGCAGCGTCCCCACCGTAAGTGGCGTGCGGGGACCGGGGAGAGGCCGGGAGGGGGTGCCGGTCGTCACTCGAGAGAAGCGGTACGGGGAGGGGGACCACGTGTGCATGAAGTGAGGGGTTTTCAGGGCGGTCAGACCGCTGTGCTTCGGTTCTGTTCCCGGTTTTTCTTCTTAAGGCTGCTTTCTCTTCCATAAACAGTGGCTGAAGCTGACGTCTGACGACGTGAAAGAGCAGATCTACAAACTGGCCAAGAAGGGCCTGACTCCCTCACAGATCGGTGAGTAGTTTGTCTAATGTAGCCTTTTCCGCATGGCCTCGTGTAACTTGCTGGCAAAGGGTCTGAGAGTAAATGTTTTTCACGTGGCTTGAAAATCTTTTCCTCTTCCTGGCTGTTTTGGCGGTGACCAAGGCCTAGTTTTCATTTACTGAATTGTACAGTTCTTTCGTGGAAGACGGTAAAGTGATTGAAATGCTCCCCGAAATTTTTAATGAGTGTTTTCTTTGGACTGGGCATGCTCTTAGGTGTATGATTTTAAGCACTTGCATATACTGACTTCGATTCTGACAGCTACACTTCCAAATAAATACTAGTGGTTTTCCTATTTTTGGTTAATGGAACTTAGGCACATTTGCGGCTATGTAATGAGCCCCAAATCACCCAGCTGTTAGTGGCGGAGATGGGATTAGCTACTCAGAGTCCTTGTTGTTTTCTCACAGATGCCCTGTGAACCTCAGCTGTGTGACTTTTATGCAGATGGCTTTATTCAGCAAACGTTTGCTGTTTGGTTCTGGATCCTGAGAATACAGAAGTAAAACATAACTGCTCTCCTGGAGCTTATAGTCTAGTGGAGGTATCACACACAAATAGGAAATAAATAATAGGCTGTCAAGTAGTCAGATGGTGCTGTTTTGAAGAATCGCTTTGATTTCTTTGGTGGTCTGTAATCCAGCAAGCTCACTGTGATGATGGTCTTCCAACATTCGCAGTTTCCACCAGAAGGGGTTTTCCTTAGTGCTGGGTAAACCTTCCTTGGATGTCTGAGTGAGCTTTGCATGCCTTCTCTTGTTGGTGTCTGATGTATGAAAGTAAGCCCTGTTTTACAAATGAGAAACTGGCAAAGTGACTAGCTCTCAGAGCCCTGGCGTCACATGTTCCAGTTTGTGTGTATGGTGTGGGAATTTCTGTTACTACTTTTCAGGTGTGATCCTGAGAGACTCACACGGTGTTGCCCAAGTACGTTTTGTGACAGGCAATAAAATCTTGAGAATTCTTAAGTCCAAAGGACTTGCTCCTGATCTTCCTGAGGATCTCTACCATTTAATTAAGAAAGCTGTTGCTGTTCGAAAGCATCTTGAGAGGAACAGAAAGGTAAGAGAATAGAACCGTTTGTACTAAAATATTTCAGTAGCACACAGTGTATCTGATTTGAATTATCTAAGAGGACTTAGGGCACAAACAAGGTACGAGGTAGTTGGTTGAAATCAAAATTCTTCCAGAAGAGATTTGTGGGTTGAGGGAGGAGGGCGGCTCCCTAGATGCAGCATATTCAGTTGTTTGAAAATGTTGAGGTATTTATTTGCAGCTTATTCTTGTCAAATCTTCTCTCGAAGGCTTAAATTCCTTTAGGGACTTAATCTAGCCACAGGAACCCTATAGCCTCTGATTCTGATAAGGGGTACTAGGTAACTTTTCATTAAAGTTCATGGGGTCTCTACAGTCTGCTGTTAATGTTAGTTTCCAGTGGTTTTCCTGAATTCTGTCAATTTTTATTTTTAGGATAAAGATGCTAAATTCCGTCTGATTCTGATCGAGAGCCGTATTCACCGGTTGGCTCGATATTATAAGACCAAACGAGTCCTTCCTCCAAATTGGAAATAGTAAGTATGAGCCCTTTTTGTTAAAAAACAGGAGTTGGCTAGATACTAAATATATTAAATATCGTTTAGCCTGACAGTATTTTAGACTGAAGCTATATGGTCTACTATTCTTTGTCATCACCTATAGCAAGAAAATAGCGGTAGATTAAACTGGTGGACAGGCATGACTGGGTTTCATTGAAACTTACTTGCGAAGACAAGAAAAAGGCCTATTTCTATAATCCACTGATTCAGAACAGAAACACACCCTTTTGATCAATTTTAGGTTAATTCTTAGCTCTGTTCCCAGGTGTTTATGTTGTATTAATTTTTGCATTGATTGCTCACTATGATGATTGATTTCCAAATATTCGCAGTTTCCACCAGAAAGGTTTTTCTTTATGTTGGCCAGTTCTTCCTTGGGTATCTGAGTGAGCATCCTCATTGTGCTTGAGCTCAATGAACTGATTGAGGAACTGAGCAGTTTGGTGTATTCTATGTATATGGGGTTTATTTTAGCTGTGAGGAAATTGCTCCATTAGTTTGGGGAGATTCTGTGAATGACTATGGAGGACCTCTATTAATTCAGCTCTTTCCTTTCCTTTTCTTTTCAGCGAGTCCTCCACAGCCTCTGCCCTGGTTGCATAAACTTGTTGGTTGTACTCAAACAATAAAATCATTGTTTAATTAGAAGTATGTTTTGTATTTCTTTCCTTAAAAATTGTGTTCATCTTTTTTAATATTGAAGTGTTTTGGCAGAATTAGGATTATGTGATTCCCCAGGCAGCAGTAAGATAGCATCCGTCCATTGCATCCCTTCACTGCTCAACTAGCAGTTTATAGCTTCAAGAGTAGTGATGTGTACAAGGTGGGTATTGGAAGAGACTAGAAAGTAATGGCTTATTTATTCTGAGCTGCTGCAGTGATTCTTGGCATTAGAAGTTCCCAGGCCAGGGGCCAGATCTAGCTGCGGCAACACCAGATTCTTTGTACTGTGCTGGGCCAGGAATCGAACCTGCATCCCAACACTGGATATGCCGCTGATCCCACTGCACCACAGCGCCCCGGTTCTTAACCCTCTGTACCACAAAGGAACTCTTGGCTTATTGTTTTCATGTCATGGTAAAGATGTTTCTAAGGAGTTTTGATGTATTTGAGGTAGATCTGTGATATGCGTAGTGTGTCTGTATGAGGAGGGCATCTTTAGTTTGGAGGGAACTTAGAAGTATTTGATAAAATTTCGTGGGCGAGGGTGAAGATGAAGAAGGGCTTTAGGGAACGGAAAGAACTATCTGAGAGGAGCTCCGCTTCCTGACCCTTGCAACGTTTGGGTAAGTTAAAATTTACTTAGCTAGGTGTTGTCAGAATATTTCATTTAATCTTAAAACCTAAAGAGGTACATGGGTAACCCTGTTTGAGAGAGGCAAGTCTTGAAAACTGGATTGAGTTGTTCAAGGTTATAGGACCAGTAAGTGATAAACATGTCTGGCTGGTTTATTCCTTCAGGATTCAGAAATTTCAATCAGGCCATATGTAGGTACCACCTTTTTCTAAGTGACTAAGTGTTTAATAATAAACTTTACCCAGAGCAGTAATCAAAACTGGTTGAAATCACAAAGTCCCTTGTTCTTGCCCCCCCCCCTTTTTTTTTTAAAAGGCCGCACTGTGGCATATGGAGGTTCCCAGGTTAGGAGTCTAATCGGAGCTACAGCTGCTGGCCACAGCAATGCTGCATCCAAGCCACATCTGCGACCTACACCACAGCTCACAGCAACACTGGATCCTTAACCCACTGAGCGAGGCCAGGGATCGAACCCGCAATCTCATGGTTCCTAGTCGGATTCGTTAACCACTGAGCCCAGGCAGCAGTAAGATAGTTTTGGAACTCCCAAAGTCCCTTGTTCTTAAGAGACCAATGTAGGAGTTCCTGTCATCGCTCAGTGGTTAACAAATCTGACTAGGAACCATGAGGTTGCAGGTTCGATCCCTGGCATCGCTCAGTGGGTTAACGATCCGGTGTTACTGTGAGCTGTGTTGTGGGTTGCAGATGCGGCTTGGATCCTGCGTTGCTGTGGCTGTGGCGTAGGCCGGCGGCTACAGCTCCTGTTAGACCCCTAGCCTGGGAACTTCCATATGCCGCAGGTGCCGCCCTAGATATGGCAAAAAGAAAAAAAAAAGAAAAGAAACCAGTGTAGCACCGATAGCCCGTGGGATGCTGGGCTCTGGTGGCACGGTTCCATGCTCACTTCCTTTGTTTTAATCCCTGTGCTTTTCTGTCCTAAAATTGGTCCACTGTCCTAAACGGTGTAATAAGGCAAACATCTCCAGGAGTGATCAATGAGTAAAGCAAGTTAGCAAGAGCACGATCCTTTGCAAATCCCAGGTAAGCTAGACAAATGTTGGTTATTGATGGTTCTAGACCAAAAACTAGTCCTTAAAACAGGTGGAGCTTTTTTGTTTCAAAGCATCTCTAGATTTTCTTTTAATTGCAAGAAATAACATAATTCTTATCAAGCAAACAAAATTACTGCAAATATTAAATACAACATCGGGAGTTTTTTTAACGCCTTAAAAACTATATACTTGGAGTTCCTGTTGTGGCTCAGTGGTTTAAGAACTGGACTAGTATCCATGAGGATGCAGGTTTAATCCCTGGCCTCAGCGGGTAAAGGATCCGGCCTTACGAGCTCTGGTGTAGGTTGTGGATGCAGCTCAGATTTGCTGTGGCTGTCACTGGCGTAGACTGGCAGCTGCACCTTCAATTCGACCCCTAGCCTAGGAACTTCCATATGCTGTAGGTGTGGCCCTAAAAAGAAAAAAAACAAAAAACCAATATGCTTATGGAGAACCCTGTGTCTCAGCAGGTTAAGGATCCAGCGTGGTCAGTGGTGTAGCACAGATTCAGTCCCTGGTCCGGGAACTTTTGCATGCTGTGGGTTTGGCAAAAAAACTATACTTGATACTAGTGTAAAAACCACCTGCAGTCCCTCTGAGTGCGGGCAGAGGGTTCAAGCTTGGCTTTCGGAAACATCCTTGCTGCTTTAAAGGCCATGTGCTTTAGGGGTTCAAATCTCAAGAATCTAAATTCTTGTGATAGTATGAGGTAACACGAAGTTCTTAGTATGTGGCAGTAATTTAATCATTCAGAGAAACTGTCTCTAGTAGACATCCTTCCAGATTGCTACCTGTTAATGAAATTGCAGACACGTTTTGCACATGGACATCACATCATGCTGCATGTATCACCCCATAATCTTTTCACTTACTATTATGTCCTGGTTTGTGTACTTAGTATTCTATAGAAGATGTTACATACTCTAATTTGCCTTGAGATAAATTCCCAGAAATTGGGTCTTTGGTGTGTATCTCCCTTTCTCTCCCGACACACATAGGGTTTTTCGTTTTTTTCTTTTAATGGCCACAGTGCAGCATATGGAAATTCCTGGCCAGGGATTGAATTTCAGCTGCTGCAGTCGGATTCTTAACCCACTATGCCACAGCGGGAACTCTCATGTATTTTATATTTTGTGTAATTGTAAAACTGCCCTTCAAATGTGTACTGATAAGTACTCAAAAAGTGTATGAGAAAGCCATTTTATAATTTTTAGGGCCACATATGTAGCATATAAATGTTCCCAAGCTAGGGGTTAAATTGGAGCTTCAGCTACCAGACTGCACCACAGCCACAGCAATGCCACATACGAGCTGTGTCTGCGACCTACACCACAGCTCACAGCAACACCAGATCCTTAACACTGAGCAAAGCCAGGGCTCAAACTTGCATCCTTGTGAATATTAAGTTTGTTACCGCTGAGCTACAACGGGAACTCTGAGAATGTCATTTCTTTACATCCTTTGAAAATTGTTTATAAATATTTATTAAGACAGGCAATGATATTCTGTTTTTTTTTTTTTTTTTTCTTTTTAGTGCTGGACCTGCAGCATTTGGAGGTTCCCAGGCTATAGGTCAAATCGGAGCTACAGCCACCGGCCTATCTCACAGCCACAGCAACATAATCTGAGCCACATCTTCAACCTGCACCACAGCTCATGGCAACATTGGATCCCCGACCTGCTGAGCAAGGCCAGGGATCGAACCCGTGTCCTCATGGGTACTAGTCAGATTCATTTTCACTGCACCGCAACAGGAACTCCATAATATTCTGCTTTACCTCTTTGCTGATTTATGTCTTATGTTTACTTTCTGTGAATTGCCTATTTATGCCCGATTCTAGTTTCTCTTCTGGGATACTGTTATTAACCTTTCATCATATGTTATAAATGTTTTTTCCGATTGTCCTAATTCTTTGGCTTTTGATCTTATTTATGGTATTTTTGCTATAGAAGTTTTAAGAATCTTATTGATACTGTCCTTGATGTTTTTCCCTAATGATATATTTTTTTAAACGGATTAGTCTAATTAATTAATTATTTTTATTTACTTATTTTGTCTTTAGGGCCACTCCACAGCTCACGGCAACACCAGATCCCTAACCCACTGAGCAAGGCCAGGGATTGAACTTGTGTCCTCATGGATACCAGTCACATTCATTTCCACTGAGCCACCACAGGAACTCCTAATTAAATTTTTTTTTTCTGCTTCCCTCTCTGTTAAATATAGTATGGTCTTATCTGTGTTCAAGACTTAGACATTTATTCTTCCTTTTCAAACAAAAGTTCCCATATGCTTTTTCTTTGTAACATCCATCTTAATGGAGTTGAAATCAGCATATGCATATTATTTGTCCAAATCAACCCATATGTGAGCTCCTAGGATTTGGAGATTCCATTCAATAGCAGTTCTCTTCTTAAAAATCATCTTTTTGGAACCCCTGTCATGGCTCCGTGGAAATACATCTGACTAGTATCCATTAGGATGCAGGTTTGACCCCTGGCCTTGCTCAGTGGGTTAAGGATCCAGCGTTGCTGTGAGCTGTGGTGTAGGTCACAGACACAGCTCAGATCTGGTGTTGCTTTGGCTGTGGTGTTGTAGGCCAGCAGCTACAGCTCCAATTCAGCCCCTAGCCTGAGGACCTCCATATGCTGCAGGTTCGGTCCTAAAAAGACAAAAAAAAAATTATCTTTTCTTCAAATGACAGGTGTTCATTTTATTACTTTTAATTGAAGTTATTCCTGGTGTCTCATTGTGGCTCAGCAGAAAGGATCTAACTGGTGGCAGGTTTGATTCCCTGGCCTTGCTCAGTGGGTTAAGGATCCGGCATTGCTGTGGCTGTGGTGTAGGCCGGCAGCTACAGCTCCAATTCAGCCCCTAGCCTGGGAACCTCTGTGTGCCACGGGTGCAGCCCTAAAAAGAAGAAAAAATAAAGCAGTTATTCCTCGTTCTTCCCTCCTCCCAACCCACCAGTCTGCTTTCTGTTCCTATGGGTTTACCTGTTTAGAATTCTCCATATAAATGGAAGCATATAATGTATGACCTTTATTTTTATTTATTTATTTTTGGCTGCACCTACGGCATAGGGAAGTTACAGGGCCAGAGATCAAAGCTGAGTTGAAGCTGTGACCTACGCCGCAGGTGGCAAGGCTGGATCCTTTAACCCAGTGCACCAGGCAGAGGATGAAACCGGCAACTCCACAGTGACCCGAGCAGCTGCAGTCTGATCTTTAACCTGCTGTGCCACAGTAGGAATTCCAATGTATGACTTTTATTTATTTTTGTCTTTTTAGGGCTACACCTGTGGTATATGGAGTTTCCCAGGCTAGGGGTCGAATTAGAGCTGCAGCTGCTGGCGTACACCACAGCCATAACAACACCAGATCCAGTCTGTGACCTACACCACAGCTCATGGCAACACCGGATCCTTAACCCACTGAGCAAGGCCATGGACTGAACCCAGGTCCTCATGGATACTCTTCGGGTTCATTACCGCTGAGCCACGACAGGAACTCCCTGACTTTTAATGTTGGTTTTTGAGCGTGATATTTGGGGGGCTCACTCATGTTGCAGCAGGTATCTGTGTCATTCATTTTTATTTATTTGTTTCTTATCCACACTCCCAGGATGCAGAAGTTCCCAGGCCAGAGATCGAACCCACCCCATAGCAGTTACCAAAGCCACAGCAGTAACAACGCTGGATCTTTAACCTGCTGATTCCCACGGGGAGTTTTAATTTTTATGGCTGAATAACATGCCATGGCATGTGTATACCATACTTTGTTTATGCGTTCACCAGCTGAAGGATATTTGGATTCCTTCCACCTTTTGGCTGTTTCAAATAATGCTGCTATGAAATTTCACATACATGGACTTAATTTCAGTTCTTTTGGATATATACTTAGAAGTGGAATTGCTCTAAATAACAGTCTTACACTGTGATTTCTTTTTTCTTATTTTTTAGTTACTCAATGAATTTTATTACATTTGTAGTTGTACAAAAGATCATCAGAACCAAATTTTATAATATTTCTATCCCAAACCCCCAGGGCATAGCCCCCACCTCCAGCCTGTCTCATTTGGAAGCCATAAATTTTTCAAGGTCTATGAGTCAGTATCTGTTCTGCAAAGAAGTTCATTGTGTCCTTTTTTTTTTTGGATTCCACGTATAAGTGAGAGCATTTGATGTTGTCTCACTATCTGACTAACTTAACATGATAATTTCTAGGTCCATCCATGTTGCTGCAAATGCTGTTCTTTCTTTCCTTTTAATGGCTGAGTAATATTCCATGTGTATGTACCACATCTTTATCCACTTCTCTGCTGATGGACATTTAGGTTGTTTCCAGGACCTGGCTATTGTGTAGAGTGCTGCAATGAACATTGGAGTGCATGTGTCTTTTCAAGTCATGGTTTTCTCTGGATAGATGCCCAGGAGTGGGATTGTTCCATCAAATGGTAATTCTATTTTTAGTTTTCTGAGGAATCTCCGTATTGTTCCCACAGTGGTTGCACCAATGTACATTCCCACCAACAGTGTAATAAGGTTCCCTTTTCTCCACACGCTCTCTAGCACTTATGGTTTGTAGACTTTTTGATGATGTCCTTTCTGGCCAGTGTAAGGTGGTACCTCATAGTAGTTTTGATTTGCATTTCTCTAATAATTAATGATGAACATTTTTTCATGTGTTTTTTGGCCATCTGTATGCCTTTGGAGAACTGTCTGTTTAAATCTTCTGCTCATTTTTTGATGGGGTTGTTTGGTATTTAGCTGCAGGAGATGTTTATAAATTTGGGGGATTAATCCCTTGTTTTTTTATTGTTACTCTAGGAGGTCGATCTGAGAAGATATTGCTGTGGTTTATGTCAGAGTGTTCGGCCTATGTTTTCCTCTAAGAGTTTTATAGTATCTGGTCTTATATTTAGTCTTTAATCCATTTTGAGTTTACTGTTGTGTATGGTGTTAGGAAGTGTTCTAATTTCATTCTTTTACATGTGGCTGTCCAGTTTTCCCAGCACCTCTTATTGAAGGGGCTGTCTCTTCTCCATTGTATATCCTTGCCTACTTTGTCCTAGGGGTTAGTTGACTATAGGCCTGTGGGTTTAATCCTGGGCTTTCTATACTGTTCCACTGATCTATATTTCTGTCTTTGTGCTAGTACCATATGTTTTTGATGACAGTAGCTTTGTAGTATAGCCTGAAGTCAGGGAACCTGATTCCTCCAGCTGTTTTTCTTTCTCAGGGTAGCTTTGGCTATTCTGGGTCTTTGTGCTTCCAAACAAACAACACTGGGTCCTTAACCTGCTGTTCCACAGCAGGAACTCCAATCCCTATACCTACACCATGTATCTTCTTCATTCTTGGTTTGCTCCTTTTGGAGAAACATCACCTAGTAGCTCTCAAAGAAGGGGCTCAATCCTTGTACCGCATTTCTTCCCTGTTTGTACCAACTCTGAGGTGATTTCACCTAATCTGTGGCTCTAAATGCTTTATTTGAGGTTGCCACATTAAAATTTCTAAGTCCAGTGCAGACCTTCTCTGAACTCCAGTCTTAGATATGCACCTGCCTCTTCAGTATCCCCACCTGGATCTCTAATACACACATTGACTTCATTTATCCCAGACTGAACTCAAGATTTTTCCGGCACAAACCTATTCTCTCCTGAGACATTTCGTCTTAGTAGATGGCAACTTGATTTATCCTCAGACCAAAAACCTTGAGTTACCCTTGCCTTTTTTCTTATACCACATAGCACTTGGGCACCAAATCGTCTTGGTTTGATCTTTATAACAGATCCCTTAATTTAACCGCTTATCACCTCTAGTATAAACAGCCTAGTCCCAGTCATCTTCTCTGACCCTTACTATTGTAAAAGCCTCCTCCTAACTCCTCTCTTTTTACACCTGTGAGCCCCACCTAGGTCTCTTCTACATCCAGTCTCTAGAGTGGTCTTTTAAAATCTAAGTCACATGGGAGTTCTCGTTGTGGCTCAGCAGGTTAAGAACCTGGCTAGTATCCACGAGGATGGGTTCAATCCCTGGCCTCACTTAGTGGATTAAGGACCTGGCATTGCCACAAGCAGTGGTGTAGGTCACAGAGGCGGCTCAGATCTGGCACTTCTGTGGGGGTGGCAGCTTCAGCTCCAATTCCTCCTAGCCCAGGAGCTTCCATGTGCCGCGGGTGCAGACCTAAAAAACAAAAAGCAAACAAACAAACAAAAATCTAAGTCACAGCGTGTTCCATATGTTCAAAAACCTCCAGTGGTTTCCCATCTTCAGAATAAAATTTAAAGCCCTTACCTTGCCTTACGAGGGCGTGTTAGCAGGATCCTGGCAGGAAAACAGGTGGCTGTCATACTCAAATTGAAGGGTTTGGAAAGTGTGTGCTAAAGGAACTCTTGACAGAGGTGTAAGTAGGCTTTAGGGAGGCCACGAGCCATAGCGTGTGGTTCCCTGGAGCTGGCAACCATGGGGAGGCATTAGGCACTTACCCCCACCTGAGCCGCCGAAGGTCACCTGACAGAAGCTGGGTGGGGCCTTCATTAAAGATGCCTCCTGCCCTCAGATTTGTTGCATGTGCCTCCCATTGGCCAAACCTTACAGGAAGCCAGAGGGCAAGGGAGCCTGTTGACACCGTCCATGAACATCAGCCTCCCAGGCAGCAGAGCCAGGTGGAGACTGGGTTGGGGGAGGACAAAGGGGAAGTTATAAGTATGTCTAACACAAAGGGCCCCCGTAATCCGGCTTCGCATCTCCCACCACCCTTCCCAGTCACACTGGCCTGCTTTCACACTCTCCCCTCGTCCATTCCTCTGCCTGGAGGGCTTTTCCCATAGACATCTGCACGGCTTGCTCCTTCCTGGAGGTCTCTGTTCAACTGTAGCCTCAACCAGAGAGGCCCTGTCTAAAAAAGCTCCCTCCCACCCAGCACTCGAGTCTTCAGCCCTGATGTTCTGAGTGCTGATTGTGACCCAGCATATTGTACTGATATTTTCAGATTATAAGAAAGCTCCACTAGGAGTTCCCTGGTGGCCTTGTAGGTTAAGGATCTGGCATTGTCACTGCTGAGGCATGAGTTTGATCTTTCAACTGGGAACTTCTGCATGCCACAGGTAAGACAAAAAAAAAAAAAAACGCATCAGAGCAAGGATCTTATTTGTTCACTGCTGTAACTCTAGTATCTCTAGTATTTAAAATAATGTCTGGCACATAGTAGGTTTGCAATAAATATTAGTTAAACAGAATGTGAACAAATAATGAGAAGAAACTTGAGATCTTGGAAAAAGTCTTTTTTTAATTCATTGTTGACTGATAGAATTTGGGAATAGACTCTAGGTTGGAAATGCTTTTTCCCAAAGTTTCAGCATTGCTTATTGTTTTTTAGCTAAAAAAAAATGAAAGCTCCTCTTCAGAAGTCAGATGATTTATGATTCCCACTCTGTTTCTAACCTGGTTTATTTCTTTTATTTTTCTCCTTTTCTAGACCTGATGCTTTCAGGATCATCTTTTTATTGCTTAGTGTTTTGAGATTTGCAATAATACCTTGGTTTTATCTTTTTTCATTTGTTCTTCAAGGTACCCAGTGAGCTATTTTAGTTTCAAAACTGGCTTGCAGTTCTGGGAAATTTTCTTGAATTATTCCTTTAATATTTCTTCCACACTGTTTTCTACATTCTTTCTTTTTTGTTATTTGTTTGTTTTTGTCTTTTTAGGCGCATACCCTTGGCATATAGAGGTTCCCGACTAGGGGTCAAATCGGAGCTGCAGCTGCCAGCCTACACCACAACCAAAGCAATGCCAGATCCGAGTTGTGTCTGTGACCTATGCCACAGCTCATGGCAATGCCAGATCCTTAACCCACTGAGCGAGGCCAGGGATCGAACCTGAGTCCTCATGGATCCTAGTCAGATTTGTTTCCGCTGAGCCACAATGGGAACTCCTACATTCTTTGGAATTAATGATTTGTACATTAGATTTCTGGAGTGATCTCTAATTTTTTCAATCTTGTACCAGCTATTGTCCATCACTTTTCCTACTTTCTGAGAGCTTTCCAATCTTCCTAAGTTTTCCCCATTTCAAACTATATTTTTAAAATTTTATTTATTTTTTTCTGGACATATGTAAGTTCCTGGCTAGGAGTTGAATCAGAGCTGCAGCTGCAGCCTATGCCATAGCCACAGCAACACCAAATCTGAGCCACATCTGTGACCTACCCCACAGCTTGCAGCAATGAGGGATCCTTAACCCACTGAGGCCATGAATCAAACCTGCATCCTCACATACACAGTGTTGGGTTCTTAAACTACTGAGCCACAATGGGAACTCCTATATTTTTTATTTCCAAGAACCAGTGGTATGTTGGTAAATGTTACATGTATACTGGTGAGTGTGTGTATATGTATATATATATATAATATTTACATATATGTACGTTGTTATGTTGGCGAATGTTTGAGTCTCTAGGGGAGGTGGGGAAAAGTGGTTTGTAGTGTTTACGTATTTCTTGGGTGTAAAAACTCCCACTGTGGGTGATTTCAAGCTACCAATGGGATGTCAGTTGTGGAGCTGGCAAGTGACGCTTGGTAATAGACCATTTATATAGTATAGCATTTTCCCTACATAGTACAAAAAATACAACTTCAAGGCCATAGGTGATAATAAATATAATAAGGTAAAATAAGGAAGAGGTGAACTTTGAGTGTTTATAACATTTGTTTTGAACGTAATTTGTTTACCTTTGATATATAATTATTTTTTTAAATGGCCGTACCTGTGGCATATGGAAGTTCTGTGGCCAGGGACTGCAGCTACGGCAACACTGGACCCATTAAGCCACTGGGCCGGGCTGGGGATTGACTCTGCACTGCAGTAAGATTCTTAACCCACTGGGCCACAGAGGAAACTGCCATAATTTAATTTCTAATAATATGTTGTGCTTAACTGGCTTGTAGAATACCTCAAACAGTAACAACTGGCCCTTGTGAGCCCTTATGAGCCAGGTCCAGCTCACCACTGCTCAGAACTCATATTTGTTTTCTGAACTTTCAATTTATAGAAATCTCGTCTCACAGATACATCTTCTCATCTCTGAATACATTAATGATAATCTTAAACTTTTTCTCCCTCTACATTGTCTGTTTTATCTAAGCACCTTTTTTGTTGGTCTTTCTTTTATGTTAGAGACTTTCCTTAAATGTCCAGTAATCCTTGTAAGGATCTGAATTGTGATGTCCACTATTTACAGTACAGTACATAGACAGTGCAGAACTGTATCCACATGCAGTTACTCCCCCTCACCACTAGGCGGCCATATCACTATTGTTGCCGGTGAAGCTAACACCATATCCTACACCTGCAGCTTCTTATAATTTAAAAGTACCCTCACATTTATTTCTTTGATTTTTCAGTTTCCAAAAAAGTTGACTCCAGACTTTTTGGACGGAATTTTGGCATAAATTAATTTAATAAAATCACCTCCATTTTAAAGGTGAGGAAGTGGAAGCTCACTAAAGGTAACCTAAACTAAGGCCCCTGGGATGCCCAGTGTTCCTATTTCTACACCTCCGTGTCTCCTACCCATTTTCTCAGTTTTTTTTTTATGTTAAAGAGAAGTCCAAATAATAAAGACCTATGTTTTTCTAGACAAGTCAATTAAAAAATTATTAACAGTAACATTTCAGTTAAATCCTAATGTATGGCAATATATCCATTATAGAAATCAAGACAATTTTTTAAATTAAATTTTTTAAAATTTATAGTCGATTAAAAATGCATTAATTTCTGCTGTATAGCAAAGTGACTCATTATACACATATTCTTTTTAATATTTTTTCCATTATGGTTTATCCCAGGATTTTGAATATAGTTCCCTGTGCTATTATTCAATAAGACCTTGTTGTTTATCCCTTCCATATATAATAGTCTGCATCTACTAACCCCAAAGTCCCAGTCCCTCCTTCCCCTACCTCCCTTCCCACTTGGGAACCACAAGTCTGTTCTCTACGTCTGTGAGTCTGTTTCTGTTTTGTAGATAGGTTCATTTTGTGCCATATTTGAGATTCCACATGTAAGTGATATCATATAGTATTTATCTTTCTTTTTCTGACTTATTTCACTTAGTATTGATAATTTCTAGGTCCATCCATGTGGCTGCAAATGGCATTAATTCATTCTTTTTACGGCGGAGTAATTTTCCATTGCATATATGTACCACATCTTCTTTATCCCAGCCTCACCTGCAGCCACACCGCTTCATACACTATTACCTGTTGCTGTGGCTGCAAACACAGTGACATATGAACCAGCAGCTTGGGAATGATGAACACCCAGATCGAGATAGTGGTACCTCCAGGGGGAAGGACGAGGGTCAGACTGGGCAGGGCTTCACAGACAGTTTCAACTGTGTCTACTGTGTTTTATTTCACAACCTCGGTGGAAGGTACAAGGGGTTTTGTTATAATCTGTCTTTTGGTATGCCCAACATAATTCATTTAAAAAGACTCTAAGAGGTCTAACATTATAAAAGCAGTTCATTCACTCCACACATATTTATTGAGCACTTCTGTGACAAGCATTCTCTTAGACAATGGTGAATAGAAATTTAGAGTCTGGACTCATCACTAATTCATTCAAACACACATTCACTGAGTGCCTGTGATGGGCAAGCTGGGATGCCAGATGCTAATAAAATGACTCACACCCGACCCCTCACCTTAGGAGACGTTTAGACCAGTGTGAGATAGGGTACATTATTCATTAAGGGTACAAACCTCACAGGGTTGAAAAGGTGCAGATAAAGAGGTAAGAAAACACCACAGATGGCATTGTGGCTCAGCAGAAATGGGCCTGACTAGTATCCATGAGGATTTGGGTTCGATCCCTGGCCTTGCTCAGTGGGTTGAGGATCTGGCATTGCCGTGAGCTGTGGTGCAGGTCGCAGATGCTGCTTGGATCCCGTGCTGCTGTGATTGTAGGCGTAGGCTGGCAGCTGCAGCTGCAGCTCCTATTCAACCCCTAGTTTGGGAACTTCCATATGCCGCGGGCATGGCCCTAAAGAGCAAAAAAAAAAAGAGGGAAAGAAAGAAAAAACCATAGAGGAGTTCCTGTTTTGGCACAGCGGAAATGAACCTGACTAGGAACCATGAGGTTGTGGGTTTGATCCCTGGCCTCACTCAATGGGTTGGGGATCTGGCGTTGCTGTGGGCTGTGGTGTGGGTCGCGGACACGGCTCAGATCCCATGTTGCTGTGGCTGTGGTGTAGGCCAGTGGCTGTAGCTCCAATTCGACCTCTGGTCTGGGAACCTCCATATGCCGCAGGTGCAACCCAAAAAGCAAAAGGCAAAAAAAAAAAAAGTGAAGAATTTGGGTGGGCTTCAGAGAAGATGGCAGATAAGTTGGATCTTGAAGGACATGCAGCGGCGGGGGGTGGGGGTGGGGGCTGTGCTCCAGCAAAGAACCTCCTCTGCAGAGGGAAGAGCATGAGCGAAGCACGGAGGTGGGAGTGGGTGCAGTGTGAGGGTCCAGGGAGTATCTGAGATTGGCTGATGAACTCAGTGGTAGGGAGAGAAAAGTCTGCAAAAGGAATTAGGTCAGCTCCTAGGGGGCTGAGGTCCAGCCCAAGCTGCTGGACTCTTCTCCAGGAGACGCAGAGCCATTTGCTCTTAGTGAAGCCAGCAAGGCAGGGCAGTGGCAGGCTGCCTGTAGAGGCTGGGTGGGCACAGAAGGGACCTGGAGAGGCAGGAATCAGTGGGGGATCACAGGAGTAGAGTCCACATGACCTACTGTTTAGTTTGGAATGGGATCATTACAGGTGGCTGTTCAGTTTCTGCTTGAACTCCTCCAGGGACGGGGAAGGCTGCCACTCACAAAAGGGGTCTGGTTTTTCCGACGGATGGCAGTTCCCCAAATGTCTACAGGGTCTCACGTGGAGCTCTACTTGACAGGACCCTGCTGTGGGGGAAGGAGACAGAAGAGGAGGAAGAACTTGGAAAAGTAGAAAGCATGCTGTCTTCGAGGGGACTGTCCTCTCCGGTTCTGGCAGTCTGTGCCTAAGGGTGAGCCGAGCTGGGGGACGCGGGCGGGGAGAGGCTGCTTTGGGCCGTGCTCTTCTCCACTCAGGTACCGACCAATGGGCTGGGGGCTGGAGCTTCCGGGTTGCCCTGGTGTTGCCGCTATGGGGATACCATGGTGCTGGGCCTGGAATTGAGGGGGAGGGCGGGCTTGGGACAGGGTGACCATCTAGTGATGGAGATATGGGACAGTCCTGTGTCACCTGTGTCAGGGCCCTGCTCTGCCAGCTTCTACTCTTCTAGTCCAAGGAGAGGGCACTTTCTACAGATCAGGGATTTTCTCAGCATGGGCCATAAGTACTGGCCCTCACATCCCAAACAACCTAGCTTTTGGCTCAAAGATTGGGGCAAGATTAGTCTTCAAAGACTGATTTGAGGGAGTTCCCGTCGTGGCGCAGTGGTTAACGAATCTGACTAGGAACTATGAGGTTGTGGGTTCGATCCCTGCCCTTGCTCAGTGGGTTAACGATCCGGCGTTGCCGTGAGCTGTGGTGTAGGTTGCAGATGCGGCTCGGATCCTGCGTTGCTGTGGCTGCGGCGCAGGCCAGTGGCCACAGCTCCGATTAGACCCCTAGCCTGGGAACCTCCACATGCCGCGGGTGCGGCCATAAAATGACAAAAGGCAAAAAAAA